>JANBPO010006173.1:3188611-3766833 GCA_024336825.1 Amorphophallus titanum
CGACGAGGCCGAGCACATGACCGGTCCCTTCAGTCCCGAGTCCAACGCCGATCTGGAAGCCATCGACGGCATGGTCGCCCGCCTCGCGCAGCAGGCACAGGCCAACGATCCAAACGCCGTCATCGTCGTCGTCTCCGACCACGGATTCCTCACACTCACCCACGCCGTCAACCTGCTCATCCCGTTCCTGCAGGCCGGCCTTATTCAAACCGATACCATCGCAACGTCGAAGACTCCCGTCATCAAATCATGGAAGGCCCAGCCCTGGATGGCCGGCGGCATGGCGGCTATCATGCTTCACGATCCCAACGACGAGCAGACTCGCCAGCAGGTCGCCGACATGCTCGCAAAACTCGCGGCAGACCCCGACAACGGTATCGTGCAGGTGCTCAGCCACGATGAGATCGTCCAGCGCGGAGGCTTCCCCGACGCCGCATTTGTTGTTGTCTTGAAGCAGGGCTACTACACCGCGCCCGGAACCAGCGGCGCGCTCGTCACGCCCATCGCCGGCACGCACGGCTCGCACGGATTCTCACCGGAGTTCCCCGAGCCCAGCGCGATCCCGTCGCAGCGACCGGAGAAGAGCGACCCGATCCTCATCCGTCCCCGCTCGCGGCCGGCACGGATTCCGTGTTCCACGGTGGTCCCGGCTCGTCCGTCTCCTTCGCCTTGTCGATCACCTGCGCGAGCCATCGGTCCCTCGACGCGATGTCGACGATCGCCTGGGACACGGCGCGCAGGGTGTCCTCGGGCATCGACGTGACGTACGACGCGGCGTACGTGAGCACGCGCGTTCGAGCCTGCCTGTCATAGCGCTCGTCGAGCCTCTCGCTGCGCGGGCAGATCGCTGGTCCTCCGTACCACGAGGCCTTGCGGTCGCGGAACGTCCGGCGACCGTCCTCGGTCCACTCCATGCCGTCTTGCGTGACCACGACGGTCGCGCGTCCGCGCTTCACGACCGCGGTGACGACCTGGCGACGGATCCCTCCGATGCCGCGCGAGACCACGTAGACCTGCTGACCGACCTCGAGCGTCATGTCGACCCTGCCGGCATGGCGTCCTCGTTCATGTCGGCGCGCCAGACAGAACCCAGTTTCGGCCACCGCTCCGACCACCCGCTCGGTAGTCCGACGCACACGCAGAGGATCACTCCGAGCTGTGGCTCCTCGTCGGAGCGGGCCCACGTGGCACCGCCGCGGTCGTTGAAGAGGTGGCCCGGTCGCACGTCACGCACGCGCATGCTGACCCCCTTGGGCGACGTCGGCGGAGCACCGGTCGAACCAGTCGCACCAGAGCGTCGTGCGTGAAGGCCACTCGAGGATCACGACCGCGAGCACGTCGTCGTCGACGCCGAGCTTCACGTACGCGTCCGCGGCCGCCGCGAGGTCGTAGTAGAGTCGCGTGACCGACCACCGTCCCTGCGACGCGTGGAAGTAGCGCAGGCCGTATGCGGGATGCAGCGTCTTGTGCCACGGCTGCGGACCCACCGGCGTGTCGGAGTCGAGCGCGTGCGCGACGGCCCGAGCGATCGCTTCGCGACCGCGCGCGAGCAGCACGGCGCCGAACCGTCGCGGGAGGGGCAGGTTGACAGCATCCAACTCGCAGGTCTTGTACGCGAGCTTCACCACGACCCTCCGACCGCGATCCCGAGGATCGCCGCGACCGTGCGCGCGACGTAGTCGAACGTGCCCGTGATCGTCACGCTGGGCTCACACGCGTCGTCGGCCGACCAGAGCGTCGCCAACGCGGGATCTCCCAACTCCTCCGGCAGATCGCAGTCGCCGGTGCAGGGGCGACTACGCGAGAGCATGATGCGGGCTGTCGCCGGACCCTAATTCTCGTCAACGAGTAAACTGCACGACTCGATGGCCGCGAACGCACCATCAATCGCGTCGGGCAGTCCCTCGGCGGCGCTCTCAATGATTCGTTTGATCTCGGGCAGAGCATCCTCAAGCGAAGACGACAGAACCGGACCAACCTTGTCCAGCGCGCTCGACAGAATGGGCAGCAGCTCGTCATTCGCGAACGTCACAACATCGACAGCAGTCGGCAGCAGCGCAGCACCGAAATCGGGTTGCGCTTCCTCCAAGGCCACATTCAGGCGTCGCAACTGGCCCGCGTACTCATCTGCGGTGTTCGCGTTGTCGCCGATGACATCGGAGGTCTGCTCCAGAAGCAAGCCGTAGCGGGCCTGCTGCTTCTGGGCCTCATTGAGCTCGGTGCCGACTTCGGCGATTCCGTTGGCGTACGCGAACGCCTCCACTGACGCGGCCGAAAGATCCTTACCGAACCGGCGCAAGGGTTCCGTTTCACCAGCAAGACCCGACTGGAACAGTTGCAACGCGTCAGCTACTTCGATGTTGTAGACGGATGCGAAGTCGGCCGCGCGCGTCGTCAACTCATCGAGGAACCCGACAACGTCGTTCCCGCGAATCGTGCGCGCGAACGACGAGAATTGTGTAGAGAAAGCAGCGAACGCCTGCCGCGTCAGCGCCAACCGCTTAGGCGCATCAGAACCCAGCTTCTCCAACTGGGCGGCGATGTCTTCGCCGAACTGGACGCGGTTAGCGTTCAGCGACTCGTTCAGATCAGACGCAAGCGCGATCGAGTTCAGACCGTACTCGATGCCACCTCGAATACCCTCACCGATCGCGTGCCCGATCGCGTTCGCGCCGGCCGCCGCGATACCCGCAATCGCGCCACCAGCGAAGAACCCGCCAACGTTGCTTTTGAACGAGTTACCGAACGCTGTACCACCAGAGTCGCCAGCGCGACCCATCGCAGACGTGATACCCGACGTGGCACGAGTGTTGAAGTCCGAGAAGTCCGGGAGGATCTGAACCCACGCTTCAAACGCAGAATCGCGTGCCATCAGCCCTCCAACAGGGTTAGGTTCTGAACTTGTTCGGCCGCAACTTCCGCATCAGCCGCTCATCCGTAATCCGGGCAGCACGCTTCTTCAACTCAGCCGCATCCCACTCACGCGTAACCGGTTTGAACTGCCCCTTCGGCATCCACCGCATCAACAGCACATCGATC
This sequence comes from Amorphophallus titanum, assembly GCA_024336825.1. NCBI lineage: Eukaryota > Viridiplantae > Streptophyta > Magnoliopsida > Alismatales > Araceae > Amorphophallus > Amorphophallus titanum. The sequence goes on from JANBPO010006173.1 coordinate 3,191,651, forward strand.
AGTTCGAGCAACGCCATACGCTCCGGCGAGGTCGGCCCGGACCATTCCTCTTCAATAATCTGGCTGAATGAAATTTCCGGAAGATCGTATGGAGCAGTGAACGTACTCTGACCTTGAAGGAAGCGGGCATACTGCACGTAATTCATGCCTTGTTTCTTAATCATTCCACTATCCCAAAGCGAGTGAAGGTTCATGCTTTTACCCATGAATGTCACTTTAATCGAGTTACCACCATGATCATCAGGACGACCTACGTGAAGCGGCTGATGAATATCACCCACAAAGTGAACAATAAACTTAAGCGCATTCTGCTTTTCAACATCACTTGATGACGATGTCTTTAACGTCTTCACCATATCAGTAATGGCATCAACAATATCTCCATCCGGAGCATGCTCAGAAGTTTCATAGTCACCATCCTCCGGAATATCGACGAAGTGCCATGACTTGGTATGCACCCACTCAGGCCTCGACTTGATTGAGTCGGCCCAATTAGCTACAGAGGCCAGGTCTTGAACTCAAAGGATTATTCTCCCAGAAAGATCTTGCACCTTCAGTTGTCCTTTCTAAAATTCGTCTTTTGAAAGACCTCCAGAAAACGACAGATGCTTTCAATCTTCTTGACGACTGGATGAAAAATCACGGCCATTCGGATGTTCTAAGAGTTGAGTACATTAAGATCTTGATTGAAGTAGGGAAGGTCGACGAAGCTCTTCAGCATACGAAGTCACTTCTCAATAACCTGCATAGTTCTCTAACACGTCACTACTGTTCGCAGTGTGGTTATAATTCTGACGAAATTTTCTGGAGATGTCCTCAGTGTCACAATTGGGAAACAATCCAGTTCAGGTGGAAGGTTTAATCATGTGGTGGTTGCTTCTTCTCCCATCATTGCTTTTTGCTGATACAGTGGCGACTGATGAGAAAGTTGTAGGCGTTTTCTATTTTAAACCCATGTTTGGTCATGTTCATCAATCTGCGGTTCGCACATCTCCCTCTTTAACCACAATCCAATGCTCTCATCCTGTGAAAGTGATCGAGAGTTCAAAAGTTTCTGCAGGACCTGAGTGGTCATATGTTGAAGTCGCTGATTACCGTGGCTTCATCATGAAACAGTTTCTTGAAGAAAAAAGACCTGAATGTTTTCAGGGAAAATATCCAAAATTTTTTGATGCTTTTAACTTAGATCTTTCCGAACTTTACTATTGGGGTAGATTAAATGATCAATACATTCAAGGCGAAACTCGCGTTCGTTAGTTGTTTATGCCTGACATTTAGCCTGCTGGCCAATGCGGAGAAGCTCCAGGACGAGAAGGTTCGTCGCGGTGGGCTTCACCGCGCTGGCGCGCAAGAATCTGCGCACCGCGATCGCCGCACTGGTGACGCTGGTGGTGCTGTGGGTGCTGCCGGCCTATGTGCTTCAGCAGGGTGGCGACGCGGTCGGCGATCAGGTTCAGCCGCGGTACCTGTTCCCGCTGATCGTGCTGCTGGCGGCGCTGCTGATGCTGGTGCCGGCCGATCGTCCGCTGCGCTTCGGCAGGATCCAGGCGTACCTCATCGCCGCCACGCTGACGGGTGCGTTCTTCATCTCGCTGCACTTCGACATCCGCCGGTACGTGACCGGCATCGACGGCGCATCGCCGAATCTCGATGCCGGGGTCGAATGGTGGTGGACCCTGCCGCTCGGGCCGACCGCCGGCTTGAACTTCCAGCCCTTCACGGCCTCGATCGCCTTCTCTTCCAGTCCCAGGCCAGGGCCCTTCACGACCGAAATATTCACCGCGCGGCCGTCCGTCGTGATCGTCACCTGAAGGACGACTGTGCCCTGATACTTCGCTTTGCGCGCCTCGTCGGAATACTGCGGAGTCGGGCAATAGAGGCACACTGGAATGCCGACGCCGTTCACGCCTGCGCGAAACGCGCCGCCGCCGGTGCCGCCGCCTTCACCGGGACCCAAACCGCCGCCCGTGCCGCTGCCGATGCCCGTGCCGTTGCCGTGACCCAGTGAATCTGAAAGCGCATTCGCAAGCGGATCGCCCAACCCATTCGGGCCGTTCACTTTCAAATCCGGAGGACCGAGCAGCGAAGGATCCATCGCCAGCTTCGGATTCGGATTCTGAATCTTGATCTGTGGCGGAGTGAACTGCGTCCACTTGAACTTCGGCGGTCGTCCCTTATTGGGAGGCGTCAGCGTGTGATCGTTCGCGCCGCCACCACCGCCCGCCTTGGTCGCGCCCGCAGGCAACTTCGCCATGTACGGAGAAATGTCGAGAGGCGTCACATCCATCTTATTCTTAGCGGCTGCGGGCTGCTGCTTCCACCAAATCAGCGGGACAACGAGCAGCGCGATGATCGCGATGTGCGCGCAGAACGCAATGATCTGCGTCCAGCCGAAATTCTCGTCCTTCGTCCAGATATCTTTGACTTTGACCGGCTGAATTCCCGGGGGCAGCGGCGGCTGCTTCGTTGGCGAGAAGAATTCCTTGATGCGATAACCGAAGCCGCCGAAGTTGGTTCCCCAGTTGACGGCGAGACGGCTGTTGAGGGGGCCCTTGGGAACGGGCTTGGACTTGAAAAAGTCTTGGCGCTTCTACACGCTGGATGGTTCGAAGCTGCCGGGCGGGCGCGGCAATGGCGAGGCGATCCGCACCTTCATCGACCTGCCGCCCGAAGCCGACATCGTCACCATGTTCGTGCATGTGCCGGGCAGGAAGCTGCTGGTCGCCGCCACCAGCGGCCACGGCTTCATCACGTCCGAGGACGACGCCATCGCCATGACCCGCAAGGGCAAGGCGGTGATGAACGTGAAGCCGGGCATCGAGGCGGTGTCCTGCCACGGCGTCGATGGCGACCATGTCGCGGTGATCGGGCGCAACCACAAGCTGGTGATCTTCCCCATCGCCGAGGTGCCGGAGATGGCCAGGGGGCAGGGCGTCTACCTGCAGCGCTACAACAGCAGCGAACTGGCCGACGCCATCGCCTTCACCTGGAAGACGGGCCTGAAGGACGCCAATGGCCGGACCTTCACCCCGTCCGAGCTCAAGGACTGGAAGGGCGCGCGCGCCCAGGCCGGGCGGCTGGCGCCGCGCGGCTTCGCCAAGACCGACCGCTTCGCCGATCCCCAATAACGGCGCGCAATAAGGTTAATTGACGCCATATCGGCATCGTTTCGTGCCAAAACGAGACATGCCTGCGCCGGGCCGCTATAGTTTTGGCGGATTCCCCGGCCTTTGGCGTCTATGTCTGGTTTGCGTGCGCTTGCCCTGTCCTATCTCGTTTCGGCGGGGGTGTTCTGCCTGGCCGCGACCTATGCGGCCCATCCCGACCTGGGCGGGCTGCTGGTCAGCGGTGCGGGGCGGCTGTGGCAGTCGGCGCTGGATAGCGCCCGCGGCCAGGATTTGGCCCTGCTGGACCGGCTGGACGTCATCCGCGGCTTCGGCAACGGCGCCGCCGTCACCATCGACATCGCGCCGCCCGATCCCAATGATGCGCGGACCCTGGCGCGCGCCCGCACGCTGGATATCGCGCCGCGCAGTCTTGATCCCACCGACGACCGCTTCACCGATCCCGACTATTCGGCCTCGGCCACCGTCACCATCCTGCCCGACCTGTCGCCCGAGATTGTGCCGCCGGCCGAGCCGAAGCTGGCGCGCCCGCGCATGCCACGTGCCGGCGCGCCGGACTTCGATATCGCGCAAGGCCCGCCGCCCATCGTCATTCCCGAGCCGCCGCCGCTGAACGATGCGGCGCCGCAGAGCAAGGCCTCGGCCCGCGCCGTTGCCGTCGCCGCGCGGCTGAAGGACACGCTGACGCCCGAGATGCTCAGGCATTTCGACCTGTTCCTCTATGTCATTCGACTCCCGTCGGAGTCTATGTGATTGCCAGTGTGATTGTGGATGTATCCCCTTCGTTTCAGAACAAACGGGGCATGGAAAGGTCACGATCGGGCTGATCCCAAGGTTTGCTCGCTGTGATGCCTAAACGGCTTCACAGTTGCCGCTTAGGGTATAGGGCGGCTAGTTTCCGACCGTTCAATGTGAGTCGATTTGGGGTCTGAGCGGTCCCTCGATAGACCGCGCTATGGCTTGAGCAGCCTATTGGGAGCCGTTTTGTCTCCTTGGGCAGCTGGTTTCCAGCCATTCTAGTTTCCCTGTGGCGTTGAGCGGCCATATCTGGTCCGCTCTACCTCTTGAATGGTGGCATGCTAACCGTTCATTTGGCTTCGGTCAGTTCATAGGGCGGCTAACCCTTAACCGTGCCATGTCTTGAGCGGTTTGGTCAAAATCGTTCTGACCGTTACTGTAGTAGGTCGGTTCCCCTGAGCAGCCTGGTTCAGACCATTCAGCGTCCCTGGGCGACTTCCTGTGGACCGTCCAGTCCCCTGTGAGCATCCTTTCATATACTGTTCAGCCCCTTTTTGAATGGCCTTTCCCTAGATCGTTCATCCCATTGAGTGGCCCCTTTGTGACCGCCCAGTGAGTCTGGTCTGTTGTTGTGTCTGGTAGCCGTAATGGCTTGTCCTGTGTCCGTCTGTCTTAGGTCCGTGTCTTAGGATGGTTAGTCAGTCCGTGTCGTGGGTCTTCTCTAGACCGCTGGGTGGTTTGTCAGGAAGGTCAACCAGAGTTGACTGATCCTAGTGGTCATATCCTTGATTGCCACAGTCGCCTCATGGCCCTACCCCTGTCTGCCAATATCCTTGTCTCTGTGTGCGTAGCGGCTTCCTCCTTGACTGCTTGGTTTCCCCTAGCGGCCGAGTGTTGGATCGCTTATGCCTAGAGTGTCATTTCCTGATGTTTCGGTTTCTGTTTGTCTTGGCTTGACCTTATGGTCTGCCCATCATCGTGGATGTCTGCCGGCATCCTGTGAGGGCCGGGACCATAATGAGATGGCTAGGACTCTTGTGTATGGTGTCATTGTCTGGTTCCGGTCAACCCAGTGTGACCCAGTGGTTGACAGGCGACCTTGTGTTTCTCGATGGTTCTGTCCAGTTTGAGACATGATTCTAGATGCCGTGAGGTGTCATCTTACCTCATTCTGCGTATCCAGATGTGTTGAGGGTCCTCGGTATTCCTTGAGGTCTCTGTGAGTCATTTCCTGTGGTGAGTCTGCTTCTCTGGCTTAGGATTAGACCGATTAGTGGCTTGTTTCACTTTCTACGACGATCTTGACTCCGAGTCGTGAGACTTAAGGATCATTGTAGCTTCAGGTCTAGTTGCCTTGTCCTTAGTCTGTCGGTAGTTTTCTATGCTGGCATTGGTGCTTCGTAGTACGTGTGACAGTGCTTCCTTGCCTATCTGTACTCCAGCACTCATATTTTAAGTCTCTGTGTCTAGTGAGCCTCCACTAGTCATAGCCTTATGACACGTTACGGCGTGTCGGCCCTTGTGGCGGGGTAGTTCCCATTGTACAGTTTTTAAGCTAGTTCCGTGGGCCCCCTATTCAATTGTAGTGTCCTGCAGAGGGGGAATACTAGCTAGAGGCCTGGCTTAGGTAGTGAGCCAGTGTGTGCACATGTGGTCAGGGGCTTGGACTGACGCCGATAGGCGTTACCCTATCTAGTCACCCGTGACTGTAGTTCCTATTCTTGTTCAGCGTGTACCTCAGTCTCCGCTGATTCTTGGCGCTTGTAGCGAGGTACTTGTAGGCGCAGCATATGACGTCAGTGGACCCAGCTGGCTGTTATTCTAGTGAAGAGATACTTTCGTCACGTGACACGTGACTCTCGTGACCTTTTCGAGTTAGCCTTCTCTCAACTTTACCCGAGGGCAGTGTTGTGTCATGTGCATGACGTCTTAGTCGTGTGTGTGTGTGTGGTCGTGTCTAGAAGAGCGTGCACGGCAATCGAGTCATGTATGCTTTAGGATCTATCTTGCCTGTCTATGGCTTTTACCCTTTTTCTTGTAGGTCATTGCCTACTTGGTGTCTCGTCGACAGATTGGTGACTCCTGACTTCGTCAGTTCAGAGTTTGCCCTCCTATTACCGCCTGGAGTAGCCTAGGGAGCCGAGGTTAGTCCGGCAGTCGTGCTTCACTTGGTATGGCTTCTTTTCCCTTTTCTTTTAGCTACTCTACTCCTTCCGTTTCTGGCTTTCTTTTACAGTTTTGTAGTTTATCTTTTCCTGCTTTACTACTCCTGTTGTTTTAGCTATTGTTCCGTGTTGCTGCATTGTTTTCCAGTGGGGATCTGCGTGACCCCTGTTGTCCTTCTGGTTTTGATGATGACAACTAAGAGATGGATGGATGATGAATTGAACTTCAATATGATACATTAAATTTTGATTCAATAACATGTGCATTTGTTCTTCTTTAAATGCGAGATAGGAACAATAGTTCGGATCACTTCAATGCGTCAATGCCTCAACATGATAGCGTGGACGCAACAGTTCAAGCAATCGAGATCTTAGCTACTAGATCACTTCAGTGCGTTAATGCCTCAGCATGATAGCGTGGATGCAGTAGTTCAAGCAACCAAGATTGCAGCTACTGGATTACCCTAGTGCGTCAACGCGTTGATCAAGCAGTGTCGACGCATCAGTTCAATTTTCAAAAAACAAATGATCAATGTGTGGACGTAGTAGTTCCATGCATCAACGCTTCAGCAATACACATAGAGCCAGAAGATTGAACATAGGTTGCGTCAACCCTGTGGGATCACTAAGTTGACACCATCTAAACTTAGCTTCAGAACAATTCAAGTGGCCCCCATTCGTACCACTACTGTTGCCAGATCAGCAAAAGGTTATTGCTGTCCTTTTTATTCCTTCCCATTCTAGAAGATTCCGGGGCGTGTGTAATCATTGAGCTAACCAGATAATCTGGCTGGGGCCCACCTGTAGCACGTGGATGGGATTGAGCGCGGGAAAGGGATCATGCTCGATGACGAGGACTAGGTGAATATAGCCATAGTAGGCGATTGTGAGTAGAACTTGGCGAACAATACGAAGGAGAAGAAGACCATCTTCTTACTGCTCTGAAGATCATCAAAGAAGAACTAGAGTATGTGGAGAAGCCTAAGCTAATCAAGTTCTGCGAAGAAGAAGAAGACCAATCTGCTGAGAAGAAATTTCATCCAGATCTTAGAGTTTGCTTCCGGAATCTGCAGCGCCTTAGATCTGAGGACCGATCTCTTCTTTCACCATTGTGTGATTTCCTTCTTTTTTCTTTTAATTTTGATCTGATCTAAGACATTGAATGTTCTCTCTTGCATTGTTCTATTGAGAGAGGGGTAGTCTGATCCAGCGGTTTGTGCATGGATTAGGGGTATCTAGGCAGGGTTGCCTTCAAGCTATTTGTCAGCTGTTCAGGGACTAGGTCCTAGTATAGCTAAGCTGTATTGCTTAAGCGGTGTTGAGGAGATTGTTCCTCGTTTGAAGCCAAGCTGTAAAGCTCAGCAGGAAATTGTGCTGCCCAGGTACTATGGATCAAACACCAACTAGCTGATTATCAGATAAAATTGGGATGCATTCCAATCTTATGTGATAATACTAGTGCCATCTGCCTTGCTAAAAATCCTGTTCACCATTCAAGGACTAAGCACATTGAAATCAAACACCACTTTCTGAGAGATGCTGTAAGTAAAAATGAGATTGAATTGAGATTTATTGAAACTGAAAAATAGATTGCTGATATATTTACTAAGCCTCTTGGAAATGAACGGTTCAAATTTCTCAGAAGAGAACTTGGCTTATGTAAGTTTCAGCAAAATGAATAAAATTCCTTTTAAAAATTGTTTAAATTGCTATTCTTGTTATTTCTGGCTTAGGTAAAGATGTTTGCATAGCTTTCATTTTAAATAAGCTTCAGGAGGTCGCCGCTGTGAGTTGCTTGCGTTGGCGCATGCTATCTTTCTTCTCATCCTTTAGACATGGCGTCTACGCATAAAAGCCACCAGGGTCGCCTCTTTCATTGTTGTAACAAAGCTAGCGTCTACGCATTGGTTCTTTGAGTCGACGCATTCTGTTGAGTCTAGTCATACTCACCTTTCACGTCCACACATTAAGCACTTCAGCGTCAACTCATCATTCGTTATGCACACTCATGAGCAAAATTTTCTGTTTGCATTAGGGGTCAACGCTGTGTGAACTCAGCGTCGACGCACCCTTCATAGTATAAGAGTCAATCAGGTTTCATTCCCTCACTGCGTCCACGCACTCGTCTATAGAGTCAACGCATCAGCATGCATATAGACAGGGGGAGCAATCCTGAAGGAGATATCTGGACTGAATTCAAATCCTCTGAAAGACACTTGCTATTGCTGGATTGTAAAAGAGAGTAAATGATGTTTTCTGCCGATGAGTAGAAGCCCACTACTTTCTTACCCTCCTAAGTCTACTCAACTATGATCAAGTTAAATCTTGTTTCTTGTAGATCTTAAGGAACTAGTGTGGTCTGTTGAAATATATCCTCCTATTTTGACTCGTGACTACAGATCAATCATATCTTGTGTGTCTTGATACCCAATTAAGGGTTGAATTATAGATGACATGAAAGATTCTCAGTATTAATTCTCATGTATTGTTTTCAAACATTCTTTCAATTTGCTTAATTTGTTCATGGCTGCTCACTGAGAAACTGGGACCCCATTCAAAACTGGGACAATCCTATGTCATGAGGTGTCAGCTGCTCCAAGAAAATCTAAGAAATGTCTGGCTCACGTCAGAGTAAAACATTAAAAGGCCCACTTTGAAAAAATAAAAATATTTTCCATCATATTAACTTGTTTGACTTGGGTGAATACTCTCACATTGTTTGTGTTGTTTGGGCTTGTTTAAGCCCATTTGGGGTATTGTGTTGCATTCCCACATCATCCACATATTCTTTTGTTGTTAGACCCATTTAGGTTAGCCCATTTTGTGTGTCCATTGCTTAGTCCCATTGTCCTAGGTCTATTTTCTTTTGGTCTTGTACTAGTCTTAGTGAGTCCCCTTCATGCCCTTGCTTCCCGAGCTGTATTCCCATTGATTGCCTGTAGAAAGTCTCCACTTGCCCTCATGGAGCGCCACTTCAACCCCATGTATCCTTCTTTCCAATTTTCTTCTTATTCCAGCGTGGAATCCTCTTCCCACGCGGGCCCATCTTCACGTGATCCCTCTGACCCATCTGAAGAACAGGCTACCCTTATGGCCCTTGTTTCTACCCTTGTTCGCCAAATGGATCCGGCCCAAGCCCAACATCTTATTGCAAATCATCTTAATTGGCCTTTCCCTTATAATGGGTCTTCTTACCATCATGGGCCCCCTTCTTCTCCTTCTACCCATGTTACTGTTGGCCCATTCGGCCCATATGCCAATGTTCCCTCCAGGTCCACATATCCTTCTACTCCCGGAATGGGCCCATCTTCTCCTCTGCCTGGATCCTCTTATCCGGCCCATTATAATCCTGGTTCAAATTCATAACCTCTTGCTCAAGCTGGCCCACATTTCTCTCGATCTCTCCCTACCTAGGACATGATTGCTCAAACTCAACACCAGTTTGATGAATTGAAACGTCAGATTGATCCCAAATCCCCTCATTCCATTGAAGAAGCATTAAATGATGAATCATAAGTCTTGGCCATGCAAGAAGAACTACACCAGTTCCAAAGGAACAAAGTGTGGACTCTTGTTCCATGTCCTAAGAGCCACTCTGTGATCGGAACAAAGTGGGTTTTCTGAAACAAAACAAACGATCAAGGAGTGGTAACTAGGAATAAGGCCCGGCTAGTAGCCAAGGGCTATAGCCAAGAATTAGGAATTGACTTTGACGAGTCCTTTGCTCCAGTAGCAAGACTTGAGGCAGTGAGGGTTCTCCTAGCATTTGCATGCAGCCATAACATCAAATTATTTCAAATGGATGTTAAGAGTGCCTTCTTAAATGGCTATATTCAGGAGGACGTGTATGTGGAGCAGCCACCGGGGTTTGAAGACACAATGCATGCAGACCACGTGTACGTTTCTGACCGATCCAAGGGCGTAGATGCATGCCTAGGAGCTTAAGGGAGGTTTTCCCTTTGTTTCCCCTTCACCTGGGGGTGATCGGGGCGTGGATCGGCATTTTTTCGAGCTTCTTTCCGTTCTCGGGCGCGGACTGAGATCGCGCTGCATCGGGCGAGCGCGTTCTCAGTCCCGCCGGAGAGGATGCACTGTAGCTTCTGATCGCGCTAGGGTCGGATAGCGCGTTCTGCTCTGAACGTGCTATAGGCCCCTAGCGCCTTCAGGGATCGTGCTGAGTGGCCCGTGCGGCAGCAGCTGAAGCTCTCCGTCATCTCCAAGTAGAAGGAAGTAGAGCCATACGAGAGGAGAGTTGAGCATCTCCAGCCTAGAGAAGATTGATCATCTTGAAGCTGTCTTGCAGTCTCCAGCCAAGCTTGCAATTAGAAAAAGACAACCAAGCTGCTGACTCATCTACAAATCATCCTGCATCAAGATCTCCAACACTCTGCTACGTCAAGGAGTTAGGGCTGTCCTATAGTTCTAAACTCTAGCTCCATGTCTCATTTTATTTTCTTTCTTTCATTTGATACTTCAACATGTGTGCTCTCCTCTATGTGTAGTAGAGGAAGGTGATGATCTATCGTATAGGATAGATTAGGTGTTAGGCTAGTTAGCCTGCAAGTTGTTCCGACAGCGGCTGTATGAGAGGAGGGATCTCCTCGCAGCAAGCTATGAAGCTCAGCGGGTTGTAGAAGATTTGTTCCTCGGTTCCAGCTGTGTGGCAGTAGGGATCCTCACTAGGTTTAGTGAGGGGTGAACGTAGGTCTCTAGGTAAAGATCGAACCACCTAAAAAATCTGGCTCCTTGTGTGTTGTGCCTATATATATATGTGTGCTTGCTACGCTAAGTGAATGGCTAGGAATGTTGAAATCGTTGTTTAATCCATGTTCTCATATATTTACTTCCGCTCAGTCCATTCTAGTTTTTAATTAGCCCTAGACTTAAAAATTGGGTGATAATCTATTCACCCCTCTTTAGATTATCTATTCCACTGTTCCAACAGCCAACAATATGTCCTCTTATGGGGGTTGATGTCTAGAGCTAACGGGTCCCCAAGCCTCACGGGTGAGGCTGCCACCCCGAGCTCCAAAGGGCTATACTCTCAGTTTTCACTTTTGCTTCCTTCCTTTTGATTCTTCTCTTCGAAGTATTGGTCATATGAACACCAGCATCCAGGTCCTGCCAGCTCATGGCTGAGGCCCAGATACTCCTTGCATTAGAACCTGATATCGACGACTGGCTCTGGTGTCCTCACCAATTCTCCCTGGGTGGGAGAAGCTCGACCCTGTCGAGTAGGGGTCTTGGTCACTCTGGTATCGATCCAGCAGATCTGGATCTATCCTCTGTAACTCTGCCCAGGTGATCTAGGTGTCATCAGATGCGGGCCGTCCCCTCCAACGCACCAGATAGCGTTGGTACACTCCACCCCGGGTAGTAGTCACCTGCTTGTCTAGTATACGCTCTATCTGCTAGCGCTGTTAAGGTAACAAGGCTGGAGATGGATGCTCGGCGGTGGGGTTACTCACAATGGGAGGTGATGGCTCAAAGGGCTCACTGGGTATCACCGCTGGGTCCCTATAAGCAACTAGGTCCAATATGTTGAAAGTGGAGCTGATCCTATACTCCTCTGGCAGATCTACAACGTATGCATTAGGACCAACTCGTTTCACTACTTGAAAAGGACCGGCACCGCGGTCTTGTAGCTTCTTCATGATTCCCGAGGAAAACCATTCAGGCCTAACCCTGATCATGACATACCTGCCCTTCTGAAACTCACGATGGTGCCTGTGGGCATCAGCCAACTTCTTATATCGTGCGTTGCTGGACTCAATGTGACGATGTACATGCTCATGCTACTGCCTAATATAATCAGCAAAGCACTCGGCTGACTCAGACACTCGGGACTGGATGGGAGATGGGACTAAGTCTATAGGTTTCCTAGGTCTACGACCAGTAACAATCTCAAAAGGACTCATGCCAGTAGACCTATTAACCGAATCAATATAGGTAAACTCCGCAAGCGATAGAACCAAATCCCAATCCCTAACTCGATCATGGACTAGACACCTAAGAAGGTCCCCCAAACTCCTATTAACAACCTCAGTCTGACCATCGGTCTGGGGGTGGTATGTTCAGCTGGGTGCCCATCATGTGCCATAGAGTTTTTCAAAATACCTGGTGAATCGAACATCCCTATCTGACACTATGGTGCGGGGAAGGCCAAACCTGGAGACACAGTGGGAGAAGAAAAGATGGCCAACTCTAGTGGCATCCGAGGTCTTCGAGCATGGAATAAATAATGCCATCTTGGAGAACCGGTCGACAACCACAAAGATCGAGTCATGCTTCCGGAGGGTGCGGGGTAATCCTAACACAAAGTCCATGCTAATGTCCTGCCATGGACTATCCGGGATGGGAAGGGGAGTATAGAGGCCAGTATTTTGCTTCCTCTGCTTGGCCAAAGCACAAGTGCGGCACTGGGCCACAATACGACCTTTGCGGAAAATTTCGCTTCCGCACCAGGAATGCGGGCTGGGGGACCTACAAATGCCTGGTCATAAAAGAGAATATCGCCCATCAACTCGATACGGCCGGAAGCGCTCAACTGATCGTTTACCTGGACCCAGCCAGTGAACTGGCAGTGGCGATCAAGGAGAAATACCTGCAGCACCGGGAATTTTTTGCTCCCGAGGGTGACATTTTGCATAGGGTAAAACCGGGAGAATTGGAGCGATGTCTTATCGGCCCCGATAAACAGCTCCTGGAAAAAGTGGTCTATCAGCTATTGCATCTGCTGGGAGAGGGCTTGTTGTCTACCAAAGGGGATCATCGCATCCGGCAGGCTATGGACCTTGTGGCCGGAGAGTACGAAGGTGAGATGACGATCGGCCGGCTGGCGGGAAACCTTTTTTTGTCCGAAAGCAGGTTGAGGTCGGTCTTCAAAAGTGCGGCGGGGATCTCCCTGCATCAATACATTATCCTTCGCAGGATAACCCTTGCCATGATCGCGCTTATGAATGGCGCAAGCATCGCCGAAGCCGCTGCGGGTGGTGGCTTTTCGGACAGCAGCCACTTCCACCGGGTGATGCTGCGGCAGTTTGGTGTCACTCCTTCAAGATTTATAAAAGACAATAGCAAAAGGGCGATCGAGCGATCAGCCGGTTCTAAGTTCCTCCTGGTGACTCAGCAAGACTAGCTTCCCCTGAGCGACTCGAACGCCCATCGCCTGGTTCGTAGCCAGGAATTCTATCCGTTGAACTAAGAGGAATGAACACATAATCATATCAGTATTGGGTGACTACGGGAATCGAACCCTGTCCTCCAGGTTCACAGCCTGGCGCTCTACCAATAAGCTATAGCCACAGTTTTGCCTCGTGGATTCGAACCACAATTTCAGCGTTCAAAGCGCCGCGTCCTGCCGTTAGACGCCCTATATCTTTTATTTCGGCCCTCAAAGCCGAGAAATTATTAAGGAAGGGTTGTGCCGGTTATCTAGTTTCTATCACTATGGCCGAGCATACGGAACCCGTTCTAAAGGACATTCCTATCGTCCGGGATTATTCTGATGTATTTCCCGACGAATTGCCTGGTATTCCTCCGGAGAGAGAAGTGGTATTCTCTATTGATTTACTTCCAGGAGCTGGTCCTGTTTCTAAAGCTCCGTATCGGATGTCAGCTGTTGAAATGAAGGAGTTAAAAGAACAATTATTGGAGTTATTGGAAAAGGGGTTTATCCGACCAAGTACTTCACCTTGGGGCCTTGTTAGCATCCGGACTCTTATCAATTAGTTCCTCAAATATGTCAATAATATTACATTCCTCTTCATGGTCCGGGTATTGATATGCCTTAAACACATTCAAAGACACCTTCTTGCCTCCAAATGGGATATCCATCATTCCCGTGGCACAATTTATATTTACCTTCACCGTGGCTAGAAACGGTAGTCCTAAAATAATTGGTGTGTGCTTTAATTCCTAGGATGAGGCCATATCCAGAATGAGAAAATTCACTGGGAAATAACACTCATGAACTTTCACAATCACACCTTCCAACAGGCCCCTCGGAGTCTTCACGGAACGATCTGCCAATTAAAGGATTATGGACGTGGGCTTTAACTCCCCTAGATAAAACTATTCATAAACAAAGGTGGGCAAGAAATTCACACTGGCTTCAAGGTCCAGCAATGCTCTATCAAATGTCACTCCACCTATATCACATAAAATTAGTGGGGCTTTGGGGTCCTTCAACTTTTTTGGTAAATGATTCATTACAACAGCACTGACGTCCTCAGATAAGCGGATTTTTTGTGTTATTACCTTTGGTTCCCTTTTTGGTGTGCACGGCTCCTTCAAAAACTTTACGTATGTTGGCACGTGCTTGATTGCATCTAAGAGTGGAATGTTGATATTCACTTGCTTAAACAGCTCCATTAGCTCTTCTTGTTGGACCGACGTTTTCCTTTGAGCCTTTGACTTTAAAGCGTCTGGGAAAGGGACCTTAGGCACATACTCTCGTGATCCTTCATCAACCTTTACTTTTCCTTTATCCAGCTTGTTTCCACCCTGTCCACTTCTTTTTCTCTTGCATGACCATAGGCTCCTCATCCTCACTATCACTGTCCACATGGGCTTCTTGGCCCAAATTGCTTCCACCACCCCTAGCTTGATAAGGGTCACTAAGAATCTTCCCGCTCCTAAGGGTAGAGATGGCTTTAGCATTCTCGAATTGAGGACCTACAGGAGGGTGCGGCTGAGGTTGGTTGGGTTGATTGGGTTGAGGTAGAATGGGAGCTCTTTGTGGGAAGCCTGGGGGTTGTTGATTTCGGGGGTTGGCCACCGGTTGGCTAGGAAGCTGGCCTACCTCTCTTCTCATGTTATTTGCTGCTAACTGCCCTATCTGATTCTCCAACTTAGAAATGGACTGTGCCTGAGTAAGGATGAGTTGTTGGAGTTGTTCAAATTTGTCATCAAAATTGGGCTGAGTGAGAGGTGGCTGATAATGTGGTTGATGGGAACGATGTGAAGTAGCTAGACACTTGTGACGCGGTGTAAGACGTCAGGGGATGCATCCGGTCGTTCTTCTAGTGGGTGGTGCTCCTGTCACGTGACTTGTTGTCTTATCTCGATTTTCGTTTCTATCTGCGAGACGGGATTTCGCGTGTTATTTCGGGAGTGTTCCCGAAGTTGAGGTTTGGGATTTCCGGTGAGAGTCACCGAGGGCTTTCCCTAGACGGCGTAGAGTTCATGACAGCGAGGTCATGACTGTGTTTCCAGACCGTGTGGTTTTGGCTCAGGCCCTGCTGTGAGGGCAGGTTTCTATGACTAGGACATCGTGGCGTTTTTCTAGTAGTGTGGCTAGGGTGGTTCGTGTCTGGTGGTCTGTCGATCGTGGAATCGAGATGTCAGGTGCATGACTTGGTTGTCCCCTGACGGGAGACCAGGTCGTGTTTTTTTGTTGCCAGTAGGAGTAGCTGTAGAGCCAAGATTTTACCAGCCACTGTACTTACTTTCCTGTTTTTGTAGTTGCTTAGCTAGCGTAGCCTTCCTTTCCGCCGTTATTTTTCTCGGTTGGGGTTTCGCAGGATTCCTACTGAGCCAGTGATAGGAGGCTCACCCCTATTTTTTAGGTGTGATAATTCTTCCTCTAGGTTCGAGGACATTGTGTGGAGGTTCCTAGTTGTCAGCTTGTCGGGCTGAGTGTTCACTTGGCGTGTGGTATGTTTTACTGCTTTAGACTGCACTTTCTATTGGACTGGACTCTATTGTAGTTAGTTATTTATTTCTATTATATATCTGTTGTCCTACTTTATTTCCTATTTTTATGTGCACCACACTTATCCTTTTATCCCTTCCGAGTCTCCGGGCTCGTGGGAGGCAGGCCGAGGTTCGAGTCGCGCTGATTCCTTTCCAGTACTCGGATCCCGGGTCGCCACAGAGTTCATCAAGCTGGCGCTAGGTTTGAGCAACCATCTCCTGAGTAGGGAGAGACCGAGAAGGATATGGACCAGGTTGAGCAAGAGGTTGTGAATCCAGACCAGGATGATGGTAATGGGCCAGATAAGAGGATCCGGGCTGAGAAGAAGAAGGGAAGCCCATTCCGGGAGTGGAAGGATGTGCGGGCCTGGAAGAGACGTTAGCATATGGACCGATTGGGCCGACAGCATAAGCAGAAGAATGAGGCCCGTTAAGATAGAATTGATTATTGGAAATCGGGCCAGCTGCATGGGAAGAAGAAGGAGGCCCATGAAGATAAGAAGGTCTATTATGAGAAGAAGGCCCATTAAGATGATTTCGAAGGGACCACCGCATGAACCAGTTCGTGTCAACACGAACTGGGAGACCACAGTTCGTGTCAACACGAACCAAGGCATGATGAAACGAAGGGACCACCGCATGAACCAGTTCGTGTCAACACGAACTGGGAGACCACAGTTCGTGTCAACACGAACCAAGGCCGGACTGAACTAAAGAACCAACACCCAGACAGCACGGACGTCCTTCACCACAACACGAGCATCCTTCACCGAAGCATGGCTGGACAGGTTACCCAGGTTTGACTGGGAGTTTGACTCGATCCACGTGCGAGAGCACACAATGGAGGTGCATGACGCGATGGGTTACTGGGAGTCCTGAGTCGGGGCTCTGGCTTGTTGCAGAGTGGCTGGAGCATACGCGCCCACCAGGTGCTCGGGGAAGGTCCTGACACGCATGTGTGGGGGCGTATAAGGGTGTTGTGAGCTCCTGAAGCTTGTGGTTGGCCCAGATGGGTATTTCTTTTGACTTCGAAGGGCTGGAGAGAGGCAACTCGAGGATAGACCCCGGCCTCGTTGTCGGGTGCCACATGACGTGGCTTGTAGCCAGGGTGCCCCCAGCTCAGGTAGCTATGTTGAACGCGGGGAAACCCACAAACTGAGTGATCAGGGGTAGGCCCGATCGATTGTTGATGTTGCCACGAGTCACGGCTAGCTGGTTAGGACCCTTGGTTGGGCCCAGTGACTAGGGCGTCGACATGATGATGCCGTTTGTCTGGTGGTCGAGGTGACTCTCGTTCCTTGGCGAAGAGTCGTATGATGCGACAGGCTGTTCTAAGACCTGGGTTAACCCGGTTGTTGAGGTGTCGGCGGTGTGACACCGTATGCAGGGTGTTCGAGAGTGATCCCCGAATCTCTTCAGAGTGCCGCTCGATGCAGCAAGTTGTCCTGAACCTTAGATCTGACTCGATTATCGAGAAACTGATTAGGGCAGTGCCCTGTGCTCGGGGGCGATCCCCGGTTGTTGTGTCGTGCCTCCTGGCCTGGTGACGCCTCGATTTCTGAGGCTGACTCGACTGGTAGAGCACCTTTGGCATTGTGCCATTTTGCTCAATTTAGGGAGTATTTCCCTAGGCTTAATTCTCAATTAATTTAGAAAAAATAAGCGGATGCCAACAAATGCCCGCCACGGGGCGTGTGGCGGAGGTGAAGACGATGGCGTGCAGCCCGTGTGCCTTGTGGGTTTAATTTCTTCTGGCCCTATAGGTGTTGTGGGAGTTTCTTGTTCTGGGAGTTGACGTTCTTGTTGGGGATTCGTTTGCTTTACCCACCCATGCTGAGCTTCTATTGGTGTCGATTGTAGGTACCTCTTCCCCTCTGGAGGAAGGAGAGCTTCCCCGTGACACGGCCAGGGTAGCAGGGAATGAGCCCGCTATTGTAGCTTCCACTGGAGGCGACAAGGAGCTCATCGATATTGAGGGGGTTTCTGAGGAGAACACCCCTGCTAGTGAGCTTCTTGTCCAACATCCTCGGCTAGGGAGTTGTATTTATTTGAAACTGGAGTTTATAATAGTCTGACTTGGCTTCTTGGTGTGCAGGTGCCCCTGATTTGCCCACGCTTGGGGGTTCTTCAGAGACTTCATTTGGGTCTTCAAGCAGTGGCAGTGAGGTGATGGAGACCGATGAGAGCTCGAGCTCGGGCTCTTCTTCCTCTGAGGCCTCTTCCGCCGAGGATGCCGAGATGGAGGCGGCTCCGAAAGGTATATAGAAATCCTTCCCTAACCCTATCGGCCCTCGTTTAGAGTTTATAGCCGGGTATTGACACTATTGTGTTATGACCAGGGTTGGAGTTTGAGGGGGAGCGCGTGCCGGCTCCTATTGAGGATGACCAGGGAGAGCCTCCCATGCCCCCGATGGTTGCCGGGGATGACCGGATCATGGAGGAGCCTCTGCCCTCCTTGACCCCAGCAGGGAATGCTGAGGATATGGAGGAGGGGTTGCCCTCGCCGACCCCTACTGAGAAGGCTACAAGTGTGGCGAGAGCTGCACCAGGTAAGGGCTGACACATTTATCAGGTTTTCCACCTTGTCTTGTTAGAGGAATTCTGGATGTTGTTTATTTCCTCCTTATGCTTGGTGGGATTGTGCAGGCCATGTTTCTGTGTTGGCCGAGATGGGCCACTCCCCTCTAGAGCTAGGGGTCGAGTGGCCTACGTGCCCTTGCCCGCCAGAGCCACTGCTGGACCCGAGCGTAGGCGCGCCCCTGCTTCAGCAAGCCCGAGGCTACCTGGGAGGCGACCCCCTGCCTTCTCCGGAGGAGCTTAGGCAGTCGTTGAGGGACTGCACTTAGGGCTACCACGGCCTCGACTTTTCATGCGAGCTTTGGATGTCTGGTTTGGCTGACATCTAGGCAGAGTACCTGTGACTTCTGGCGGCTTAGGAGCAGCAGGCACAGTGACCGGCGGCCATATAGGAGGCGCAGGAGCAGTGCGCTCAGCTTGCATCAGCGGTGGCCGAGCAGAGGAGGGTTGTCGACGCAGCCGTGTCTCTCATTCAGGACCATGCCAGGTAGTTGAGCGTGGTGACGAGCAGAGCTGAGGCCTTGCAGAAGGCCTTAGAGGAGCAGTGGCGAGCCATGGAGCTTGCTGAGGTCGAGTGGGGGGTTGTCGACACCAGAGCCGAGGCCAGTGTTTAGCTTGCGTCAACCTTAGAGGCGGAGCTGGTGGCTGCGGAGTCTCGCTAGGTAGCACTGGAGGGGAGTGAGCCTGGGCTTTAATTATATCGCCCCCTTTATCTTTTATTGCTTTTTGTTATCCAGACCATATGTTCTTTTGTCACCCCAAGGGCATGTCTTGGGCTCCTTTTTATAGAGTATGAATGATAAAACCTAGATTTTGACGTTGTTATTTGCTGGGTTGTTTCTCTGCCCGTTTCATGGAACAGTGCTGAGTGTAGGGACTGGTGACCACTTACTGCTAGTCTGCTTCATTCTTCTCCACTATTTGCTAGTGTAGGGGGCAAGAGGCTGGGGTTACCCGATTTCAGGGTGTTGACACAGAGGACTGAGAAAGGGGAGAGGTGTGACTAGATTTTGGATACTAGGGGCTGGGTGCTGGGTACTGGAAAATAGGAGGAAAGACCAAGCACTGGGGGTCAGTCCCTTGATAAAAGAAGGGGAATACCCATGTCGTGTAAGGTCAGCGTAGGCTCATTGGGACTCGAGGGCCCATGGAATTAGGGCTGGGGATTGATTCTGGCTTGTTCTGGTTGTAGGCTGATGCTTAGTATTGACTGGTCTTATGTTGTCGGCTGACAATGTGGTTCACATTGGCTTGGGGAACTAGAGCTGGGCTGGCCGAATGGCCCTGGGAGGTGTCACAACCAAAGGCTAGGGTTGGGGACTAGAGGTTGGAACTAGGTCTGGGTTGGGACTGGCATTTGAACTGGGGTTGCAATAGGAGAATGGGGGTCTACTGGAGCTGGCTCGGTGACCCGTGACGAGGCTGTAGCCGAAGTGCTGGGATTGGATGCTGGCACTGGGTCTAGGTAACTGGTCTGCTGATGCGCTATAGCTAGACTATTGAACTAGCGACTGGCACTGGAACCGAGCAGCTAGCCTATGGAGGCGTTGTAGCCACGATGCTGGAACTGACCACTGGTATTGGAACTGAGCGGCTAGCCTGTGGAGGCATTGTCATCGCGGTGCTAGAGCTGGAGACTGGTACTAGAACTGAGCGGTTGGCCTGTGGAGGAGTTGTAGTCACAGTGCTAGAGCTGGCAACTGGTACTGGAACTGAGCGGATGGCCTGTGGAGGCGTTGTAGCCACGGTGTTGGAGCTGGCGACTGGTACTGGAACTGAGGGCTGGCCTATGGAGGCATTGTAGCCGCAATGCTGGAGCTGGCAACTGGTACTGGAACTTGGCGACTGGCCTATGGAGGCATTGTAGTTGCGATGCAGGAGCTGGCGACTAGTACTGGAACTGAGTTGTTGGCCTGTGGAGGCGTTGTCGCCGCGATGCTGGAGCTGGCAACTGGTACTAAAACTGGGCGACTAGCCTGTGGAGGCGTTGTAGCCGCGATGCAGGAGCTGGCGACTGGTACTGGAACTGAGCGGCTGGCCTATGGAGGCGTTGTAGCCGCGATGCTGGAGCTGGCAACTGGTGCTGGAACTGAGCGGCTAGCGTGTGAAGGCGTTGTAGCCGCGATGCTGGAGCTGGAGACTAGTACTAGAACTGAGCGGCTAGCCCGTGAAGGCATTGTAGCCGCGATGCTGTTGCTGGAGACCGGTATTGGAACTGAGCGGCTGGCCTGGGGAGGTGTTGTAGCCGTGATGCTGGAGCTGGAGATCGGTACTGGAACTGAGTGGCTGGCCTACGAAGGCATTGTAGCCGCGATGCTGGAGCTGGAGATCGGTACTAGAACTGAGCGACTGGCCTATGGAAGCATTGTAGTCGCGATGCTAGAGCTAGAGACCGGTACTAGAACTGAGCGACTGGCCTACGGAGGCATTATAGTCGTGATGCTGGAGTTGGAGACTGGTACTGGAACTGAGCGGCTAGCCTACAGAGGCGTTGCAGCCGCGATGCTGGAGCTGGAGACCAGCCACTAAGGCAAGTGGCCGACTGCTGATGCTGGAATGGGTGTTGTCCGGCCTTGAAGGGTGTGATGGTCACCATCGTTGTGAAGTGATGTTAAGGTCGCCGTTGACAGAATGTCGCGGTCGATGACCCTCGTCGGTGAGGAGCAGAGAAGGAGAAGATTTTCTTTTTTATTTTTCTCTTTACCAGCTCTACTGCCCTTGCGGGTTTTCGCTAGAGCTGGCCCCCTTTAGCTTTTTCCGGTACACCCTTAGACAGGGGGACCCCTTAGCTCCAGCTCTCTTTATCATTGCTGAGGAGGCATTAAGCAGGGGCATTGCTAGTCTCTTTCTTAGTGGGAAGGTCCAACATTTCCAGGGTCCCCGGGGGTGCCTTCCAATTACCCATCTTTTGTATGCTGATGATACATTGGTTTTTATGAATGGTATGGCAAAGAACATAAGATGTCTGCTGGCATTCATTGATGATTATGAAGCATCTTCTGGGCAGAAGGTCAACACTAATAAGAGCAGCTTTATTGTATCCCACAAAGCTCCACCTTCAGTAGTAAGAAGATTAGCTGCCCATACAGGTTTCCAACACCGCAAAGGCCTTCAATCTTATCTTGGTGTCCCACTATATGAAGGTCGGAAGAGAATTTCACATTTCAAAGAATTGTTGGATAAAATCTGTACTAGGATTAACAGTTGGAAATCCAAATATCTCTCCCAGGCCGGCCGAAGGTGCCTCATCAACTCTGTTCTGCAGTCAATGCCTGTCTACACAGCCAGTGCATCCTGTCTACCTGCTACTGTTATTGGCATTATCAATAAACTATGTGCCAACTTTCTATGGACTGGAAAAGAAGGCCCACGGCATCAGTGGGTGTCCTGGTCTTGTGTTACTAAACCTATAGAGGAGGGTGGGCTTGGCATAAAGAGTTTGCAGCATACACAAATATCCATGGTGGCAAAACAGTTGTGGAAAATTCTGAATGGAGACTCCCTGTGGTCTCTATATGCTAGGTCCAAGTATTTGAAGGACCATTTAAGTAACATCCAGAAACCATTTCCTGTTGGTGTCCGAAAAGAGGTTTTCAGACAGGCTAAACATTTGGTGTTATCTAACACCCGATGGATACCTATGGATGGAAATAGTATTGATGTTTTGAGAGATAATTGGTGTGGCACTGTGTTGGCTCCGAACAACAATTGTCCCAAGGTAACTCTTAGTGAAGCTATATCCAATTTAAATAATCAGGTTTGGTCCTATATCCCTCAAAGTGTTGTGCAGGCAGCGAAGAACATTTCTTTGATTCAGCGACCAGACAAATGTGTGTGGGCTGCATCTTTGGATGGCACATTTACCAGCAGATCTGCATATGATGCTATCCGTGTTCAGGGGATTAGAAGGATGGCTCTGAAAAAACTGTGGGGAGCTTACATCCCTCCAAGAGCATCCTTGTTTGGCTGGCGGGTCCTCCATAATTCTGTCCCGGTGGATAGTGCACTCAAGAAGTTTGGTATCAATGTCCCCTCCAGAAGCTGGGGCAAGTGACGATGTATATGGGGCGGGCCTTTAGAAGGCCGCCCGTTCTTGCACGTTTTTTTGTCTTTGCTTTCTTCTGCTTCTGCCCGAGGGCAGTTTTTCCATTTTGATGTATCCCCTCTACTTAACAATAGAAAGGCTTACTTCCTTTTGCGAAATCTTGAAAATCTCTTGTGTGTATCTTCCCGCCTCTGGAATGGCTGCGAGATCTTCTGGGGATGCGAAACATCGCTCTGGAGGTGACTCTGAGAGGGTGTGACTTTCGGGATCCGTCACTTCGGGTTCTTCTGGATACGCATGAGGCGGTGAGAGTCTTTACTCCTGGGGGCTTTGGTTCCCTATAAATAGTAGCCTTTGAACCGAGGCTGCGGTCGTCCCCGGCGTGGTGCGTGAGGCAGTGATTCCATCTCCAGATATCCCGCGTGTGGCCCGGTCAAGCAGCTGGCGTGGCACTGTTCTCTTTCTCATCTTTCCTTGCTTGATACGGCTTGTCACTTCGCATGTCTCATCAGAAGGGCCTTTGAGGGCAATGAAGTGCCTACCCTGAGTTGGGGTTCCCTCTTAGGCCTATAAAAAGGTCCCGGAGGGTCTTCTTTCCACTCACAGCTTTCTCCATGACCCCTTCCCTCCCTCTTCGTGCAGGGTGCCTAGTCGATGTGATCGTTCCTGGGTGTGGCATGGAAGGCGACCCAGAGGACGAGGGTGCAGTCAGTCGTTGGGATGTTAGTGACCCCAGCGCGGGGGAACATTTAGTAGTCGGAGGTCGATGCGTGGGAACATTCAGTATGCGGTAGCGTGCTATCTCCCTGCCTTGGACCACCGACCCTTCCCTTGTGTAGACACCCTATTTTGACCGATAAGTCGAGTCATTTTCTTGTTCTCCCGGTGATGCCCAATTTGGTCCTTGATTGGTAAATTTGTCATATTTTCGGCCGTTGAGCTCGATTTTGTTCCCTTGGACCTAAATTCCGTGATTCGCGAAGAATTTCAGTACGAATGCTCGTTTGCTCAATCATAATCATTTGAGATGGTATTCCAATCATCATTTTCTCAATAGACCTTGATCGGGCATTAACCAGCTGAAAATGTCAAATTTTAGCCAAGGCTGGTCGCGCTATATCGTCATAGCGCGTTCAAGCCTGGACGCGCTATGGCCCTATAGCGCGACCTCAGGCAGAGTCCAGTTTCGTCCGGGCTCTCCGTTTTCGATCCTAGAGTCCTATTTTGGGCAAGTTCTTATCTGGATATTGCTAAATAAGGAAAATTCAGCATATTAATCACACTCCCCCTATCTAGATGCCATGTTTGACTCTTTTTAGGTTTTTCTTGATTGAATACAAAAATCTGTGATTAACCTAAACAGCTATGCATGAAGCACAAATGAGCATTCAGTTCTGATTCACTTGATTTGATTAAAAATAATACACAATCTTCAGAACTGACCTGAAGGGCAGAATCTTGGGTCTTCATTTTGGTGCCTTGGTTCATTGACCCTCTTTTCCTTTTTCCAAGGCACACCTGTAAAAATGAAATTATTTTGACCCTGCAGGGACCCAAGCAGCCTTGGGTCCTGCATTAGCCCTAGCAGGACTACTATGCATTCTTTTGGCAACATTATCATCATATTCCATCAGACCTTCCTTTTTTCCCTTCTCTTCCTACTTTATCCTCCTCCTCCTCCCCCTACTCCTCTACCTCCCTCCTGTTCTTGATCTCGGTAGAGATTCTTCTCAGAACCCTTGGAGAGAAAGAGCTCTAGGAGATCTCGTAAGAGATGGCAAACTATGGGTAGCAGTACACCCTAATTGGTCTTGTAAGGTTTTTGGTAGAAATCCCCTCATCAAAAGCTATGTTGACGAGGTAAGTTGCAACACCTTGCAGAGGGTTGCCTTCAGCATGGCAGCCAATCAGAAAACTCCGTCAACTATTTGGACCCTTCAGCAGAACTAGCTGACACCTAATGGTATAAAGCTCATTATCCTGATGCTGATATGATGGAGCTCCTATACATTGTTGGCTTTCCGCTCTTCTCTGATTTCTGGTGCTCTGGATGGAGGCCCTACCCATTGTGTATATACATTTTCTTGGTACTTCAGAGGAGGAAGACAAGAAGCCTTCGCTTTAACGCCATCTTAAGGACCAGACTTCCAGCTCGAAACATTAATGCATTGAACAGAGAGAGGCCTTGGGACTAGATTAGCCATTTGTGTACCAGGGAAAACCAATCTAGGGCTGGTCTTCATCACAGGTTGGCTGGTGAATAACAGCACGTCTATATCTGAATAGTCTTTCATACTGAGCTCATTTATCCAAGATGAGATTTTTTTTTTGCCCCCACATATTCATCATTAACAGAAATACGTATTTTAAGTGCATTTCCTACACCGAGTTAACAAGATTCATCCTTGTGAAGGGTCCAACTTCAAACTCACGTAATAAGCTCACGAATGTGTACAGAGTGGCAAGCGAGAAGTAAGCATCCAACCACTGCAGCTCCATCCTAAGAGGAATAGTCGAAGACACAGCGTTGCTGGTCGCGTCGTCTAGTGAGTCGTGTCCTGGCGTCTTGGTCATAGGTTCGTGTCCACCAGTCGAGTCTCCCCGTCGTCCCGCATCATGTGGCCTTATATTGAATGAGTTTTTCATGTACTTTGTTCATGGGCTTTTACAGCATTGAATGTACTCCATGCATATACTTCATGGGATATTAAAAGCCTTGTTGGAGGGAACTAGATGAGCTTTCATGTAAAGCTTTTTAAGCTAGCAATATACTCATTTTGCAATGTTCATGCATGTTCTTCATAGGGCTCTTGAGCTAGTGTTCTAATTTATTCATGTGAACCTTGGTAGAAAGTGATTGAATTGTGCTTTCATATTACTTAAACACCAAGGAATACTTGGTTGTGTGTTTTGTCAATTAACTCTTTGATTGATCCTCCCTTAGTTAGGACTAAACTGGAGCTAATCTGGGTGTCTACGGAGTTCGGTCGACTGACCAAGGAGGTTCGGTCGACCAATCTTCCCAGAACTGATTATTTTACAGGTCTGCAGAGTTACGTCGACCGACCAGAAGGTTTAGGTCGACCGAAATAGCCAGAACTGTTTCACAGTTCGGTCGATCGACTCCCAATTTAGATCGACCGATTCCATCAGGCCTCCGGATCCGATTTGATGAATCTCACTCAAAACCCATCTAACCTGATCCATTTGGGTTCTATCTTTTACCCATTTGCCCTAGGTTCTTGATAGACATATTAGGGTCATTTTGGAGGGTTCTAGAAGGGGTTTCTTGGTCTTGTGCACTCTCTTATATATATATTCATATGAGCTACGAATTTGTAAAAGAGAACCCTTATGTGCTAACATGTTTTCTATCTTATTGGAGAAGAAAGGGGAGAAAGGAAGAAGGCGCTCCAGAGGAGAAGATTGATATACGTCAAGGCATTTTTGAAGCTTGTGGAAGAAGAGAAAAATGAGCGAATTGAAGAGAGGATCGAGAGGAGGTTGAAATTGCCACCATCCGACTACGAGTCAAGAAGAACCTGGGGGCCGACGCACTGGGGATGGGTGGGTCGACCCCTTCCTCATAGCAGTGGATGGGAGGGGCTCATTACGTGCTGCATGGTTTTGGCGGAATGAGGGCCCAGTACATGGCTGTGTGCAGGGTGAGGGCGAACGGTGGATTGCTACAGGCTACTTGGAGGCGGGAGGGGGCGTCTGTGAATAAGGTGGCACAGGAGGGGTGGCTGGGCGAGCATGAGGCGGTGGCGGCGCTCGTCGTGCGACCCGGGTGTTCCAATACTCTTCTTTGATGGCTCTGAAAAACATATATGTTGTAGATTTTTAAGTTCTCTTTCCGAAGGTGCCAACCACGCCTCAATCCGCCTCCAGATTTGAGCACAATAATTCCAGTCGTGGAGGTGCACAAATCTATTCCGTGAACAGACTAGTAGAAGCAGCAACAAAAGAATTCCCAATTAATTATCTCTGCTAAGTTTCAGGGACCGCTGCTTCAGGGAGTCAATCAGGGATGGCCTGCTATCGTCCAAGCCAAGCGGCGCCTTCAGAAGATCTCAAGAGAATGACGTCCCTTTGGAAGCTATTGTTTGTTGTCCTATAACTCAGAACCGAGTCGATGCAGAACCGAGTCGGCGCAGAACCGAGTCAGACCGGCAGGTCGAGTTCGCCTCAATAGCCCTTCTGGCTTGCTGCCCGTCAGCCCAGAGTCGGTCCTCTCAGGCCCCACTTGTAGCCCTTTATCTCCCTGCGTGGAGTGGGCAAGAATTCATTGTTGTAATAATTGACTAATTATTTTACCGGGAGTTACCGTAACTGGACGAGGTCACCTTCCCCACGCCCGGAGCATGGAGGTAAACTCACCACCCTCCTCGTAGAAATTTACTATTCTTGTATATATTTTTATATGCCATTGCTAGAGAGCATGATAGGATAATTTAGCTCACTCTACTTTCATCACCGCTGCGAGAGAGAGCGAGACCGTCCCATGATCCGATCCGGGCACGAGAGAGAGTTGACCACCCTAGCTCATTGTCAGTTTCTCAACCGTGCACGATCACACGCTTCCCTCGCTTAGGGACGATCGCAAGCTTGTCTAGTGTTGGCCCAGAGAGATGGTGGACAAGAAAGGGGGTTGAATTGTCCCCTTGTCGAGATAGCGGATTTTAAAAAACTTTCTTACTTAAGTACAATGAAATTAAAATAAACAATGTTGATTAGCCTAAGAAGACATGAGATCTAAAGGTTCTCTCGATCTTTTCGATCCCACACGGCTTAACAATGCTAGTAACAATCCAAACCAAACCAAACACAAATAGCAGAGGTAGCGGCGTGTGATAGTGTAATTAATTAAAAACCTATCTAGTGAACCTGTGAATGAAGATAGAAGACAAGGACAATCACACAGGCAATCACACAAGACACAAGATTTTTAAGGTGGTTCGGGACCACAACGGGCTCCCTACGTCCACCCCTCACCCAACCGGGTGAGGCTTCACTCCACGCTACGAACCGTAGCAACACGGGGATGAACCCCAACCACATGCTCTATGGACATGTACTTGGAAATCCCTGGCCAGGGTATGTGGGTTCACTGAGAAAAGGAGTTTTCCAGTGAGCTATACTTTAGAGTACAAGGGTCCATAAGATCAGAATGCTTTAGGGTTTGACAGTTTGACCGTACCCTAATTCTGATTAGAGCATTGTGTGAATGAGGATCTATATCTGTGTGGAATCTGATGACGGAAAGGTTCAATATGGGCTGCATCCCTCCCAAAGTCATTAGGGATCACGAAGTGGTGCTTGGTGTCGTTCGTTGTTAGAAAGCCCTTTAATTTCATTAAGAGTTAATGGATTGTAATTAATTAAGTTAAGAAGTGTTCCTAGCTTACTGGGCTTGAAAATCAAACAGACTATTGGGCCTAGAGAGTCACACACAATAGAGTAGTGGATAAGATGGATAAGGATGAAAATTATATACAATTTTTTGGCTTTTGTAAAAAATGTCGCAGTCTATAAATATATGCTGAGGAGAGAGACCCTAGCCAAGCATCAGGGTTTCTCCTCTGGCCGCCCCATTTCTCTCTCCTCCCTGACTAGGGCACCCCCCTGTCTCCCTCTCTCCTCCTCCTGTCGGTGGTGGATCCTGGTGCTGAGGAGCGGCCGACGCGTGGAGATCGAAAAGGAGAATCTGTCTCTTCCCGCTACTCGTGTGGATACGTCTAGAGGCCGGCCACTTGAACGGCTAGCAACCCAGCGAGCCTCTACTCGTTCATCTTCGGGCATCTGGGAGTTAATTAATCCGTGAAGGTATAGAAACGTTCTTCCCATGCGGGTTTCGATCGTCTTATTTTGATTTTGATCACCAGCAATGATTCGCCTCCTAGGGTTTCATGTTTTCGCTACATCTCTGATCAAAACCTTATAGTGGTATCAGAGCCAAGTTGATGGTTCGATCAAAATCAACATTATTCTATTATTTCTCATCATTCATGTTCGTGCATGGGGCTCAATTTTGGTTGCTTGATTGGGTCGCTCATGGGATGAGTATTGGCCAATTGATACCAGGGAATCATTCCCGGGATCAAAGACTAAGAAGTGTAGGTTTGTGGGATATCCTAAGGAAACTAGTGGATATTATTTCTACCAACTTAGCAATCAAAGAGTGTTTGTAGCTAAACATGTTATATTTCTTGAGGAAGAGTATATCCTTGAAGGGAATAGTGGGAGCTCTGTAGAACTAGAAGAAGTTCTAGAACCACAACCTATCAGTGTGCCTTCTCAAGATCCAGTGCAATCAAATCCACAAACGTCTTCCCCACTCATATCCACCCCCATTCCCATCCCATTCACTCCATTCCCCACCTCCGCTCTTCAACCGGCAGTTCTGGGTCGCAGGCAATAGAGAACCAGCAGCTTGGAGAGGTGACTGCAACTTCATCTCGACATTTCAGGAGGCCCAATTGGTACCTTTGGAAGCGTCTCCGAGTCTTCTTCGCAACGGAAGTTGTCTCGCTCTGTTCCGAGCTCGTGGTTGTCCGCGAGAGGCAATCTACTCCGACTACGTAGAAGAGATCCGGCCAGTAACCTGAGGCTATTTGCAGAAGCTGCCACGACCATCCATCTGAAGATCTGGAGGCAGTGCTTGACCGTAACGTTCTACTGCGAGTCTCCCTCCTCCTCCAAGAAGTGGAGCTCCATTCGGCTACCGGAGTGATTTCTTCTCTCTTTTCTCCCCAGAGTGTGCAGTTCTGTCCACCCTAGGACTGAACTGACACCCTGTAAGTGTTCGGATTGTTGCAGCCTGCTCCGACATCGACTGGCACCCTCGTGGGTCTTGTTTCGAAGAGAGCTTGATGACGGTTCCAACGCCACTGACCGTGCCCAAATTGGAGTTCAGGACTATTCGTGGTGACTTCATCTTCCAGAAGCTGCAGTGCTGAGACAGTTCGTGACAGAGAACAGAGTCCCTACTTCCTACTCCACCACACCCTGCGACGGCTTCCCCGGCTCCCGCCAAAATTTCAGTACCCTCCTGGGCCAATCCACGAAGTCTTGGCGCTGGTCTTGCTATCAACGGAGTTCAGGAGCTTCCGCAATAATTCTGGCATTAACAGTCTGTACCCTATTCCTTTGAAGGGACAGATTCACCCCCGACGTTACGTAGAGTGAGTCTTCATCTTCCCCCTCCCCGCTTGGCCGGCTGAAGGCCTCTCCCTGCGCGGAGGTAATTTTGGTTGTAATTCACTTAACCCCCACCCCAAGATCCCCCTCCTGCATGAGGCGTAGTGTTGTAATCCTTTGAGCAGGTTGAAGCGTCCTCGCCGCGGCGTGGGTAAGCCCCACGCTTCCCCGCGTGCCCACGTCTCCGATCGGGACCGGTTTCCTCAAACCGGTCGAGTAAGCACTCTCACCCTTGCTCTAATTACAGTGCTTTTCACTCAATATTAGCTCGTAGCTACGCTGGTCGGTGAGAGAGAGTGCCCGATCTCGCAAGTCCTGGACTTCGAGTGACCACCGTGGGAGTGAGTGTTACCCGTGCCCTCGGCACCGGGTCGGCCTCTAGGATTGGACTAGTAGGATGTGGTCAGGGCTGTGCAAAGTTTCTTCCAGGGCTGGGGTCTTCCTCGGGGTGCCATATCAACTATTATCTGCTTAATTCTGAAGGTTAAAAATCCACTGACCTTTGCTGATTTTCGGCCCATCAGTTTATGCAAGTTTACATATAAGATTGTCTCAAAAATCATCTGTGATCGATTGCATCCTATATTGCCTCTCATCATATCCAATGAGCAAAGTGGTTTTGGTAGAGGATGACAAATCACAGACAATGTTCTGTTGGCTAAAGAAATGTTCATGGAGATTGATAGGCCGGTAAGAGGCCACAATATGCTCCTCAAACTAGATATGGCTAAGGTATATGATCGCCTAGAGTGGGATTTCCTCCTTATGGTTTTGAAAAAATTTGGGTTTTCTAATAGATTCACCTCTCTTATTGCCCAAATGCTATTTAACTGTTGGTTCTCTATTTCATTTAATGGTCACATCCATGGATTCTTCAAGTCTTCTAGGGGTGTCAGGCAAGGGGATCCTTTGGCCCCTGCCCTTTTTATACTTGCTGAGGAAATGTTGAGTAGGGGCTTAAGCCAGCTATTTGCTTCTGGCCATTGCAAATACTTTCACCTTCCAAGAGGGGTCCATCCCATTTCTCATATACTCTATGCTGACGATTCTATTGTCTTTATGAATGGTGGGATTTCATCTATCAAACACCTTCTCCAATTTCTGGAAAGATATGAACTCTCTTCAGGTCAGCGGATTAATGCTGCTAAAAGCTATTTCATGGTGGCAAAAAAGATGCCTCACTGTTCGATTGAACGCATATGTCAATTAACTGGCTACCAATATAAATCTGGTAGCATCACATATTTGGGTATACCTCTGTTTAAAGGCAGAGTTAGAACTCCTCACTTTAAATTCTTACTGGATAAAGTGACTGCCAAGCTTGCTGGTTGGCAGAGCAGATTCCTTTCCCAGGCAGGCAGACTTGTCCTAATTCGGGCAGTCTTGGCGTCCATTCCAATCTATTCTGCCAGTGCAGCCTCCATCCCACATACTATCCTCAAGCAAATTGATCGAGTCTGCTCCAATTTCTTATGGCAGGGTTTTGAAACTGCTCATAGGAAACATTGGGTCTCTTGGCAGGGGTCCATCCGATTGTGATAGCGCTCCAGGAGGTCGGGATCCAGCTGCTGAAGGTCTTCCCGACTTACCCATGAGTCATCCGAGGTGGGTCGGCCCTTCCACCTTACCAGGTATCGCTCATACACCTTGCTCCGAGTCACACATAAAATTTTCCAAGCCATAGAGCATAATCAAAACCATCAAAGACAAGAACTGAATGCACACTAGCCATCATGAAAATGATCTTTACTCTACGACTGCAAAGTTGACTAAAAAATCAGAGACGAGGCTTGGATACCAATTGACGGCCCAAAGAGAGATGGCAGACAAGAAGGGGGGTTGAATTATCCCCTT
This sequence comes from Amorphophallus titanum, assembly GCA_024336825.1. Taxonomy (NCBI): domain Eukaryota; kingdom Viridiplantae; phylum Streptophyta; class Magnoliopsida; order Alismatales; family Araceae; genus Amorphophallus; species Amorphophallus titanum. Next base: position 3,223,051 of record JANBPO010006173.1, read on the forward strand.
GCCGAGATGGCAGAATTTAAAATCTCTTTCTTACTAAGCATAACGGAATTAGACCTAACAACTTTACTAGCCAAAAGTAAGTACGAGATTAAAAGAGTTCTCTCAAGCTTTCCGATCTCACACGAGTTAGCAATGCAATAAATCGAACAATCAAGCTTGACGTAAATAGATTTATGCTCAACATGGATAACGGAGGTAGCGGTGTGATATAGTGTAGTGAATTAAGAACCTATCTAGTGAACCTGTGAATGGAGATAGAGGACAAGGACAGTCACACAGGCAATCACATACGGCACAAGGTTTTTAAGGTGGTTCGGGACTACGATGGGCTCCCTACATCCACCCCTCACCCAACCGGGTGAGGCTTCACTCCATGCTACGAACCACAGCAACACGGGGACAAATCCCGACAACACACACTGCTTCCGTAGCAACGCACCCACGGGGACTAGCCCCAACATGCTGCCACCGCAGCAGACACACACACACGCGTCGGGGAACACACCCCGGACACTGACACCACACGGAGACACCGCTCCGTCCACACACACGATGATGTTCAGAGTCTAACAAAATAAATGGATATACAATAATCACACAAGATATTGATGTATGTTCAAATAAAAGGGAGTAGGAATGAATGACTAAAGATTCTCCCTTAATTCTTCAATGAATCCCATGGAGAGAAAAGATGGTTGCACTGGACGCTTTTAATCACGAAGTGGAAGCCGGTTGAAACTGCAGGAGCCACCCTAGAAGGATATAGCAGTGGCGTTCAAGCAAGTTCCAATCTGTAGATTCTTGCTAGTGCCATCCTCCTTATCTTCCTCCTGCTTCAAGGTGCGCAACACCTCCTCCTGGTTCACAAAGCCCCTTGCAAAAAGATGGAACACATTTGCTTTTCTCTATTTCAAAAGATGAAGAATGCAGCTCTATATGGATCACAAAACTGATAAACAAAGGACCAAAATAGGATCTCAAGTGCATCCAGATTAAGGATAGAGCATGGCAAACATCTCAAATGATTAAGGGATGGATATAGAAGTTTTCCCTTTTGTAGACTCCTTAGATATCACCCCTGGACAAAATCAGATGTTACCATGGTTGTTTAATCTCAATACTCCTTGTTGTAATTCTGATAGGGATCATTGAAATTTGAATAAGTAGAAGGGAGGTTAGACAAGACAATAACATGAGAGCTTGGTTCATTTTTATTAAATCCTGATTTCAGATATGAGTACAGAAACTGAAATGAACAAACCTTGCATGCATCATATTTAAACCATGTTGTCCAATAAAGGTCACTTCATAAGCCTTTATAATAGAAGAGTCTGAAAAATCTTCAATCTTAGATTTATGAAATTGGCATATTATTGAAAACTCTCTTGAATTGCTCAAGTTGGAATCACTGTGTTTTGCTCTCATTTTTGCTGAAATGATCTTGCTTGTGCATCTTATATTCAATATGTCACTTCATCTATCTTATTGTCAGCTGTTGTTTACTGTGGTTCACCACTTCCTAATTCAATGACCTGGAAGATAGTCCATATGCCTTTGCTGTTACTCTCATCTACTATATTTATAAATCATGTCATCTTCAGCCCTTACATAACCACTCCAATACTTCAACTCTGTAAAGGGGGAGATTGTTTCTGTTTTCAAAGGGAAAGCATGTCTATACTTGTGCTTGATTGTCCCTGTGCTTTGATGATAAACTGTCATTCAACTAATTCTACTGTGGTTAGAGAGAGAGATTTTTTGATCTGAGTTATATGATTTCTTATTCAAGGGGAGATCTGTGTCCTTTTATTCTCCTTGAAATTGTTGTTGACTGTGCATCGTATTCATTGTCATACCCCTATCCTCACTTCAATTCCCTTCTGTCAAATTTGTCCTAGGTGGAGATCCCTCTTACTTTCAAGGGGAATAGGGTCACATGATTAGCTTTATCTGGGAGTTTCTGTTCATTTGAAAAGGGGGAGAATTGTCTTTATTTCAATCATATCAATGCATCTTTTGCATTTATCTCCACTGATTTTATCAAACTATTACTTACTTTTTGATGAAGTCAAAGGGGGAGAATAGTTTGAGCATGTTATTTTATGACTCATAGTCTTCCCATCATTGCTATATGAGTCATAGTGTTGCCATCATCAAAAAGGGGGAGATTATTATACCACTGTGATTTTGATGATGCCAAACACTATGACTCATCTGTGTGTGATGTCATATGTGTTTATGTTGCATTGATCTATTATGGGTTTGATGATGTCAAACACTGTAAGTCATCTTGAGTCTGCATGAGAATTGAATGATGATGTTATATGTGTTAGTGTTGCATTATGTTAATGTTGCATTGGTCTTAATGTTGCAATGTCCAATAATGACTGCATATTGGTTTTGATGGACATAATGTCTGCATTGTGCATATGTGTTGAATGATTGGCATCTGTCTTTGCTACATAATAAAGTCGATGCAGGTATGCACAATATGTGGTATAAGGACGATGCACATTATAGTCAGGTCAACGCTACCATTCAATTATGAGTCAGCGATTGGATTGTAAGGTCGGTGCATATACATTCTCTTCGTCAGGTAAGGTCGATGCACATACATGCATTCCAGACTAGAAGATCGGTGCATATGCAGAAGTGCTTCATTGAAAGGTCGATGCATATACTCATTTTAGTCTAGAAGGTCGATGCACCTTCATACACTTAGGCTATTAGTTCAATGCATATGTTCGCCCAAAGTCTTCGTGTTAGCAAGGTTGATGCATCCATGCATATTGGTTCATGCATTGAGTTAGACAGGTCGATGCATTTATCTCTTCTAGTCATGCAGGTCGATGCACATGTTATGGCATGTTCAGCAGGTCGATGTAGGTAAGCATCATGATAAGAGGCAGGTCGATGCACATTCACAATAGCTATGCATCATGTTGAGAGTCATGTTGGTGCACCTTGTGCTTTCACTTGAAAACCAGGCCGAAGTAGTCAATGCATTCTTGTTGTCTTTGCATGACAGGTCGATGCACATTCACAACTCGTTGTGAAGATCCCTCTCACGTTGCACAATAGGTCTACATGCGCTTCACACTAGTTGATGTTGTGATTACTATCACACTACATATGCTCATCACTTTAGATAGAGAGGTCGATGCACATGTCTATGAGGGTCGATGCATTTTATACATAGTCATGCATACATTACAACAAAAGGTCAACCTGTGTGCGATAAAGGTAAATACTTCTGGTAGCATTTTAACTGCATTCACTCACATAATTCACTCTGTGCTTATGAAATGATTACGTCAAAATTCTTTGAACATATACATTTGCTTTGACAGGTGAAATCAGGTCATCAAGCTATAACCCAGATTCAAGGTCGAACACCTTGACTACATAAAGGTAGAAGTCGTGACTCTCACATGAGGCTCTTAAGTGAAATTAATTTGGGACACGTGATCCAAGGTGGGAGACCAAGCTAGGGATCCTGCCACATGGAGTCTCAGATCAGAGCATCTTCTAGAATTCTATTGGTGGGACTATTCCCTCCACATGCCCTCGTAGAATGATGTGGGGACCACACTAATCAGGCTATTGAGAAGAAGGATTTTTGGTGCCCTTGTTCTATAAATAGGGGATGTCTTCTTCCGAAAGGAGAGGCAATCAAGAAGAAGAGAGCTGCTAAAGAAGAGATCTGAAGAAAAAGAGAGCTGCTAAAGAAGAGATCTGAAAAAGAAGAGATCCACCAAGTAAGAGAAGCTACTACTGCGAAGAAAGGAGAGAGAGAAAGTAGAAGAGTTTGAGAGAGAAAGAGAGAGCAGAAGAGTCTGAGAAAAAGAGAGAGCAGTTCAGAGAGAGAAGGAGCTCGAAGCAGAAGAAGAAGAAAGGAGAGTAGGAGATAGAGAAGAGTGATCAAGAAGTAGCCAAAGCGTCTTGAAGATCAAATTAGCATTGGCCTCTGGATCAGATCCAAGCCAATTCGCTCTTGCGAGAGCTATATCTTTCTTGCTTTCATCTCTTGTTTCCCTGTATTGCATTTTTTCTTGTTTCTTGTTCATACATCAAGCTATGTGTCAGCGTTGCAGAGGATTGGCTCCTCTGGACAGCAAGCTGTGATGCTCAGCTGTATCAAGCTGTGATGCTCAGTGGAAGCAAGTTATGTTGCTCAGCAGTGTAAGCAAGCTATGATGCTTAGCAGTTCAAGCTGTTTGTCAGCAGAAATCCTCACTCAGGTTTGAGTGGGGGATGGACGTAGGTCTGTGGGTAGTAGACTAAACCATCTAAAATCCTCTGTCTATGCGATTTGAATTTGTGTGATCGGTCCCTTTCTTCTACCTCCTTCACGAGTTGTCTGATTAACATCTATTCTGAGCTTTGCAAGAACCATTGCTTTTGAATTTTCATTCTCTCGGTTGGCACTAGCTCTTGCTGTTAATTGCCTTAATCACTGATTGAATTGCTTGCTAAGTGTTAAAAAGTGTGTTTGCCAGAAACTTTGCTTAAATATGTGAAGCTACTCATTTCTCTATCTATTAACTGTTTGAAATTGGCTCTGGATGAATCAAGTAAGCAGCTTAGTTTGCTATCTAGTCTCTATTCTATTCATCCCTCCACACCCATCCACCCCCTTTCCCCTCTCATTTACCTCCTCTTCCCTCCTCCCATCTTCAACCTGCACCTTCAGATCGTAGGCAGCAGAGAACCGTTCATTTGAAGAGGCGACTGCGACTTCATCCTGGCATTTCTGAAGCCTAAAGAGGTACTGGTGGAAGCGTCTCTGAGTCATCTTCGTAATGGTGGTAGTCTTATCCTCATACGAGCTCCGAGCTAGCCATGAGAGTCATTCTTCCCCGAGTGCGCAGAAGAGGTCCAGCCAGCAACCTAAGGCTGTTTGTAGAAGCTGCCACGATTGGCCACCTGAATATATTGAGGCGAGACTTGGCCGAGACCTTTGATAGAGAGTCTTCTTCCCTCTCCAAGAAGCAGGACTCCATTTGGCATCCGAAGCGGCAACATCTTAATTTTCTCCCTAGGGTGCGCTATTTTATCCCCTCTTGGACTGAATAGACACCCTGTCACTTTTTGAGCTTATCCGGCCTATTCTGACATCAGCTGGCATTCCCGTGGATCATGTTTCGAAGGTGACTTGTCACCAGTCCCAACGCCTCTGGCCGCACTAGATTTGGAGTTCGAGACTATTCGTGGTCGCCTCGACTTCCTACTACTGTGGCTCTGTAGCAATTGAAACTAGGAAGTAGAGACCCTGTTCGTGGCTCTTCCCTGACTGGCACTGACAACCTGGGAATTCCAGAAAAATCATTCCAGACCCTGGTCCAATTACGAGGAGTTGGCCACTGGTTTCGTCAAAAATTGAGTTCGGGAGTGGTCGTAGCGGCACCGACAACGTCCACCTATCCCCTGTTCCAGAGTGCGGACAGAATCAGCCACCGCCTCCCAATCAGTTCTGACCTCGACTTTTCCCCTCCCCGCCTGGCCGGCTGAGTGCCCTCCCTGCGTGGAGATAAATTTTGGTTGTAATCTAATTCCCCACCCCTAGTCCAACCCCCTTGCAAGGTGCGTAGTGTATGTAACTTAAATTTTTAGGTTGAAGCTTCATCGGCGCGGCGTGCAGGCAAGCCCACGCTTCCTCGCTCGCCCTCATCTCCGACCGGGACCGATGTCTTCACATCGATCAGGTGAGCTTTGGTTACCCCTTGCTAGTGTCTCTCCATTGCTGTTTAGTATTACCGCTAGTGCCGTCGGATGGTGAGTTGAGTGCCCGATCTCGAATTTGCTTATATTTGAGTGACCATCGCGAGCGAGTTGTGAGAGAACCATTACATCCCACGCCCCCGGCGTGCTGGCCGCCCATGATGGGCTCTCAGTTCATAGTGGTGGTAATTCGACACTGAGTGACGAATTATTGGCATTATGAACTCTGGGACGTTACATGCACGGACTCTGTGAAGGCGTGCAATGACTTTATTTCACTAAGAAACATGCACAGGGTTTGATATCCACGGGGTTTGTGAAGATGTGCAAGGACTTTGATAACAGTAAGAAACATGCATGAGGTTTAATGTACACAGACATGAGATGCTCGATGTTAGGCTCAACACAAAGTGCACAGACTTTAGTGAGACTTACACGGACTAGAGTGAACGTGCACGGACTTCATTGATGAAGAAGTGCTCGGACCTGGGTTAGTGAAAAGGTGCATGGACTTTAGTGTGCACGGACATTGTAATGCTCGATCTTTAGCTAGAAAGCCATGTGCACAGACTTTACAGAAACATACACGGACAAGTGGACGTGCACGGACTTGGTTAATGAAGAAGTGCACAACGTGCATGGACTTCATGTGAGCATGGATGCATAATGTGCATGGGCTTTATGAAGAAGAGTCAAAACGTGCACGGACTTAACAAGGGTGTGCACGGACTTAACAAGGGTGTGCACGGACTTGGAAGATTAACGTCCACGGACTTATTTACGGCATCCACGGACTTGGAAGATTAACGTGTACGGACCTGATTAAGGCATCCACGGACTTGGAAGAGTGACGTGCACGGACCTGTTCAACACTTCCATAGACTTGGAAGATTGTGCACAGACCTATTCAACACTTCCATGGACTTGGAAGATTGTGCACGGACTTATCAAGAGTAACGTGCATGGACTTGGAGTGTAGGTCATGCATCATATGCACAGACCATGCACGGACTGGCTGAAGTGTAACTCGGACTCTACATGGCTAAGGTAGATGAGCTCTGACCTTGCTACAGGGTATGCTCTGACTTTGATTGAGCCTAAGACTGTATATGCATGGAGCTGCTATAGTGTATGCACTGACTTGGATTGAGCCTCAATCTGTGTATGCAAGGACTTGCTACAGGATGTGCTTTGACTGTGCATGGACTTAGCCTAGACGGCGTGCAACATGCTCGGACTTGCATGAGTATATGCACTGACTCTAAGTGTATGCTAAGACATGCACGGACTAGTCATGCGAAGCACAAACCCAAACGTGCACGAACATTGGACAATGTCCATGGGCTTTGAACAGACTACGTGCACTGACTCTAAGTGTGCACGGACTTAGTGTATGCATGGACACAACGAGTGCATAAGACAATGAATACCCTCTCTCTCACTCTCGTCGATCTCTCTCTCTCCCATCTCTCTCTCTCTCTCTCTCACGATCGCCACTCTCTCTCTCTCCTCCAGGGTTCGCGCGAGACGATGACAGATCGTGACGTAGAGGGTGCCATTGGACTTATGGCGACGAGTGGAACGCGTTGACACCCACCTCGACACTGATCGCGGCCCGTGGAGGTGAGACGGAGGGAGAAGGGCACGACATCTCTGACTCTTGCATGCGGCCCGGACGGCCATTTGGGCTCGAACGAGGTAGGGGGATGGATTCCTGACCTCCATCGGAACCTTCCCTATCACATGCATGTCAATCTACGCACTTTAAGCATGCCCATCATCAAATTTTGGTTTTTACCTCATGAACATTATTCTTTATGTTTTAATCCACCATGGGCCTTATTTTTATGTTTTATAGTGGTAGATGATTGTCGTGGATGCGTGTGATAGCAGGGAAGTAGGTTTTGTAGTGATCCCCGTCAATTTCGGTCGATCGGGGGATGTTCGGTTTCAAACCAAAACTGTTCGCAACCTAGACGGTGTGACGGTCATTCCAGTGGCTGTCACACTTGTGATGCCCCTCACTGGGTGTGTTACAGTACCATGGTGGACATCTATAGGCGCGTCACGTGTAGTGTAATGGATGATCCTCAGTCCGTTACAGCCCTTTTGACTTGAATAGGGTGGTTGGCGTAATGGTCTATCGTGCGACCGTCACAGCCTTGTAGCGCGCCACTACAAGTGCATTACAGTCCTGTTAGAACTGTGGATTTTCATTAGTTTGGGTGAGTGTAACGGTCCTGAGGTGGTGTGCCACAGCCTTGTGGTGCACCCACCTTAGTCCTTCACTCTAACGGACCTAAGGATGAGCATTGCAGTATTGTAGGGCACCTACCTTAGACTGTCACAGCCTGTGACGGGGCAGTCTTGGTGCGTTACATTCTCTGGCAATGTAAAAGTTATAATTTCATTCTCCAATGCATTCTATGTTGCATATCCGTCATGTTTAAGTTATTTTATACTGCAATGACTTACTTTTAGATCCCAGTAGAGTGCTTTCTCTTTCCCTGTGATAAAATCACTAGTCGTAGCCCAACGACCCCTAGTATCGGCCCGCCTGGAAGAGGTGGAGGGGCATTTCCCAATACACAATTTTTAAGCTAGTTCCGTGGGCCCTCTGCCAATAGTAGCGTCCTACTAAGAGGGAAAACTAGCTAGAGAGCCTGGCTCAGGCAGGAGTCAGTGTGTGCACACGTGAAGGGTAGACCTTTTAATCAGCTCTAGCACAGATATCTTGACGGAAACTCTATCCAAATAATGTAACAGGTCATATTGAGTACCCGGTAAGGGCTCAGTCTCTTCTTGTTGATCTGCGGCCGGCTGGGCAGACTGAGGATTGGAAGTAGAAGCATAATTCCTTTGGAACAATCGCCCACTCCGCAAGGCAAGATTCTGTGCCGGCCCAGCCTCTGATGATGGCAGAATAGGTTGAGTAGGGTGGATATGTGGTGCGGCGAAGGGTGTGGGGTTAGGAGAGGTGAGAGCGGGGGTAACGGGTTGTGGCAGAAGGATAATGGGCGAAGAGGTAGGCGCGGTGACAATGGATGGCGGTGTAAGGAGCAATGGAGATGAGGGCAGAAAGATAATGGGTGAGGGACTGGCAGTAGGTCTGGTGGTGATGATGGGTGTTGGTGTGGGAGGAGGGTTAGATGTAACGGTAGTGGTGATAGCGGTGGGGGTGATAAGTAGTGGGCGAGATAGAGGTGCGGGTGTGGGTGTTGGTGTGGACGTGGAAGGGATGGTGAGTGGGTGGACGAATGGTGTAGCGGATGGAGGAGCAGTTTGGTGAACGGGTGTGAAGGTGGTGAAAGTGGAGGGATAGTTGTGATGGAAGGCTGAGACTTGGTGGGTCATACCATCATCATCAAAGGACCATCCAGCATTGGGAGCCGATGTCGGCGGCTGAGGTTTTGGAGCGGGCAGATGGTTCAGCATTAGGTTCTGGTGGATCCCCAAGTCTTGAACCTGCTGTGGTTGCTGCTGCGGTGGCTGCGGTGCTTGTTGCTGCACTTGCTGCCTCGGCGGCTGCCTTCTTTTCTCTTTCAGCTCAATAATGGCCTTGTGTATTTCGGCCCAGTCAATCCGGTGTCCTTCATGCAGATCATATACCAGGTCTCGAAATTGAAAACACCCTTCAATGGTGTGCCCTGGCTGCCTGTGGAATACGCAGTATTTTGTCTGATCAACGGCCGTATTCCAATTGGGCCGTTCCGGAGGAAGTTGTATAGCACTGACTGACATGAGAGCCGAAAAGATATCGGCAAGAGTTTCCGGCAGAGGAGGATATTGGGCTCTCTTCGGAGCCGGGCGCTTGTTGTTGTTGTAGCCGTTAGGGGGAGGAACATTATGATATTGCGGTGGTGGTGGAGGCTGTTGTGGAGCGGAGTAGGTGTTTTGTGGAACGGTGAAGGTGAGCGGAGGGTTTGGTGGAGTGGAATAAGCGGGCGGAGGGTTTTGTGGAGTTGTAGCCAATTCATTTCTGGAATTTTTGGTCGACCACCCTAGGCTGACGGTCGACCGCCACTGAGAATCCAGCAGACTGGTAGTCCCTAGAATTTTCGGTCAACCACCCCTGGGCTGGCAGTCGACCGAAACATGGACAGTTTTTAGATTTCAATCGTTTAGCTCCTTAACCCGCCTTAACCCTTTTAGCTCCATTCCTTAACTCCTTTAGCACCACGTTCATGTCCATTGTATCAACCTTGATAGAATCTTGAGTGTATCAGCTGTGTCTTGACCTTATGTTCTCTTGGCTATGCTTCATTGTGTATTTCATTGTGCATCGGCTCTCATGTGGCCAAGTGTTGATTCTTTTGTGCTAACTGTTGAAAACCAACTTGATCTTCTGATAGCAGTCCAGCCATTTGCTTCTTAAATAGATTTCCATTCTTCCTTGGGCGCGATCATTGGCATTTCACTTTTGCCTTCTCCACTCCATTTCTTATTCGTTCATAGGCTTACCTATCATGAACAAACCATCAAGTAATTTAATCTTACTGGAGTGGGAAATCATCAATGACTTATATTGTTAGCCATTATCAAAACCATGATATACTAATGACTGCAGGGGCACAACATTCTCTCCCTTTTTGATGATGACAATACTGTGAGTCATTATGTGGTAATTAATATCCAAGAAGATAAATAGAGTGATGATATGATGACAAATGCAGCTCAAGATACAAAATGATGATCAGAATGCGAGTTATGAATGCTGAACATGTTATGAATGCGGAGCAAGTTATGATGAATGAGCATGTGAAATGAATGGATGGATGAATGTGGCTCTCCCCCTTAGTGTATGCATGATCTCTCATTTTCAAATCTCACAGATGCTTTCTCCAATGCTCCCCATTTGACAATGAATCTCACATGCTCCCCCTTTGACAAAGGTTCTTTCTAAAGTTCTCCCCCTTTCATAAGTGCCTCTCCCCCTTGCATAAATGACTCACTCATGAGTTAAATGACTCACTCATGAGTTTTCTCCCCCTTTGACAACAGCAAAAAGGAGGGATAAGGTAGAGGCGGGGACAAATGGCGTAGGGAGCGGAGTGGAATATGAGTGTAGAGCAAACCATTATATGCAAACCTGAAACATGTCGCAATGAGTTGACATGGTTCAAAATTAATGAATTCTAAATTCAACAAGAAGGTTCGAAAAGCATCTATATCCATGTGTTTAATAGAAGTGAACCAAAAGTGCATATCATGGCAACGGTAACCTTCCATTTGTTTGGGTTCTCGTATGTGTTTGATGGCTTCTCCCTCCTTTCCTCGGTGATTTCCCCTCTCCCGTCAGTGGCCCCTGATTATGAGCGGTGGCCCTTCCATCCTCATCCCCCTTGTAGCCATGGTGATGCCCCTCGTGCCTTCCCGGACATCCAGAACCATTTCCTTCTCCTCTACACGAAGCCTCCCCCTTCCAGACCAGCCAGTCCAAGGCCCCTAAGGCCATCTCCTCCTCTTTGGCTCCTCTACACTTAGCTAGTCCTCAGTCTAGCTCCTCCAGCCCCTAGGCGACACGCTTTGATCCATCCCCCACTAGTACACCCCTTCACCGGTTTAGTCCCTGGCCGGTGCACCTTCAACCCCTGGTCCATCCTCCCCGTGCCACTCTCTACCCAGTACACCCTCAGCCCCTCAAAGCCTTCCCCGGTGCAGCCTCCCTAGCCCTCAGCGGCACACCTAATTCTCCCTTCCCCAGTACGCCCTCAGGGCCTTCCCCGACACAGTCTGTAGGCCTTCTCGCCCGATGCGCCCCTAGCCAGTCTTGGAGAAATGTCCTGTCTCTCATTTCTTTTGGGTTTTTCGAGGTTTTATCAAAGGTGTCAACATCTGCAGACGTCCACCTCTAATTGTTGCGTTCCGTCACTCCATGTGGGCGCGTTCCCCATATCTCCCTTATGCCCGGGACTAGGGGAGATGCTGTCGAATTTTTTGTCAGAATTAATAACAATGCGTTAAAAGATCAAAGGGGGCAACAAATAAATGGAACAATAAATAATAAAATATTTTAACTAAGGTAAGTGAACCATGGGTACCACAAAGAGATTTGGACTGGATAATGACTAAGTACCTCAAACACCCGTACTGGGAGAAAGAAGGCCTTAAAAGAAGAAAAGAAGGAAGAGAAGAAGAAAGGAAGAAAAGAAAGGCCTTAAGAAAATGAAGAGGAGTGGGCCCTCCAAGCCTTTCACCGATGCAGGTTGCCTTCTCCTTCACCGGCACGCCTTCCAGTTCACCCTTCGCCGGTACACCTCCTTCCCCGGTACACTAGCCAACCTTTCACCGGCATGGCCATTCCCAAGCCCTTCGCCGGTGCACCCTTCAGAGCTTCGCCGGCACACCCTTGGACTCCTTGGCCTGTACACCCTTGGACTCCTTGGCCGGTACACTACCCTGCCCTCACCTACACGGACTTTGTCCCTTTACATGAACAAGCCTTGCACGAGCCTTACACAGACCCTGCATAGACCTTGTCCCCCTTTGCATACATAATGAGGAGAGTGTTGGGGTCGAGCAGGGGTGACAACTCCCTGCTCTTCCCCCACTCCCTCGTGCTACACAGAAGCTCTCCCTCCCTTTCTCTCTCTCTTTTCTTACTCTCTCTCGTTTGGTGGCCTCCAAGGAACCTCCAACGCCGGAGCGGCCTCCTCCTTCCTCTCTACTTCTTCTTCTCTTCTTCTTCTTCTTCATCTGCGTAGCAGTGCCTTGGTGGCCCTCTGTGTCTGTGTGTGTTGTTCGCATGGAGAGGGGACCTTTTATACCCCCAGTGGCGGGAGCGTCGATGGCTTGTTCGTCCATGGCGGGAATGTCCAGCATTGAATGGGATTTGACTCCCTTGTCCTTGGTGGCAGGGGGGTAGCCTACGTGCCTTCCTCCTTGGGCGTCACCTCAGCTAGCCCTGGGCTGGCTTTGCTACGCGCCAAAGATCATAGGGTATGGGTGTTATATTTTCTTTGCCGGTTGCACCGGACAAAGACGAACTCAGGGTGTGCCGCTGGGAGGGCGGAGAGCTGTGCCGCTGGAAGGCACAGAAGGTGTGCTGCTGGGCAGGCCTGCAAGCGTGCCGCTGGAAGGCTTAGGCAAAAGGGTGTCACTGGAAGCCTGCAGAAGCATGCCGCTGAAGGGCTGGAAGGCTGTGCCACTGGAGGGCTTTGAAGAGGTGTGCCGCTGGAGGGGCCTTCACGGAGTGTGCCGCTGGGGGCACTTCAGGAGTGTGCCATTGGAAGGCTTGAAAGAGTGTGCCGTGGAAGGGCACAGTGAGTGTGCCACTGAAAGGGGCACCAGGGGGGCATGCCGTGGAAGGCTTGAAAGACTGTGCCGTGGAAGGCAGCCCTGTGTGTGCCGCTGGGGTGGGTTTGAGCCCGTTGTGAGCGCGAGTCATGATTTGTTTGGTTTTCTTCAGGGCCCATGGGTTGTGAGCTTCCTGGGGGTTGATTCTTCTTCGATGTCGTGCTTCTGAAGATGACTTCATGACAGTGTGCATATTCGGGGAGTCCTGGTGACCCATCTCTAGGGGTTTCTTTGTTTGATGACGTCGTTGATGCGAGACTGATTAGGACATATGGGCATGCAATTTTACACGTCCACAAATGCCCCCCACCCAAGGGCGACGTGGGCGAAGGATGAGCAGAGCGGTTGATGTGACACGACCTCGGACCTACTAGCAAACAAGCACATGCGTAACCGAACGGGCCGATATCGGCGGCCGACTCACTCGACACTCGCCCGAACCCGTGGGTGACTCGGCGATGCCGAGTGAACTCCCCTTTTTCTTTTTCTCTGCTCTGTACTTCTTCTTCTTCTTCTCTGGATCTCAGATGTCTTCTCTTCGCTCTCTGCCTTCTAGGGATCTTCAAAAGGATTCTTAATGAATTGCAGAAGGGATGTCCTTTTATATACATCTTCACTCTGAGGATGCCCTAGGCGTATGGAGAGCTTGTGCCCCCTTCTCCAAGAAATCCACGTGTCAGCTTCCAAGGCTCTGGGATCACGTGCCAGCCTTATCCTCATCGAAAGAAGACCTGTAACAGAATAGAAGCATTAGTTCAGTTAACAATATACTGAAAATAAAAAGATGCACGGGGTATGCACAGAGTATGTTAAGTACTAGTATACTGGCTACTAAGGAATCTGCACAAACTTACTGCAGCTAAGGCAGTCACAGTACAGATCTGCTCGGACTTGGCTGGCTTAGCTACAGTGCCTGTCCTGACTACAAAATATGCACGGGGTTGTTATGTGCTCGGACTTATAACACTGGCTTAGCTATAGTGTCTACACCGACTCCAACATGTAGTGAGCCAAAATATGCACGGGTGTTGATGTATGCTAGGACTAGCATAGCTTCAAGAACACTATATGCTTGGACTAGCAGAGAGGGCATAATGCATATGCACGGACATGCTCCGACATGTAACGAACCAGAATGTGCACGGGTGTTGACATATGCTCAAACTTGCAATGCTTGTATAACAGTGTATGCTCGGACATGCACTGACTTGCAATGGTGCAAACACTGACCTAAATGCAAGACTAATACGATGATGCATGGACTTGATAGCAAGTAGAGGGCTTTGTGTAGCAGGGCAAAACATGCACAGATGCATGTTTCGTGAAGCAAGGCCAAAATATGCACGGATACATGTTTTGCGAATGCTGACTCAAAATGTGCATGGATGCAAGTTTTACGAATGCTATCAAAACATGCACGGACTTAAACACAAGTTGCACACAACAAGAAATATGCACGGGGTTTGACGTGCACGGACATTGTTTTACTTCTGCATGGGAAAGATGCATGGACTTGTTATCAGAATGAAAGCTTGCACAGACTCTTCTACAATGCATGCACTTCAGTTCATCTGGGCTAGAACATGCACAGACTTTTGTATGCTCGAACCTTGCTACAGTATGCACAAACTTCAGACTCAAAATATGCAAGGACTTACAGACATGTGCATGCACTCAAATGTGCTCAGACTTGGAAACAGTGTGCATGGACTTGAAAGTTGAAACATGCAAGGGGAGAAGTTCTATTTCTTCGAAATAGACCACGTTCCCAGAAGTGGCAACGCCCAGGCTGATGCCCTGGCAAAACTGGCTGCGGCCATCAAGCTACCGCCTGAGGGTGAAGTGGACATCACAGTCAAGCATCGAAGGCTAATGCCCAGCTCACTCGAAAGTGACTCTGGTCTCACAGTTGATGAGGTCTAGGGATTCGACCACGACACTCTCCAAGAAGAAGGAGATTGGCATGAGCCCATCATCAGATTCAAGAGGGGATTGCTCCCCCCTGACCGGGCTCAAAGGGTCCGACTACTCCGCCAAGCAACATCATATGAGTTGATTGGTGACTCCCTGTACCGACTCGTCCATGAGAAAGACAAGTCCATTCTCTTGAGATGCGTCTCCCCAGCCGAGGCTCGAGTTATCATGCGTGAGGTTCATTCTGGGCTATGCGGTGCCTATCAAGCTGGAGATAGAATGAAGCACAACATCAAGCTGAAAGGCTTTTATTGGCCTACCATGTATGCGGACTGCGTCCAGTACGCTCGTACATGCAATCAGTGCCAAGCCTTTGGCCCAGTGCCCAGAAGGCCTCCCAATCCACTACGTCCCACTACCCCTACCTGGCCATTCAGCGAATGGGGTATGGACATCGTGGGGCCTTTCCCGCCATCTTCCAAAGGGCACAAGTACATTTTGGCTGCCACTGACTACTTCTCTCGTTGGGCCGAAGCCCTTCTCCTACGGGAAGTCACCAGCGAGGTCGTCGCCAGGTTCATCCGACACACCATCATTTACTATTTCGGTACACCCAACCGTATAGTCTCTAACAATGGGATGCCATTCAAGAATAAGGCCATATACCAGTTGGCGGCCAAGTTCCACATCGACTGGAGAACCTCTTCAATCTACAACCCACAGGCCAATGGCTTGGCCGAAACCTTCAACAAAATTCTCTGCAAGCTCTTGGCTAAGATCGTCAGCCACCGAAAATGTGATTGGGGTGAAAAGGTCTCCGAGGCAATATGGGCCTACCGAACGGTCTACAAAAGTCCCATGGGATGCTCGCCGTTCTCCCTCGTCTACGAGGCGAAAGCTGTCATCCCTGTCGAAATCCAGCTAACATCCTACCGCGTAGCGGTACACACCGGCTTGGCCAGCCTGGATGAAAATGAATACCAGAGAAGGCTAGAAGAGCTTGCCGATCTGGAAGGCAAACGGCTCGAAGCCTACAAACACCTACAGATATATCAGGCACGCATGGCGCGAGCCTATGACAAGCTCGTACATACATGACTCAAATAAAATAAAAATTACATGACTAGACTCATAAAAACATGACAAACACAATGGCACATGTCGATGAACAATCCGAGCCTTGAAAAAATATGGAGGGGCAAGGGATGCCCCCATCACAAAATCATGTGTTCAGTCTTCATTGCATA
The DNA here is from genome assembly GCA_024336825.1 of Amorphophallus titanum. NCBI lineage: Eukaryota > Viridiplantae > Streptophyta > Magnoliopsida > Alismatales > Araceae > Amorphophallus > Amorphophallus titanum. The sequence goes on from JANBPO010006173.1 coordinate 3,239,229, forward strand.
TAATGCACTTAGTCAATGGGAGTAGATGCATAGATGGTCATGCATTTGTTGCATTTGGAATTCTAGATTTTATTGCATATAGTCAGGGGGAGGTGTGGATGCACTTTCGGGACATTTGTTCTTTTGTTAGATTATTCATCTTTTCATTCTTTTGTTCGGTTTATTAGTGCGAGAGCGTGCCAGTCACCTAGGTGACGATTTATGCGGGCTTAAAGAAGCCCGTGGTGCGCTCGATCTAATGAATCAGACGATTGTGTAGTCCGTGTCGGGACTGAGAACCCGTCGTACCATGAAGGCTATGACGTTAATTACATCCCCTTGAAGAGGAAAAAACCCTTGATTAATCACCGAAAAAGGGGGCCCTACGACCTCAGATTTGTAATACTAAAAGCGAGAGTAGAAACCTCAGATTATGTTTAAACAAAACCCAACATCGGGGCTTAAACATTCATGAATGCGCGCATGTCGGTCACTAAAGGACCATTTTATTGTTCGGACGAAAGTCCGTGTTAGTAGCGTGAGAAACTGTGATAAAACAATACAAATGTTTGCCATAGGTACGGCAAGTTTGATGTGATTGCGGGATTGGATCCCGGTATATATGTCGGTCACCAACGGACCATTCATTATTCGAACGAGAGTCCGTATCTGAAGAATCGAAGATGACGAGAAAGCCGCACGAATGTCTGCCGTAATATGGCAACTTTAATGTGATTGCAGGATTGAATCTTGGTAGAAGTGGGTCAGCTTAATGAACTGTTGGCCCGAGACGGCTCAGGACTATGGCCATATCTGGGATTCCGAGATCCACGTCCAATACCACGAGGCCTCATTACTTTTCTATTCGCACACAGTCCGGGGGAAGTGAATTATTAAGTGTGTGGCCTGAACTCACCAACGTGCGCTATCACACGTGTTGCTTATTCTCATAAGAGTGGCTTATATTCTTTTTATTCTTCTCCTTTTGATGTGACACGACCTAAGACGTAAGCAAGCAAGCACTCAAGCAATCCGAATGGGCCGATTACGGTGGCCAACTCACACGGCACTCTCCCGAACCCGTGGGTGACTCGGCGATGCCGAGGGGAGGATGTGGGGGTGGTCCCTTTACAGAAGGGGGTTTAGGCAGACTAGCTAAGGGAGAGAGGGAGGGGCTGTCCCCACCGTATAAAATCCCATTTTTTGTGGTTTTTCTTGCTAAATTAACTAAGAAGAAAAGGACAAGCGCCTGGGAGGATATGTGGAGCCTTGTATGCGTTGACTTGAGGTGGTCTCGTGCTGTCGCTTTGCTACATCCATGTGTTGATTCCACGAACTTGCACGAACGAATGACGTGAACCCTTCACCTCGGGTTTAGGGAGTCGGATGAACTGGGACTGAGAGTCGGACGAACTGGGACTGAGCGGGGCCATGGAGCCATCGAGCTGGAGAGAGGGCGCGGCCCCTAGGGAGTTCGCCCTCCCTAGGGCGCGTAGCCGCGCCCTGGGGTGAACTTGCCCCAGGCGCCCTGCAACCCAGAGGGATGGCCCCCGGGTGTCTTGTTTCATCGTCTAGGAGTGTCCTTTGAGGGGGCACTGGGATGGGCCCGTGGGGGCCATTGTTCTTTGAGTTGTAGTTGCCACTCGTAAGGTGTTCGGGCAAATACCCGACACACCCCAGGTTGTCGAACGGCCTGGGTAACTAGCTGAGGGGCCCCAAGGTGGGCCTTAGGCTGAGGATGGGAGCTCGTGGGAGCTAAGGAGAGGCAGCTTAGGCACATTGGCCGTGCGTCGATCTACGTTCAGCGTTGTACAGTGAGTTGGCGGGATGGCCTCGGGTTGGCCTGAGCGCTAAAGTTAAGTGGCTCATCGCCACATGTCTAAGGGTCAGGGGTGGCCCCGACTTGCTGGGGTGTTGTTGCAAGACCCAATTAGCATGCTGGAACCACAGGGCGGCCCATGGTTTGGTGTAGAAGGGTTGGAATATACGCGCCCACAAGGTGTTCGCGAAAATACCGAACACGGGTGTGTGAGCCGTATACGTGTGCGGCAGGCCTCCAAAGCCTGTGGTTGGCCTAATTAGGTCTCCCCTTGACCTTGAAGGGTTGGAAGGAGGCATCTCGGGGTTAGCTCCCTACCTCTTCACTGGGTACCACGTGGCGTGGCTTAGAGTCAGAGTGCCCCTGGGTCAGCTCGGGCGGCCATGTGAAGTGTAGGCAAAGCCCGTACTTGAGCAGTCGGGATTGGTCCCGGTTAGTTGCTTGTGTAGCCACATGTTACGGCAAATAGGCTGAGGCCCTCAGTGGGGTCCAGGGAATTGTAGGAATGGCCGGGTAGCTCATGCCTTAAAGGTGTTCAGGAAAATTCCCGAACCCTTATTTCTTGTCATTTTGCTGGGAAATTATCCGGGTATGACAAATTCCCCACATGGGGCATGCGTCGGAGGTGGAGACGAGGGCATACGGCCCGTGAGCCTCTGTTTTGAGTTGTTGTAGTTGTATTTTGACACTTCATGTGCCTTTGCCTTGTTATATTGTATATGCTAATTTTCTGGTGTTCTGACCATTTTTGTATGCCCTATCCTATAGCTATGGCGCGATTTGGCAGAGATGAGGGGGTTCCAAGATGTGTGGCTCGAGAAGAGGACCACTAGGTGCGACGGACTGAGTGGTCGATGTCCCCTTTAGGTCCACCAGTGGTCACTGTGGCTAGTGCGGAGAAGCTAGATCAAGATCGTACGATAGTGGCTGAGGGCCCAGTCGGTGAGAGGGCAGCTGGAGTTGGAGTTGTAGAGGTGGCCCAGATCCTGGAAGCCGACGGTCTGTACACCTACGACCAGAGCGGAGGCTACCCCATGGACTTTCCCCTGGATCGCCACCTTTTCGAGTTCACCCGAAGCTATGTTCCTCCCGACATGGAGGAGGATGACTTACAGATATCGGGAGCCTGTCGTCGGCTCGAGCGGGCCATTCTAATAATTAGGGACAGCCTGCACGACATTGCATTCTACAGCTATCCGAGCTTCTCTGAGGACTACTAGAGGCAGCGTCAGTTTCCCAGTGCTGAGTGGTTGGGCTTCTTTAGCCGAGCAGAGCAGTTTGGAGTTAGAACCGCTAGGCCCTGCTTCTTGGGATTTGCACGGCCATCATCGAACCGAGACAGAGGGGACAGTCAGGCTGGTTCTGGAGCCTGCAGGTCTGTAGTATGCTGGAGAGGGTTATGACGACCATAGTATTCTAGACGGAGTTATGCGGCAGACTGTCATCAGCTGGTATGGCCACTGGGTAGTGATCCTGTCGCATCGATACCATCAGGGGACACCGAGTGGTTGATGGGAATCGTGCACCACTCCTGGGTGCTACTGGACAGAGTTGGGATTAGGTACACCATGACTGCTACTTTGTATGCGTACCCCTATTACACTGGGCAGCTACAGGGACTGCTGGAGCATCTTAACTGTCGATGGAACATAGTGGTGGCAGCAGAGGGAGAGACCTCACTTGACTTATGGTCTCTATTCTGGATTTTTGGGTTGCCGATCAGCAGCGAAGGGTATGAGGAGGTGTTACTAGATGACCTCCACCGTAGCCATACTAACGGATAGGGGCAATACTGAGTACCTTACAGCTATTGATATCTTCTGAAGACTTGGAGGGACTTGGCCCTAGCAGGGAGAGACAGAGCTGCACAGACTCCCAGGGTGCCGCTGAACGTCTAGGTCCACCACTTCTACAACGGCCCCTTCTGCTTCTATCAGGAGTTTGCCAGGGATCAGACTCCGTGGGAGGAGTATATTGAGGTGGAGCTATGCTTCCGGACATACTCCAGATACATATATGCACCACAGGAGGGGTGGAATGCCCATGGCTTGTCAGACGTGACACATCTTGCCGCGTACTTGGCATACTGGTTAGCGATATTTGTGATCCAGCATGGGGAGGATGGTCTGCTGAGAGTAGGGTTGCTTTGGCTAGTGTGTCTACTGACGGAGGGGAGACAGTTGGCCTTGGCTCCAGCTGCATTGGCCAATTCATATCTGGGGCTGGGAGTCTTGGCGGCACACCCGATGCCTAGAGAGAGGAGCCTACTTTTGCCGACTCACTACCTGAGTGGGTGGGCTGGATTGTTGTTCCCGGGGTTAGTAGCTCGGGGGACCGTGGCGAACCTGACAACACCTTTACTTTTCAGCTTCACTGGGCAGCCTGACGGAGACATCGAGGCACAGCTGGAGGGGGCTAGGAGAGCCCTTTGTTACCTACCCAATTGGGGTGAGGAGGGACTGCCATTTGACAGTGCCGCGAGGGATTCCAGCCTGTTCCTGGGGGGCTTGGGTGGAGGGGCAGTTGGCGCCCACCCACATCAGAGGGAGTCGGAGGCCAGAGTACGGACAGAGTGGGTGATGAGCACCCGATCGACAGTGCTGGCACTGCACCGATCTGTGATGAGTTCCCTGAAGCCGTACTACCCATTTCGGTTTGCCCAAAACTTTAGCTACGACCAGGGGATCCCGCCGAAGTGGGAGTTTCCTTTGACAAGCCGGCAGTACAGAGGGAAGGACACCCACCTACTGGCAGCAGCATGGTGGGACTTCTACTACTGCCAGGAGCCGGAGTAGTTTTCGATGCCGGGACAGGGACGATGAGGACTGTTCGATGTCCATTATGCTAGGTGGAAACCCACCTCTGTCCTGAGATTTTTGAGTCTGTCAGCCAGCAACTTGTAAATTCGACCAAGGCCAGATCTAGGATAGTCAAAATTCTTTCTCCGCCATAGATTGAAGTAGTTCAAGTCAGCTTTCCAACGGTACCTCTTTTGCGTCGATCCGACATCGGGAGTGATCACAGCAGCTGATCTTGCCGGGTCGCGCACTGTAAAAATAGAACTTTAGATCCGTGGGTAGCAACTCCAACAAGTGGAGACCGGAGCCGACTCGCCTTCCACAAGATGAACTAGCATGCCATCGTCCCAGGGAGCGCCTCTCTCGGAGCCACCGTCATAGCGGTACCACTCTGGGCCCACTCAGACCCACTGACCAGCACATGGGCCCCACAACCAGCAGCTTGCGCCGACCAAACCGCGCCGACGAGGTGATCAAAGTGCTGCCCGTCAACCCAAGATCGGTCCTCCCGGCCCACTTGTGTCGCCCTTTACCTCCCTGCGTGGAGTGGGCAGTAAAATTAACTTCTTTAATTATTGTGATATTTTGTTACCGGGAGTTACCGCACTTGGCCGGGATCGCCTTCCTCACGCCCGGAGCGTGGAGGTAAATCTGCTCCCTCTCTCTTTCGCATTTGCTTTACTCATATCTATTTGTATATGCCACTGCGAGTGTTAGGATTCTTAGCCCGATATATTGTTATCACTGCTACGAGAGAGCGAGAGTGAGTGACCCATCTCGTGACTCAATCCGATACCTGAGACCCATTGCCAATTTCTCAACTGTGCACGGTACCACGCATCCCTCGCTAGGGACGCCCGCGAGCTAGAGTCCTAGGGCGCATGTCCGTCCCGCATCAAATGGCATGATCACTTGCCTCTAGTAGAATTCTCAAACAACAATAGCTACCAAGCTAGCATACAAATGGCACCATTTGAAGCACTGTATGGGAGAAGCTGTCAATCACTGATATGTTAGAATGAAGTAGGAGAAAGGTAATTTCTAGGCCCTAATATTAACAGGGATACTATCGAGAAGATAAAGCTTATTCGGGAGAGACTTTAAATGGCACAAGACAGGCAGAAATCATATGCTGACAATTGAAGGCGCGACTTGGAGTTCCAAGTAGGAGACCATGTGTTCCTTAAAGTTTCTCCAGGCCGAGGTATTCGAAGATTTATTATCAAAGGCAAGCTTACCCCAACATTCATTGGCCCCTTCGAAATTCTAGAAAGGGTTGGTGAGGTGGCATATCGAATAGCTTTGCCCCCTCAGTTAGCAGCATTGAAGACTGTGGTCTATTTGGTGGAGTAAAGAAATGAATGACCTCTTCAGGTGCTTCCTAGTAGTCATCGTAGATGGCCTCCGCGGAGGTTGGGCTGGCCTCTCGCCATGCCCGGGCTTGTTCTGCTTCCGACTATGAATCTTGTTCACCTTCTGGTACTTTTCCAGGGGTTTGGCATAGGATTGACACAGTATATATCCCCCTCTCTTGGGCCTCCGCCACATGGGAACGCGGAGGGACCACCTCGTACCTTCCCATCTTGAGCTCACCCCTTTCGATCAGGCCCTGAGCAATGTCTTTGAAGCAACAATAGTCTTTAATAGGATGGCTCAGCATCCGGTGGTAGGGACAGAAGAGAGGATCACTACTTCTTCGGGCATCCTGGGGCCTTTTGGACTCCGGGAGGGAAATCTTGTGGTAGTGGCAAGCCCACTCGAAGATCCTTCTAGTCTTGTCCCTTGGGAAAGAGTAGGGCCTCCGCATCCTTTCTCGTAATGTGAGGCCCTGGTTCATCGGTCGGCTAGTTGATGAGGCAGCAGCTTCTCTGTCTCCCTCGCTTAGATGCACGGGAGGTCTGGGACCGATGCTTGAAGACTGGCTGGTACATGGGCCCTGTCGGGAGGCGAGGCTCCTGATCAGGTCAGACAAAAGGGAGGTTGTTTCTGCCAGTCGTACCTTCAGCATCTCGGTCTCTTGCTGCTAGTGGCAGAGGGCGAGCATAATAGGATCGTATTGCGTGATGTCCATGGTACGACCCATATTGCTGTTCGCCACCTCCGTGCTAGATTGGAATGGAAGTGTTCCTTCGGTACATCTTCCTAGAGTCGGCCCTTGGGCAAAGGGCGGAACCATCTCCATGTCTCTGTATAGAGGCGGGTTCCAAAGAAAAATCTCTTCATCTTGCGGGTTGACATTCTGGGGTGGAAGACGAGCTTGGCCTTCAACTCCCTGAGCGTTGGCCTCCTCTGAGGGACTGCCGCTTACTGATGCTGAGGCTGAGATGACATCAACCTTGTAGAATTCTTTGACTGAGAAGCCCAGGCCTAGATGCCAAGTGATCTGCAACAGGCTCCGATCCATGTTCGACGGGTGCCACATTTCTCTGAACATCTTCTTTTGCTCGCTGATTGGCGGAGGGGAATCCCCTATCTCCTGGCCATTTCGGCCATGTGGGGCACCATATAAGGGAGCCCCGCAATTGGGACTATAGGGTCGCATAGTTCTTCAGGGAGTTTATAGTCATCATCTCCCTTGATAGGTCACTATATACACTCCAATACTCCAATACTCCAACCATCACGCTGGCAGGCGGCCGCGTGGGCCGTGGCCAATGTTGGCGGGCAGAAGGCAGGGTGGTCAACGCGGGCGCGCGGTCGACCACGCGGGGTGGGCGGCTAGCTGTCCTGTGCGGTGGAGTGGGCGCACGGGAATCGCAGGGCGGGCACACGGGCGAGGTGGTCGGAGGAGGCGTGGAGAGGAGCGGTTGCTGGCGTGGTTCACGGCGGCGGCGTGGAGGGCGTTCGACGGTGGAGGGTGCAGGGGGTGTAGCAGGGGGGGCGGCGTCGCGGCGAGGGAGGAGCTGGGTCGGCGGGGATTCGCTGCGGCTGTGGAGGGAACGAGGGAGAGAAGAGTGGGAGCGGCGTCACAGCGGTTGCGGACGCAGGTGAACGTGGATGGGAGAGGAAGGAGGTCTGTGCGTGTGTCTGGTGGAGTGAGAGGGGGTTAGCAAGAGAGATGGCGGAGGGGTCTGCGGCCGGGCGCGCACCCAGGGAGGAGGTCGCCGGCGTGCTAGTTCCGCAGGGGGTGCTGGCGATGGTCACCGGAGGGCTGGGAGGTCCTCGGCTGGGAGCTGTGAGCCCGAGGGGGAGGTGAAGGGAGTTGGCAACGGTGGCTTGCGGCTGGGTGGGGGTGTGCGCAGGAAGGGAGGGAGCGTGAGAGGACGAGAGAGGGGTGCGTCCGGCGACGAGAAGGGTGACGGGAGAGAGAGTGGGACGATGGGCTAGCAGGCGGGGTGTGCCGCGGTGACGTGGCTTTGGCAGCTGCTGCAGGTGGTCAACAAAGTCGACAGGAGGGTGGCCTCCTCTTCACGCAGGCTGGCACGGTCGCACATGCGACGAACGGCCAAGCCTTGGGCGAGCTGGCCAGGACGTCGGCAGCGGCTGCAGGCTTCTCGGGCGCAGAGAGAGAGAGAGAGTAGCAGGAGAGAGACTAACAGGGAGAGAGATCAGAGAGACAGAGAGTGCAGATGGAGAGAGAGAGAAAAAAAAACGTAGCAGGACTCTTTTTTTTCTTTTGTTTATTTTTTTCTCTATTTTGTTTTTTTCCCTCTAACCCACAGATCTTTCTGCTACTATTTCCTTTTTTTTTTCACTTCTAGCAACCGGGAGATAGAGAGAGAGGCGTCGGGGACGTCGGGGTTATCGGAGACGCCGTTGTTGGGCTCTGATACCAAATCTGACGCGGCGGCGACGTGGAAGACGGATCGACGGCAGCTCCGGGGTCGCGAACGGAACGATACGTTGCTGTCTCACCTTATATGGTGACTCATGATGTTGCTATCATCAAAACACACATCACACCATCATCAAAGCACAAGGGGCATAACAGGGACTAGGCTGATTAACGGTATAGTGCCGTGATGTGCGACGATCTTGACCCGAGTCATGTGACTCAAGGATCGTTGTGTGTAGGTCTAGTTGACTATCCTGAGTCTGGCAGCAGTTCTGTGTACTGCCCTGTGTTTCGTAGTACGTATGATAGGAGAGTGCTTACCCTGTCCATACTTTGCTATTTTGAGTCTTTGTGTTTAGTGAGCCTCCACTAGTCGTAGCCTGATGACACTTCAGTGTGTCGGCCTACCTGGGAGTGGTGGCGGGGCGAGTTCTCGAGAGATGATTTTTAGGTTAGTTTTCATGGGCCCCCTTACTTTGCAGTAGGGTCCTACTGGGGGGGAAAACTAGCTAGAGGCCTTGCTCAAGGCATTGGGCTTGTGTGTGCACACGTGGTCTGGGGCGTTTGGACGAGCGCCGACGGGCATGGCTCTGACTAGTCACCCATTACTGTTGTTCCTTGTACTTGGTACTGTGTCTCAGTTACCGCGTTTGAGGCGAGTGTGAGACGTTTGAGATATAGTGTAAGACGTCAGTGGACGCATCTGACTTTGCTTCTAGTGAGGAGGTACTTCTATCACAGGACGCTAACTCTTGTGATTCTCAAAATTCGTCTGGTTTCTTATGCAGCGTGAGCTGCTTCATGTAGTGCATCGGGTAGTCTGTGCTTGGCTTCACCCATAGTCAGTGTAGCGTACACGACAATGAGATCATGTAGAATCTATGGTTTGGGTTAGGTTTGTCTCAGTAGACGAGCCTACACGACGGAGGTGTCATGATGTGTCCTGGCAGTATAGTCAAATTTCCTTAATGATTCCCAACTATGTGTCTGGGGATTCGTGTTTTGTCGATTAGTGGTTTAGAGGGTCGAGGTCTTATAGGTTGTCGTGTTTCTGTTTAGTACGGCTCTTCCTCTTTACTTCTATTGTTGTTACTCCTGCTCTCGCTGTTACTCTTGTTGTTGTTACTGCTATTACCACTTGGTTTCTTGGTGGGGATTTGCGGGACCCCTAGTGAGCCAGTGACACGAGGCTCACTCCAGACTTTTTAGGTGTGGCTGCTCTTCTTCCTCGTGGTCTGGAGGTGCGGTGCGTGATTTTTAGTCACCAGCTTTGCCAGTGTCGGGCTTCCCCCGACTTAAGGGTACGTTCCCTTTCTGTTGGACTGTACTTGTCTTTAGTTAGACTGGTTTTTGTGTCGTGTGAGCTCGGGAGGTGTAGCGGCCCCGTGACTGACCGCTAGGTGAGCCTAAGCGGTCAGGCACTGGACCGCCATACCTCTGGGATGGTCTGGAATGGACCGTCTACTTTCTGGAGGCGTCTGGGTCTGCGCGGTCCTGGATGGACCACCGTGCTTGGCTACTCGGTCCTGGTAAGACCGCCTAGCTCTTGGACGGCCCAGGGTGGACCGCCTATTGGCGTTGTGCTTGCCGTGACCATTTGAGCATTGTGTTGGCCTCCGGTCGACCCGGTTGTGACCCAGTGGTCGACTTTTGGTCTCGTGAGTGTCCCAGACAGCCTGAAGGTTTCGTGTCCATATTTTTGAGGTGTCCGTAGATTCCGTGTTACCATGGTTCCAAACCTAGGGACTAGGCTAGATTGACAGTGTCGTGCCGTCACGTTCAATGGTCTTGACCCTGACTCTCGTGACTCAAGGACAGTTAGGTTTGTAGGTCTAGTGGGTTGTCCAGAGTTTGGTGGCCGTGAGCCACCTGTTACTCCGTGTTTACTCATGATGGGTGCGTGCGTGATTTTCAGTGTTCACATTTAGTGAGCCCCCACTAGTCATAACCTTCCCACGGCACGCGTGTGCTAGCCCACCTGGGAGTGGTGGTGCAGCTTAACCTAGAGAGACGGTTGTGAGGATGGTAATCATAAGTCCCCCACGTGCAGCCGAGTCTGAGCTTCGGGGGAAGAACCAGCTAGAGGATAGGCCTAGGGCGTATGGTTTGAGTGTGCACACGGGGCTGAGGGCTTCGGGCCTGCGCTGACGAGCGTGACCTCAGCTAGTCCTTGTTAGTGGTATTGGTCACTTTAGTGTCTTTGTCTCTTCTTGGGGCGTTGTAGCTAGACGAGGGCGCGGTGTAAGATGTCAGGGGATGCATTCGGTCTGTTCTTCTGGTGAGCGGTACTCCCGTCACGTGACGTTAGTTGTCATGTCTCGGGTTTCCATTTCCCGTCTACGAGACGGAATTTCAGGTGTTATTTTTGAGAGCGTTCCCATAGTCGAGGTCTAGAATTTTCGGTGAGCGTCACCGAGAGCTTTTTTCTAGACGGCGTGGAGTTCACGACAGCGAGGTCGTGATTGTGTTTTCGGACTGTGTAGTTTCGGCTTGGGCCCTACTGTGAGGGTAGGTTTCCGCGACTGAGGCGTCGTGGTGTTTTCCTAGTAGCATGACTAGGGCGGTTCGTGTCTGGTTGTCCCCCGACCATGGGATCGGGATGTCGGGTGCGTGACAACAGGAGGAGAGATCTGTAGAAGGGGGAGGCAGGGCCCGAGGGCACAAAGTGGGGAAGATTACATTAAAGAAGGGATCTGAAGACCGAAACCACATGCCCGATAAATCCGCAGGGTGGTATGGTGACCATCTAGAAAGTAGACTGAAAGGGGGAGAGTGTCCGTTCAGACGCTTTTTGATTAATAGCTCAACTAGCGGACACTGTCCGCACGGACAACCAATGATTATATATTCAAAGGATCCCCCCGGGGAAAGGGGAGACCAGAACATGGAGGGATCAAGGAGAAGGGGAGGGAAACGGGGAATGAAGGCCAGCTTTTGGTAGAGGGAAAGGAGGCGAGAAAGGGACGGAGTAACAACTGGGCTCCCCATTCTCGACAATGGTGAAACTGGCTCTTCAGCAATCTTCTTCACGGCCCACAGCTCGGGCCTTCTTCGGCTCTTCCTTGTTTCAGCAAACAACCTGACAAGACTGACTGAATAATCTGGGAAATCATCAGCGGCCCCTCCGAACATTGACGGTGGCTTGGCTCTACTGACATCTGCTTCACGTGGTGGCATCAAAGGTGACTTCATTGTGCCTGGCTGCAGGGGCCCTCTAACAAAATGTTGTCGATAGTCCCAGGTCAAAGGCCCAGAGTCTTGTAAAATGGACAATGGGGACTTCTGATAGCCCAGGCCCCTCCGGCTCATCTTCCTACCCTTGGGAACGGGCCTGGTTCACCCCTATAGCTGTGCGCCAAGGCCTAGCCCCGGCTGATAGCCTAACTTCAAAATCATGTCCCAGCCTTTCGATTCATGAATCTTGGACTTGGTTTCTTCATTGATTGGTGCAGTGGCGGGCTTGCGTGGCCCATATGCCCATGGGAAGTTCAAGTCCATAACTGACAAAATCGGCCTGTTGCTTGGCCATAGAGTGGGAAGAATCTTATCAACAATGGCGTCAACGGACTGGACAGTGGAAACACTTTTTACTTTGACTACTCGACCCTGAAATGGGAACTTCAAGCATTGGTGGGCAGTAGAGGGCACTGCCTACGGACTGTTTATCCATGGACGTCCCAGAATAGCCTTCAACATGGGATCTATATCCAAGACATAAAATTCTACATCCATTTTTAACGGCCCTAGCTCGGCCTTCACAGTCATGACCCCGTGACAAGCTTGCCTGGAGTTATCGTATGCGGTGATTGTAGTTGGTGTTGGCTTGATCATGTCTTCTGAAATATTGCAGGCACGCAGCGTACTGAGTGGACACACATTGAATGAACAGGATTTTTGATGTAATTCAATGCACCGATCAGGAAAGGGTGCATTTGGCTACCTTCCAGTTAAACAAAGACGCTCAGACATGGTGGAAGTCAGTCCCGGCACCACCAGTCGATGCACCACGCACATGGGAAGGTTTCCTCACACTGTTTCGTGCCAACTATTTCTCGGAGCACGTCAAGGAGAGAAAAGTCATGGAGATTGGGTCCCTTCGTCAAGGGATGTTGTCAGTAGCAGAATATGAGTTGTAGTTTTCCAGACTAGCGCCATATGCGCCACATTTGATCAGTACTGATTTATTAAAAGTAAAAAGGTTCATGGACGGATTATGGCTCAGTTATATTCAACAACTGGGTACCCAGAACATCCGCACATACGAGGAGATGGTCCAGCGGGCCTATCTGTGTGAAAGGACCTCAGAGAAGGTTGAGAAGATGAAGGAAAAAGGAGAAGAATCAAGCCGGCGATCTGATCGGTGATTCAAGAAAGAGAAATTTAGTATCACGAAATCCTACAAGAGCCGTGATAATAAGAAAAGGTCTAGGAGTGGGAACAGTGGAAGTTCCCAGAAATACAAGAAAGTGAAGGAAGAGGAGAAGCAGGTCATGGCGGCCTGCACGTATTGTGAGAAGTTCGACCACTCAGCAAAAGAATGTTGGAAGCGTCTCAGTGCTTGTTTACGATGTGGCAGTAGGGAGCATCGCATGCCCGATTGCTTTTTTTTTTTTGATAAAACCAAGTCATCTAATAGGGCGCAGGGAGAGTGCACCCCCAATCCAGAGGACGGGGATGTTCCCACTCCACCAGCTCACAATTAGATGCTTTTATTTTATTGCTATATCAAGAACATGTACAATCTCATGAGGGGGAGTATGCCCCTAAAGAATGAACAAAAGCAAAAACTATACATTTCTCATGCAAACATTAGGGAGACCAACAACATCAGCTATGGCATACGCTTTAGCCAACAAAGGTAATTCCCCAATCGACCAAAACTCCTTGTTAGCTTCCATGCAGACTGCATAATTGGCTAAGGCATCAGCAGGTTGATTAGCCTCTCTATATGAATGGACAATGGGGCATCTAATAGTAACGAATAGCTGTAGCAGGCTGCTCCACCATGGAAGAAGAGACCACGGGGGGTCCTTTTTATTGATTAACAAATCAATCAATATCATAGAATCTGTAATAATGACTGAAATAGGGATAGAGTAAGACTGTGCAAGCCGAAGTCCATCCAGTAGAGCCCGACCTTCAGCCACCACATCGGGCCGATCCCAAAGGGAAGAGACCCCAAGTCAACCCAGTCCATGTGGACCCTGTATCCACCCCTCCTCCCCTAGCTGCGACTCCAGCACCCTCACACACCCCTCCCAACACCCAAACCCTCCCCTGGTCGGACCACACTCCCCCTCTCCAACCTAGGGTCATCCCCCCCTCTCCCTCACTCCTACTCTCACATTCTACCACTCTGCCCTGCACCAGATCACAGACAGCAGCTGAAGCCCAATTTGCAGAGCCTGCCCTAGGGTCATCTGGCGACTTTTGGAGGTGTGCCATACATTTACGAAAAGCTCTCCCAGTTAGCTTCGACGTCGAGGTGATCCCGCCTTCATCTGAGTTTGGGGCTGTCCTGGAGGTCCGTTCTCGTCAGAGCGCGCATCTAGCATCTGCGGGAAGACCAAAGCCCTGCTGTAGAAGCTTCTACATCCACACCCCACCTCCACTTGGTGCGCCGAGTCTTCTGTCCAATCCAGCCGGCGGAGCCTCGTTTAGAGTTCGGAGCAGCCCGTTCCAAATTTTCTCCCCCAAGTGCGCAGGTCAGATCACTCAAAACTAGCACTAATACCCCGCCACTGTTCACCCTCTACCTTCATGTTCTGACCTCCTCTGGTGCCCTTCCTAGTTGGAGAACGAAGAAGACTCATAAATGGATGCGCCTACTTTGGTCCCGCACCTTTTCGACTCCGGGAGCGTTCGTGATGGTGCCAACTTCCTGCTGTTGTGACCTGAGAGTAGTCCCAGTCAGAACAGAACACCCCAGTTCCAGAGCCAGCCACGACATTGGACTGTTCCCCAAAACTTATGAAGCCTTCCTGGACCAGTCAGTGAAAGATTAGCACTGGTTTCGGCATCATCCCAGTTCGTTACAGTCCGTGGCAGCTCCGTCATGGGCCCCCTATCAGGCTGTCCCAGAAGCGGGCAGAACCCACAACGATCGCCGACCTTGTTTCCCCACCCCCGCGTGGCCGGCTTACAGCCCCTCCCTGTGCGGAGGTAGTATTTTTATGTATTCCACAGTCCCCCTCCCCTATGCCAACCCCTCTGTGAGGGCGTAGTGATTGTAATAACAGGTCATCTCCGGAAGCCTCATCGGCGCAGTGTGCGGTGAACCCACACTCCCCCTCGCCCTCGTCTCCGGCTGGAGTTGGTGTCTTTACGCCGACTAGGTAAGCTTCTGGTCACTTCCCCTTGCTGGTATTCCTTGCTTAATTAGTATTGTCGCTTAGCTCCATCGGACGGTGAGAGACAAAGTCTGTGCATAGTCAGTGCATATAGAAGGTCCGTGCCAAATCAAGTCCGTGCATACAAGGTCGGTGCAGTTTTTGTGCCTCACTCATATTCAAGTCTGTGCATACAAGGTCGATGCAGTTTTCATGCCTCACTCATATTAAGTCCGTGCATACAAGGTCGGTGCAGTTTTCGTGCCTCACTCATATTCAAGTCCGTGCATACAAGGTCGGTGCAATTTTCATGCCTCACTCACATTCAAGTCTATGCACATCCTTCGTATGGCATATAAGGTCCGAGCACACACTGTAGCAAACTCAGTACACATCTATCTTAGCCATTTAAAGTCTGAGCACACACTGTAGCAAACTCAGTACACATCTGCATTAGCCATTTAAAGTCTGAGCATACACTGTGGCAAAGTCAGTGCATATCTGGTCTAAGTTGAGACTAAGGTTTGTGCTATGTCTGCTCTTTGACGTGGTGATTTCTAATTCGCTGTAAGTGGTCATAAACAGTACTCTGTCTTTCGCAGGGAACAATCCGATTCGCAAAAGAGGCTCATGACCTGTGAAATAGTAGAAGGCTGGCTCGTGGATAAAGGAGGCGAATGATAAGCACATGATTCGAGGAAAGAAACCTTCTATTCCCTAACACGTGGACCAATAAAAGTTCAGTAGGGTTCTGTTGCTTGATCCATACTCAGCCCCTAGTCGTATATAAGGAATCACTACCCTTCAAAGAAGGGTGCTAGAGAGAGAGCTGTCGAAGAGAATTTTCATTATCTCCATCTGAAGAGAGAGTTTCCAAGAGCAAGAAAGAGTGTGAGAGATCGAGTTTGAGTGAAGAGAAAAAGAGAGAAGTTTCTGAGAGAAGCCAGTCGATTGAATTTGTTTATACTTCTTTGAAGCTACATTATCTAGTGTTTTTCCCATTTCTTGTTTTTCACTGTTGATTCAAGTATTTCCATTCGTGTTTCAGTGTTCCCTCTGGTGCAGAGGGAGGGAGACTATGTCTCTGATTTTTCAAGTGACACAGTGTCACTTGTGGGTTCCCTCTGGTTTGGAGGAAGGGGGACTGAGTCTCCGGTTTCTAGTAACGGGGTGTTGCTAGTGTTTTCCCTCTGGGTTGAAGGAAGAGAGGAGTCTGTTCCTCTAGCCAAGCTGTGAGGTAGCCGTTGTTGCAGACTGAGTCTATGTTTCTAACCTGTGCTAGTGGAATCCTCGACCGGTGTGGACGAGGGGTAGACGTAGATTGAAGTGGGCAATCGAGCCACCTAAAAACCCATACTTTAACTCTCTCAGAAAAATGCCAGAAAATAGTCAAAAAATCTGTAAAAATCTACAGATCAGACAGAATCGGATCCAGGTCCGAACCACTACGGATCCATTAAGACACGGACGCTACAGGACGTCTCTTGCAAGAGCTTTCCAATTTCACCTACCGACATTTGAAGGCCAGCCGGATTCTGATGCAACGAGATTGTGGATTGATGCGATGGAATGAGTGTTCTGATCTATGGAGTGTGCCGCAGATGAGGAGGTTCTACTGGTGAGTTATCAATTGCTGGGTCTAGCCTTGTCATGGTGGACCACTGAGTGGGAATCGACTTCTCAGTCAGATGTCTAGGTTGTTTAGAAGGAGCAAATCTAGTGGGAGACGCCAGGAGCAGGTGTCTGCTTTGACTTTTCAGCATCTAGTGGTTCGACCACTGTGGCTTGGTATGAGTGAGCAGCCAGGACAGTGTCCGAGATGTGGCAGGTTTCTTAGGGGCAGGCCGTGTACCATGGGTGAAGCTGAGCTGGAGTGTTTCAGGTGTGGTCAGATCAGTCATCTTACTCACGAGTGCCCATGGTAGTCACCCCAGTTCTAGCCATCTTTACAGTGTTCCACTAGCCTAGCGAGTCAGGGTTCCCGGTGTGCGCGAAGCACTTGACCGGGCAGAGTTGTCATGCTTACTCTGTGAAGGGTATGTGTAAATTTTTGGTAATGGTATCCTGTGTTTGTGTTTAATTCTGCTGTTTTATCATTGTAATTATGCTTATGTTTTCCCGAAGTGTGTCCGGGGTCCCCGCAAGCGTCTTGTCCGTTGGCAGTGGAATTGCCTGTGAGGGCTATGTGGTTGTCCCTCATCATGTCTTGGTGCGTGGGCATTGGCAGGTCATGCTGAGTTGGGAAAGTAGAGGCACCAGCCGAGATTGTGTGTCGTGTTGTAAGGTTGGTGTGGGGTCTCTCTAGGTGCCCTATTGTTTGAGACCTGTGTTTGCGGGTGGATTGCCCTGGTTGATGCTAGGTTTTCCTCCATTTCTGTGGCGTTGTTGGCGTAGAGTTGCGCAGCGGGATCATGGTGGGTCGATAACCCACAGTGATGAGGACATCTCCCGGCATTCCCTATGGCACGAGGCGTCTCCGATCTCGTGACCCCTCGGAGATGAGATCCTCATGGTTATCTTTATTTTACTTATGCATTTTTCCTTTTTTTTGAGTCATATCATGTGTAATTTTCCTTTATTTGAGTCCACTATCTAGGTCCTAGAGTTAATTGTCCAAGTCCCCCCATGTGCCATATTGACTAGTCAAGCTTCTAGATGGCCACCTAGGATGGTTGACCAGCCCCACATAGCTTAGGTTGACCAATGAAAAAGAAGGGAGGGCCCTCTCGCTGACCTACTACACATTTGCACAAAAACCCACATAATCCTAGGGAATGACGCATTGGCGTATAGAGCCTTACAATTGCACATATACTTTTTCAAGAATATAAAAATAAATAAAAGGACATAAATACAAAAAGAAAATATACATGCTCGAGGCTGATTCCCATCATGGCGGTATCGACCATTTTCGGCACCTTCCCACCAGTGGTTGGCTTCCCCAACTTCTTGGGGGTAGCTTTCGCCGATGTGCTGAAGGTTGAAGTTTCAGAGCTAGCTAGGGAGGATGTCAGTAAGAAGCCTCGAGTTGTCGATACCCGAACCTGCAGAGGCCTGCCAGTGGACCGGGTCCAACAATCAAGCTGCATGGTGCACCATGTAGCTTATGGGGCTCGAACCACCCACTGCAACAAACCTGGGGACCACCGCCAGGGGAACTCCCGAAGGAGAGCTACTACTCCCATCACCAGACGGCTATCAGTGTCTAGCAAATCTGTTCTGACTGGTGGTGTCCGCATTTTGCTAGATGGACGTGACGCCCAAGTCATCCTAGATCGGGTGGTCCTTGCCGTACCAACCGATAATTCCTTGCAGGCCCTATCCAGAAGAAGGGCCGAGAAAGAAGAAGCCGGTCATCATAGTCGAAAAGAACATGCCCCAAGGTCGAAAGTGTTCAAGCAAGTATGGGTCCCCAAGAAGGTCCAACCTGTCCACGAAGAGGCGCATGTTTGCCATCGCCCCGAGCCTGCTGAGACGAGGAAGAGGAATGCGACGGGCTTGGCCCCAAGAAGAGAAGAAACGGTCATGGACCCTCCACGCCGTGCCAACTTCAGGGCATGTGCCCGATAAGCTGATATCCCCACGGTGGGAAGAAGATTTGAGCAACTCACCGGAAGGGCCCGGTTAGCATACGTCCCTCCAGTGGGAGGTCGACAGCTATCCCCGGTCCTACATCAGGGGCTGGGGCAAGAAGAGTTGACCGATATGGTCAGAAGTTATCTCAGGGGTCTAGGCAACCCCTCACTAGGCCAACAACGACTACTGCAAGCAGTCGTGGCTGAAGGAGATGACTGCTCACCAAAGGCAGTCGAAGAAGAAGAAGAGAGAAGAATGACGTCGTCGGTTGACGACAATGGGTATGGAGATGACCTGGAGCTCGATAGCGATGCAGCCCATCCCCAGCAGAAGGAGAGAAGAAGAATGTCTGAGTTCAAGAGATTGACCTTCCCTAGTCATGCAAGAAGAAAGGTCCATAGACAAAGAAAAGGTATGCGGGTTTTTACCTGCAATATGGCCGGGTTGGTGGGCAAATATGAGGGTATGCCTGAGCAACCCCAAGAATTGGCTTGACTAGCCAAAAGGCTAGGGCCAAACACCCGAAGAGCGGAGGCCGCAAGGGAATGTTGACAGTGGTAAAAGGGGAGCAAATCTTATATGATGAAGTCACCACCTTGACTGCAAACGTGGTGACGTCCTAAGAGGAGGAGGTGTTGCTGAATACCTCACCTGAATGTGCTTCAATGGAGACAGTAGAAGCCATCCCCAGCATGGCAACCATGGACCCATCAGTACTGATGCTGCTCCAGAAATATCAATGGGAGATAGAGCTTCTGAAAAAGCAGCTGATGGAGAAAACAGAACAAGTCTCGGCCTCCAAGTAGCCCAAGATGCAAGCTGAGCCGTCACGGGGAGGCATCAACCTGTGCGACTTCCCACCACTATATACCCTACCCCAATCAATAGAGCCCAGCTTGGCAGCCACCGAGCAGCGCCCACCACAGCTGCTAATGCCACCGGTGCTACCGTAGGGGCACCATGCGCCTTCATTGTTACGTCATCCTCCACAGGCGACCACCTTGGTCAACCCTTACCTACAACCGGTGCATTTCTACCCAGGGCCGGTCGATCCGACTACCGTGAACAAGTTGATGATGCAAAGGATGATTGAGCTGAAGCTTGCTGAGTGAAATGAAGGTGACTATGTCGCATTTAATGCTTATAGGGGGTCATATCCACTGCATCATGCAGCAAAGAGGCTCCCTCTGGGGATCAGCAAGCCGCCTAAGTTTGACAAGTTCAACGGGAAGGGATCCTCAAAGGAACACGTCGCATATTATATGACTATCATGGGTGACCTAGCCACCAACGAGTTGTATCTGCTGAAGTTTTTTAGGCCCTCACTGATAGGGCTCGCATTTGAGTGGTATTCTAGCCTCCTGGCCGGGTCGATCAACGACTGGCCGGATATGCAAAATAAGTTTAGAGAAAGGTTTCACGTCACCGAGAGAGAGATCATGGTGGCTAAACTCCACTCAACAAGGCAAAGGGGGGATGAAATAGCCCTCGAATACATCAAGAGGTGGAGGAACCTCGGATTGAGGTGCAAGTGGCCCTCGCATCAGGAGGATGCCGTACAAATCTGCAAACAAAATCGCAAGAGGGAGGTACTAGACAAGATGATTGACATGGAAATCCTGTCGTTTGATCGCTTGAATAATGTAGTGGCTGAAGTGGAATCTTTCCTGGCAAGGCCTGCCCCTGTGTCAGCCGCTGCCACCGCACAGAAGGTAAAGGCAGTAGAGCGACGCCCAGCACCTAAACAAGCAAACACTCTTGATATCAAGGCATTTGAACAACAAAGTGATAAGGGCAAGAAGGTAGCTGCATCTCAGCCCGCCAGAGCGGAAGAGAAGAAGGAGGGTCCCTCACTAAGAGATAAAATGAAGAAAGCCTATTCTTTCCTGTTGGCCCTGAGAGATGGCGGACAAGAAGGGGGGTTGAATTTTCCCCTTCCCGAGATGACAAATTTTAAAAAATTTTCTTACTTAAGCACAACGGAATTAAAACTGACTATGTTGATTAGCCTAAGCAGACATGAGATCTAAAGGTTCTCTCAAGCTTTCCGCTCTCACTCGTAATAACAATGCGACTAATCAAGAGAATTAAGCTCAGCATAGATAATGGAGGTAGCAGTGTGTGACCTGGAAGTGAAATAAAACCTATATAAAGTACCTGTGAACGGAGATAGAAGAAATGACAATCACACAGGCAAGCACACGCGGCACAATAATTTTTAGGTGGTTCGGGACCACGATGGGCTCCCTACGTCCACCCCTTACCCAACCGGGTGAGGCTTCACTCCATGCTACAAGATGTACCAACACGGGGATGAACCCCAACCACACACGCTGCTTCCGCTGTAATATCCACACACGGGGACAAGCCCCAACACACTGCCACTATAGCACACACACACAAACACGTTCGGGGATCACACCCCGGAAACTTAGACCACGCGGAGACGTAGCTCCGCCTACACACACAAATATATCGATGTTAGAAAAATAAGAAAGATCTACAGTATATGCTCCCAGCAGATTATAACAAAAGAGAGACATCATAAAGAGATGAATAAAAGATATGGAATGTTTCCCCCTTTGTCCTCGCGGGGAATGCCACGTGGAAGCACTCAGGATAATAATTAGTAAAATATCATTGTATCTTTTATCGATTTTACTATGTGAGGGCGTGCGAGTCACTTGTGTCAGAATGTGTTCAGGTTTCAAGACTGGGATGGTCTAGACTAACACAAGGTGCACTCCTTCTGATCACTTGGCAGACGATGGTGGGCATCGGGTCGGGACTAGAGACCTGTCATACGATGAAGGTCGATAATGGCGATAAGAGGGGAAAACATTTGATTAATTGCCAAGCAATGGGGCTGCATGGCCAATAAGTCGATTCCTGTAAAATGTAAGAGAGTGCGTGTTAAATAGCCTTGCAAGCCCCACATCGGGGTGCAAAAAGGTATTCAGGGCCATATCGATCACGTGGGGCGCGAAAAGGTATTCAGGGCCATATCGATCACATATTGACCATTTTTGATTATTATATGTCCCCTCAAACTCATATGTTGTGAAATAATTACTGACACATCTATAATGAGTTCGTCGGGAGCTAGGGCTTCTCGCAGGGAATGCCACGTGGAAGCACTCAGGATAATAATTAGTAAAATATCTTTGTATCTTTTATCACTTTTACTGTGTAGGGGTGTGCGAGTCACTCGTGTCAGAATGTGTTCAGGTTCAAATACTCAGATGGTCTGGACTAATACAACGCGTGCTCCTTCTGATCACTAAGCAGACGATGGTGGGCATCGGGTCGGGACTAAAGAATTGTCATGCCTTAAAGGTCGATAACGGCGATAAGAGAGGAAAATATTTGATTAATCACCAAGCAATGGGGCTATATGGCCGATAAGTCGATTCCTGTAAAATGGAAGAGAGAGCGTCTTGAACAGCCTTGAAAGCCCCATGCACATCGGGGTGCGAAAAGGTATTTAGGGCCGTATCGATCACATTTTGACCATTTCTGATTATTATGTGCCCCCTCAAACTCATGTGTTGTGAAATAATTACCGACACATCTATAATGAGTTCGTCGGGAGCTAGGGCTCCTCGCGGGGAATGCCACGTGAAAGCACTCAACATAATAATTAGTAAAATATCATTGTATCTTTTATCGATTTTACTGTGTGAGGGCGTGTGAGTCACTTGTGTCAGAATGTGTTCAGGTTCCAATACTGGGATGGTCTGGACTAACACAAGGTGTGCTCCTTCTGATCACTAAGCAGACGATGGTGGGCATCGGGTCGGGACTGGAGACTTGTCGTGCCATAAAGGTCGATAACGGCGATAAGAGGGAAAAAGGTGCGTTGAAGCAAAATGTGCACTGACCTTGGGGTCATATGTGCACAGACCTTCATGTTGTCTAGCAAATGTGCTCTGACATGATGAAAGAGACTTAATGCATATGCTCTGACCTATGTAGCTAAGAGATTATGCATGTGCTCTGACTTTGAATGCATATGCTCTGACTTGCCTAATGCACTCTGATTTGATCATGCGGCCTTTGAAAATGTGCTCCGACTTGTTTATGTATTGCTATAAACATGCACCAACTTGACCTTGCTATGTGTACAGACCTTCTAATATGCAACAAGCACCAACCTTGGACATGCACAGACTTGAATGGACTCAGACCTAAAAATGTGCATCGACCTTGGTGTGCTAGAAGCAGGATGTGCTTCCACTTTAGGATGCATGAGCAGAATGTGCATCGACCTTAAAATACAAGAAGTAAAATGTGCTTCGACCTTAATAAGCACTGCTACAGTAACATGCATCAACCTTGGATGAGCATCGACCTTGGTCTGTGCTAGACTTGGATGTGCATGAACAGTAACTAGCGTTGACCTTAGTGAGATCAAGACGGATGTGCTCCGACCATGAATATGCATGAATAGTAACATGGTCTGACCCTATATGTGCACTATAGAAGACAAGCGTCGACCTTAGTATGATCAAGGCGGATGTGCTCTGACCTTGAGTATGCATGAATAGTAATGTGCACAGGCCTTCTATATGCTTGAACAGTAACATGCACTAACCTTCTAAATGCATGAAAAGTAATGTGCACTGACCTCCTAATGCATGTACAGTAATGTGCTCAGACCTTGGCGTGCACTAGTCTTGGATGTGCATCGACCTTAATTGTGCCCATACCTGATGTGCATTGACATTGGTCTGAGTTGTCTAGAGGTGCACTGACGTTGAGTCTGCTCAGTCAGATTTGTCAACCTACCTTTTACAGCTTCACTGATTCATTCATGACTTGACTTAACCTTTGACCCTTACACAGTTGACTTTGACTTAATCTTCATGACTTTGACTTTTGTTGCCTGTTATTGCAGGTTTCTAACACACATCATCAATCGATATTAATGCAACATCAACCTTATGAGGTTCTGTAAAACATGATGATGCAACAAACTGAAAAATGCAAACCAAATGCATAACTTATAGTGTTACTATCATCAAAACCACAAGGACACAACAATTGTTATGTCCCCTAGGACTCAAGTAAATTGTGTTTTTATTTTGATGATAGCAACACATATTCTAACTTGTTTTGATCCCGTTGATTCCATTAAGTAGTTAATGGATAAATTAATTAAGTTAAGAAGGAGTTCTTTACTTAATGGGCTGAAAAATCAAACTGACTATTGGGCCTAGAGGGTCACACACAATAGAGTATTGGACAGACCGGGATGGGTGGACTTTATAGACAATTATTGGGTTTTTGTGAAAAATGTCAAAGGTCTATAAATATACGCTAAAGGGATAAACCCTAGCCAAGCTACAGGCATAAACCTTGGCCGCCCTCTCTCCTCTCTCTCTCTCCTTAGGGGTGCACCTCCCTCTTCCTCTCTCCTTCCTCCCCGATGGATGGTTGTGTTGAGATCGGGTCGACACGTGGAGATCGTGGAGGAGATCCCGTCTGCTTCCACTACTCGTGTGGATACGTCTAGAGGCCGGACGATTGAATGGCTCGTGACTCCGGGATCTTCCACTCGTTCATCTTCGAGGTTTTGGGAGACTCTCAACCCCGCAAAGGTAAAGAATCGTTCTTTATACTGCGGGTTTACTGATCTTGTTCGATTTCGAGAAATCGGCAACGATATGCAATATAAGGTTTCGATGATTTCCACTGCGCATTATGGTCCAAACCTTACAGTGGTATGAGAACCAGGTTGCTGGTTTGATCGAAATTGACAATATTATATTATTTTTCATCGTTCCCATTCTTGCATGGGGCTTGATTTTCGTCATCCGATTGGGTCGCTCATGGGATGATCATCGACCAATTGATGCCAGGGAAATGTTCTCGAGATCAAGAGGAGTAAAATGCATATTTGTATGTGTTGATTGACCCACCGGAGAGCGTAAATCGACCACCACAACCCCGACGAATTCGCCATTCGTGCACAGGATAGACGTCCGTTCTAGGCCATCGAATGTCGATTGTTGGCGCTCATAGGGGCTGCCAAGGGGCCTAGACGCTCCTCCAAGGCGTATGGGGGAGTTCAGCAGCGGGGGACGGTTGATTCTGACGGTCACGACAGTGTTCGTAGGGTTTAGGGTGAACTCACCCGTGAGCATCAGGCGCGCCATCTTCGGCGACGATGACGACGGTCGGGCAGCCTGTGGAGACCGGCGGGGCCGGGCGAGGGTGGGGGTTGGTGTGGCAGCCTGCGATGGAGCCTCGTCGGGCTGCTCAAGCGCGGGCGACGGTTAGGGTTTAGCCCAGTCGCCCCCAGCGTATCGGGCGGGAGGGGAGACCCTCGCGGGTCCCCTCCCAGGCCTCATCCGGTCCGAACCGGATCTGGATCCAACCCCTCACCCGGCCTCGCCTGAAACACGGTGAAAACACGCAGGGGATGAGCCTCCAAAACGAAGGCTCAGTAGGGATCCCTCGAATCCCACCTCGCACGGAAAAACCTGGTGCTACAGTAGTAAAACTAACCCTACAAGCAGCAAAGCTACGCTAGCTAATAGGAGTACTGTGGAACCGACAAGCTGGAATAAATAAACGGAAAATCTGTCTATCTAATAGTACCATACTACTGAACCTCGGTCTAGCAGTCTCGAGTCTGAAACTACCAGGAGACAGGAGCTCTACCCACTAGAAGAATGACCAGATGCATCCCCTGATGTCTTACACCGCATTACAAGTGTCTAGCTACGGCACCCCGGGCGTGAGACTCAGACACGCATAAGTACCACAACAAGGACTAGCTGGGGTCACGCTCATCAGCGCATGTCCTAAGCCCCCAACTACGTGTGCATACACAGACCATCTGCTGTAGGTCAGGTCCTCTAGCCGATTTCCCCCCCCACCGAACTCTGGTGGTAAAGGCAAGGGGCCCACGGAGACCAGCCTAAAAATCATCTAACTCAGGTCACGCTCTCCACCACTCCCAGGTTGGTCCGCACCCGCGTGCACAGGAAAGCTACGACTAGTGGACAGGTCACTGGAAGGCAGACTCTCAAGTCACGAAAATCGACTCTGAAGTAAACGAGTACAAGGATCGCCCCTCGTACAACACCGACTCATGGCGACGTAAGCCGAAGACGCCACATCCCAGGACCCCTCACGGCGCCCCACACCTAGTTCCCACATGATGCCCAGCATCAGTCAGACCACGGGCCAGTACGTGGATCGAGGTCTACTCGCCCGGGGACTCGAATCGACACGAAAAACCACCGGCTAGGCCTCAGACAATGAACGGTCCATCATTGGCCACCCACGGATACATGTCTGACTCACAGTCGTGCGGGGGGGAATGGATGGTCCCACTTGGCCGTCCGCCACTCCCGATAGAAAACAGACTGTAACGCGCCTACCCAGGTGCGTTATAGTGCTTAACGGACCAACAGAGGTACGTTAAGCCCTAAGACACGGAAAGCTACATAACGTACTCCTCTAGGGGTGTTGTGTACATAACGGACCATACCTGGTGCGTTATGTCATGGAGTGGAACAACCCATAATGCACTCCTCAAGGGGCGTTATGGTCCTTAATGGGCCATCTCTGGCATGTCAAGGGGAGGGTAAGGGCGTTAGGCATAACGCACCTTCCAGGGGCGCTATGCTATATAACGGACCTCGACAAGGATGAAAACTTCGACTTATATTTCCTGTTGTACCACGTTTTACTTTGGGAAGACTCATCTGGTTCTTCCCAATGGTAACATCGGGCTTGAGATCCTGCACCACGAGCTTGCTCTCGAGATCCCAGATCTTGATGCTGTGCTGGGTGGTGACGCAGAGCCAGTACAGGTTGGGGCTGAAGCAGAGGGCATGAATGATGGAACCGGCGTCCAGCGAATAAATTTGCTTCCCCTCAACCAGGTCCCACAGGAGCGTCACCCTGTCCTTCCCACTGCTGGCGCAGAGGGACCAGTCAAGGCTGATGGCGACCGTGTTGACATTCCTGCCGTGGCCGATGAGGGGTGTACCTGAGCTTGCAGTTGCTGAGGTTCCAGACCTTGATGGTGCGGTCCCAGGAGGCGGAGATGATGGTGGGGACGAAGGTGTTGGGGCTGAAATGGATGCAGCTGACCCAGTTGGTGTGGCTGTCACCATCCTAGATGGTGTATTTGCACTCCCTGAGGGTGCTCCAGAGCTTGATGCTACGGTCGCGGGAGGCAGACACGATCTGGCAGTTGTCAACGGAGAATGCGACGGAAAGGACGTCCTTAGAGTGGCCAATGAAGCGGCGGGTGGTGGCACCAGTGCCGAGGTCCCAGAGGCAGAGCTCGCCGTCCCAGGAGCCGGAGAGGGCGAATGGCCGTCGGAGGAGAGGACGACGTCTTGGATGAAGTGGGGGTGGTCGGTCAGGCGGCGGCGCGGGACGCCGTAGTTGGTGGAGGAGCCACCGTCGGGGGAGGGGGCAGAGTCCTTGGTGAGGTGCCACACGAGGACTGACTTGTCCCGCGAGGTAGAGACGACCATGTCGGAGTTGTCAATAGGGGTGGCGATGGCGGTGACCACGTCCGTGTGGCCCTTCATGACTCCCTTGAGCACGATCGCTTCTGCCATGGCCACCGCTGCTGCTTCCTCCTGTGGATCTGCGGGCACAATTTTCTTGCTTGGAGCAGTGGTGGCGCTCCCTACAGTGGTGGGAAACCGTAGATCTAAGAAAGAGTGAGGGAGGAGAGGGGGCATGAGGAAGAGTATATAGGAGGGGATAGACGGTGGCTAGGGAGGCGAGGAGGTGAAGGGGGAAGAGGGAGGAAGAGTTTATAAATGCCAAGAAACTCGATCTGGAGGGAGGGAAACAGGAAGAGTCAGTGGGGGGAAAAGAAGTTACACGGGGGGGAACAGTTAGACTCTCATAAAAATAAAAAACACAGAAAGGATTCCCACGAGTTTAAAGCTGTAAAGAAAAGGGATGCAGGAGTAGGGAGCAAGCTAAGAGCTGGGGAAGCTAAAAAGGAAAGGGAAAGAGCTATACCGAATAGGCCCGACTGCTGAACTAACCTCGACTCCCAGAACTACTCCAAGCAATGACAGAAGGGCAGACTCTAATCTGACGAAGTCAGGAGTTGTCGATCCGTCTACAAGACGCCAGGCCTAGAATGAAGAGCTGCAAGAACAACAAGAAAAACCTAGGAAAACCTAGATAGACGACAGACAACATGACTAGAACGTCGTGCACACTACCCCATACATGACCGAAACGTCGTGCAGGTGACAGACATTGACCTCGGGAAAAGCTAAGGGAAGGCCAGTCCAGAAAGGTCAAGACACACAAGAAACGCGAAGGGAACTGCGAGGAGTCACGTGCCAGTGACTAGAGTGCCTCAACACCAGAAGAATAGCCAGCTACATCCACTGACATCTTACGCTGTGCCTACTAGCGTCTTGTCTACGTCACCTACTACAAGGACTAGGCCAAGACAAAGACTCTGCTAGAACTAAAATAGTACCATAACACGAGTGACTAGTTAGGGTCACATCTAATGACGCAAGTCTAAAGCCCCTAACCACGTGTGCACACACTAGCCCACTGCCTAAGCCCGACCTCTAGCTAGTATTCCCCCTCTGAAGGACACTACGGTTGGACTGGGGGCCCATGGAACTAGCCTAAGAATCATAAACTAGGAAAGTGCCCCACTACAAGAGCCATCACATCGAAGCATGTCGTAAGGCTACGACTAGTGGAGGCTCACAAGACACAAAGACTCAAAACATGAGTGCAGAAGTATAGACAGGCAAGAAAGCACTAACACACGTACTTCGAAGCACCAACGACAGCACAAGAAACTGCCGACCACTCAGGACAAGGCAGCTAGACCTACTTACATAACGATCCTTGAGTCCGATGACTCAGAGGCAAGATCGTCACAGATAGTGGAACAAGCCGCTAATCGATCTAAACCTAAGCCAGAGGAAACAACGCTCCGCAGGAAATGACTCACGGAGACCTGAGGGAACACCGAGAACCCTCAATACATCTGGATAAGCAAATCGAGGCAGAATGATACCTCGAGGCATCTAGAAACACGATCTCGAATTAGACAAAGCTGTCGAGACACACACAAGGTCACATATCAACCCCTGGTCTCACCGGGTTGACCGAAACCCGACACGACACATACACACAGACACACACAGCATGCACAAGCACTCCTGGCCAATTGGCATTTTTTTTGGAGATCAGTGGAGATCAGGCAGCAAGATGAAGGAGAGGAAGGAGGAGGAAGTGCTTTAGGATAGAGAGAGTGGAAGATCGCATTGAAGAACGGGTCAGTGGATCAGAACCACATACCCGAAAGATTGGTGGGGTCATCAGGGGACCACCTAGAGGTGAGATCGACCGGCGGGCAGCTCCCGCATGGACAATCAATGATCAAGAATTCAACTGGCTGCTTAGGAAGAAGGGGAGACCAGAATATTGAAGGATCAACCAATAGAGGTGGCGATCGGGGAATAAAGCTGAGCTGTTGGAGGAGGATTCTAATGCGGGAAGGAGATAGAATAGAAAAATCGGGTGAGCTCACTTGTCCCCGGGGGCGGCAAATCAACTTCTTCAGCCTCCACTGTACAAGCCGAACCTCCTGACTCCTTACAGGCTCCTTCAATAGTCTGGAAAATGCCTGGCTGAGATTTACCATGTCATCAACTGGCCCCTTTAGTAGCCGAGGCAGACTGGCAACTACATATGCCGTATTTTTCTATCCTGACTAAGCTGATTGCGGCTAT
The DNA here is from genome assembly GCA_024336825.1 of Amorphophallus titanum. Lineage (NCBI taxonomy): Eukaryota > Viridiplantae > Streptophyta > Magnoliopsida > Alismatales > Araceae > Amorphophallus > Amorphophallus titanum. The sequence continues at coordinate 3,268,259 of JANBPO010006173.1, forward strand.
AATGTGCCTAGCTGGAGAGGGCCTCTAACAAAATGTTGACGATAATCCCATGTGAGCGGGCTTGGATCACCCATTATGGATAGTGCAGACTCTCGGTAGCCGAGACCCCATCTGTTCATCTTTCTTCCCTTAGGCATCGGCTTAGTGCGTCCTTGGAGTTGTGCTCCGACGCCTCTCCCCGGTTGATAGCCTAATTTAAGAATAATGGACTAGCCTTTAGAATCTCGGATCTTGGGCTTCTCTTTAACATTAATTGGTGTAGTGACGGGCTTGCGGGGTGCGTAAGCCCATGGGAAGTCTAGATCTAGCACAAAAAAAATAGGCCGACTACTGGGCCACAGAGTGGGCAAGATCTTCTCTGAGATAGCTTTTACTGACTGGGCTGAGGATAAGCTCTTAACTTCCACCACCCTTCTCGAGAACGGGAATTTGAGACATTTGTGGGTGGTAGATGGCACGACACCAAGAGTATCGAGCCACGGGTGACCCAGGATAGCCTTGAACATAGGGTCAATGCCCAGTACATAAAATTCAATGGCTATGGTAAGAGGCCCAAATTCAGCCTGAAGGGTGACCACCCCATGACATGCCCTTCACGAATTGTCGTATGCTGCAATGGTTGTAGGGGTCGGCCGTAGGAGCTCCTCGGAGAGATTGCAGGCCCTGAGGGTGCTGAGTGGGCACACATTAATTGACGCCCCACTACAAGTACACCAAGTCATGTCAAAAGTGTCAAGAGCACGCAACGGTCCCTAGATGACCTCCAACACAGCTACATCCAACAGCACCCAGTTGGCCATTTGCCCAATGGAGAGCAGATGTCATGGACCCATTGCCCCCATCTTCTTCAGGATGCAAGTATATCCTGGCAATAACAGATTACTTCTCCCGCTGGCCGGAGGCCATAGCCCTTAAAGAAGTGGCAGGAGAAATTGTGGCATGGTGTATCTGGCGAAATGTAATATTCCGATTTGGCTTCCCCAGCTGGATCGTCTCAGACAATGGAAGCCATTTTTGCAATCAAAAGGTCTACAGATTGGCCGAAAAATATAAGATTCACTAGAGAACATCCACTCCATGCAATCCGCAAGCAAATAGGCTAACAGAGGCTTTCAATAAAACATTGTGCACCCTCCTAGCGAAGATAGTCAGTTCCAATAAAAAGGTGTCACGTCCCGAGCTTTTAATACAGTGGAAGACGATCTCGGGAACGTGAACAGCCGGCAAGAGAAGCCTCAAGCAAGTAATTATTCAGAGTGCAATTATTTACACATAAGATGAATGGACACAATAATTGATCGAAATTCTAATATTTGTTGATAATAACTATCAAGTACATACTATTGATTGACTCATTAAACATCTAGACTCAATAAAGTAAAAATTACATAATTGACTCTTGACTACAACCCTCTATGGCTTCCTCGAACCATCAATCACTCTCGGATCCATCACTTTCATATTCTAAATCTGGCCCTCTAGTATTTCCTGAAAAGATTGAAAAGTAGGGTAATGAGCACACATGCCCAGTAGGTATCTTCGCATCAACATGAAGGCACTGTTTAAGTAATTATCATTTTAGCTCTAGAAAGAAATATGATCAAGAAATATGATAAGTCACACGGAAAAATCCAAAGTAACGTAAGCACAAGATGTATGTGAACATGAACGAGTCAGTAATGTAATATGGCCTTTCTTAACCAAGAATGTATTAGCATGTAACGAGAATGCACTTTCACTTTTCACTTGTCATAACAATAAAGGTTACGCACTAGAACGTCATCACAAATTGTCACGCCCCGAACCGATAGTAGCGGAACGTGTTCGCTCAGAACGTGGCAGTTAAACAGTCGTGTCAATCGGAACATAGGCAAGACCAGATGAAATTTAGAAAAATAGAATTTTATTTCAAATATAAGTTCATTACAAATTGGACCCATTGAAATAAAGACTCAATTAAAAGAAAGACCCCACCATCCAACCCCCAACTACCCCTTCCCCTTCCCCAAGCATCTCTCCACGTCCCCTAGGCTGAAGGGACTCCTCCCTAGGCAAGATTTGAATTTCCCTCTCTCCTCCACCCCTTGGAGACCTCTCTCACACCTCTCCCAGCCTCCACACCCTCCCCTGGTCGCACACCACACCTCCCACACATCCTCCTTGCTGCCCATCCCCACCACCACACACATCTTCATCCACAAGCTGATCCCAGTTCGCAAGCAGTAGTTTATCAGCGGCTTGAAGAGGCTGCATCATCATCATCGTGAGTCTTCAGGGGCCATACCATATACTGACGGATTCATCTTCTTGTCAGCTTCGCAATGAGAGTAGTCCCACCTTCTTCTGATCTCGAGGCTATCTGCAGAAGAGATTCTCGGCGACCTGCGTAGTTTCTCCCAAGCAGACAACAAGAGGCTCAGTGCAGAAGCTCCCCCGGCCTCCCCCTTATGATTCCTGGAGCGAAACTTGGCTGAGACGTACTTCTACAAGTCCCCCATCTCCTCCAGGAAGAAGGAGGTCAATCACCTTCTAGAGCACCCGGTTCCAGCCGACGGCGTCGAAGCTCACAGACTGGTCTAGCCAGGCCCAGGTTGGACATGCCCTCACTCTTCTGATCAGAGATTTCTCCTCCGACCTCTTTTTGTGGTACCATTTGTTCTTCATCGAAGCTGCCTCGACCACGGTAGTGTCAATGCCAACCCCATCTCAATCGGAGTCCGGGAACACCCAGAGCACCTTCTTCAACAGCCATCCAAGACTCTATTCCAGACAGGGGCAGTCTGGACCAGACCTGAACTCTGAGCTGCTGCGACCCCCGTTTACTACCGAGCGGTGCTGGCCTTCTAAGGTCCATTTCCTGGTCAGCCCCGGACGATCCAGCACTAGTCCCACCTCCAACAACCTCCGGAAGAGCTCGTGGATGTCCCGACACCGACACTCTGTCCTTCAGTCCTAGACAGGGCAGAACCAAACAACTTGAGAAGATGAAGGCGCAGCACCTCGGCTCGGCCTCCGGACGACCACCAGCTCCTTCGACCGACTGCTACCATGCCCCTAGGTGACTCAGCATCGGTCCTGCCTTCCAGCAGCTCCGGGTGATCCCCGCAGCAGCCCTACTTCTAGTTTCTACCTTTGCTGGTCACACCGGGACAGAACCAGCCTCTTCGGTTATTCCCCTCCCCTCGCTTGGCCGGCTAAAGGCCCCTCCCTGCGTGGAGGTAGTTTTGGCTGTAAACCACCTATGGAACCAATCTATACAAATTTCCTCCTAATATTAGGGATGGAAAGAGCATCAGCACGAGCATAAACTTTTGCCTTCAGCTGCTTTACTATTCTGCTAGTGCTTCTGATGCTGGTTCGCCTTAGCTCTTCAGGCCTTTTACCCCTGCCCCCGGGGTGCTCTTGGGGAGCTGGCTCGGGAAGTGGTTCATCCTTTTCTTATGGTGTCGCCTGGGCTTGTTGCACTGGTTGAGCCAGCTCTTTTTTCTTTTGTGAATTTAGCGAAGCTTAGGATGCCCGCTTGGTCTTTGCTTGCTGGAGGAGATGCTCTTGGGAGTGAGGCGGGGGATGCCTTAACCCTCCATTGCTTCTACGGACGTGGCCGTCCACCCTCCTGGGATGCCAAAAATTTAGTGAAGGAGAGGACTTCTTTGCTATTCGGGGACTCAGGGTAGAGCCCTGGTGGAGGAGCGACCTCAGCCCCCTTGACATCAGATTAAGGGACCTGGTATGGTCACTCACCATGTAGCATGATGTTGTGGCTAGCTTCGGTGGATTGCCCCCACTTTCTTCCTGACCTAGTGGCATGTTAGGATGTGGAAGCTTCCTCTTGGTTCGCCTCTGCCGGCACGAGATATATCTCTTCGCCCTCCTCTTCAGAGATTTGGACTGTTTCAAATAGAGCTACGAGGGTGTTGCAAAATACGACCCATCTTCTTCTTTTATTTTTGGATCTCTTCTTTTTCTTTGCAGTTTAGGGTTGCACCAGAGGAGGCTCATCCCATATGCTTGGTTCTTCAGCTTCAACTTCAGCTCCAGTCTTTTCTGTTAGTTTCATGGACTCGAATTGCTCCCATGAGACATATTCTTTCAGTTGGACTGGCCAAACCTTGGGCTGCTCAAATTCATCTAGCCCATCGATGACTTCTTGAAGCCGTGCCACTATCAGGCTGGCCTCTTTATGCATCCGCATGGGTATGTGTCTCTTCTTGTTGCTAGTGAATCTTCTGATGACCAGCTGAGGAGTTGTCTCATGCCAAACGAGGGTCATGACTGGGGGTTCTGGTCACGGTGTGACACCTCGCATGTGAATGCCCGGACCACGATGAGACGTCGCCCTTCTTTTTGCTTTAGCGGACACAGTGTGCCAATCTCTTCCATCTTCAGCTGGCGATAGGATGTAGCCCTCGTAGGTATGTTGAGTGTAGGCTTCCGCCATTTCTTTGGGTAATTGTTGATATAGAGATATCATGTTGATGGACACCCCTAGAGTGGGCATTTCAAACCCACAGAAAATCAAAACCTCCACCAAAAGTCACATAAAAATTATCCAAGTTTTCCTTGCTTCCCTCTCTACAACTTTCATGAAGAGTCGATCACCCAGATCTGTCATCAACTTCTCGGTCAAATCATGTTCTCAGGAAACTCTCTTTTCTACCCAGTCAGATCTAGATCTGGGAATCAACACCTCTTAAATTCTGCCACGGCCAGCACAAAAGATTTTAAATTCCCAGCCCATCCTAAGGTTGAAGACCTTCAAGAGAGCTTTCCAACATCGCCAGTCTCGTGTCGATCTGACATCAGGGTTGGTCGTAGCGACCGTTCTCGCCAGACTGGGCAAGCCATTTCCAGAAACGAGGCAGTAGAAAAGGTGGCACTGTTAATTCTTCCAAAATTATGTCGGTGTTGATTCAGCCGTCATTGCTCCAGGCCGTCGACCAGGGACCTACTGCCATCGTCCCGGTGATCCGTCACCTCCAGAAGCCTCCCGGAGGATGTAGCTCCTTTGTACGTCCGTGGTTGCTATCCTGCAGACCAGCAAGCCGCCGAACTGAATCCACCGCCTACCGCCACACGGGACCCAACAAAGTGCTGCCCGCCAACCCAAGCTTGGTACTCCCGGAGTCGTGTGTAGCCTGTTACCTCTCTACGTGGAGTGGGCCATTATTTTCACTACTTTAATTAATTATTACTGTTGTGCCGGGAGTTACTGTCTTGGCCGGGACATCTTCCCCACGCCCCGAGAGTGGAGGTACACCCGTCGCCCCCCCTGTAGTCGTAGTTGCTTACTTTCTTACTATAAGTTCTTACTGCCGCTACTAGAGAGCATGTTAGGATCCTAGATCTTCGACAAATCACTCACCGCTACGAGAGAGAAAGCGAGACCTGTCCCGTGACCCGACCCGGGCACGAGAGTGAGCGTGACCACCCTTGACTCGCTGCCGGTTTCTCAACCGTGCAAGTCTGACGCTTCCCTCTTTAAGGGGCGAACACGAGCTTGCTAGAGTCCCAGGTGTGTATTTCAAATTGGCGTCGAGTCCGCGTTTCATCCTGCATCATCATTGATTTGTTCCTCTGTAGGTACTCAAGGCCCAGGAAGGTTGAGGAGACAACCATGCAGGACACTTCTCCAAATCAACCCACTCCAAATCTTGGAGCCTACAGAAGAGAGTAGACATGGATCTGAGGAGGTTTTTATTCTTGATGCTTGGGAGGTTGCTATTGTGTACGAAGGGAGATGATTTGAACTGTAGATTTTTGGGCATCCTGGAGGACCTGGACGCAGTAGGATGATATGCTTGGGGTGTCACCCTGCTGGCACACTTGATAGCCGACCTGTCCACGGGGACAGGTCGTGAGACGACTGCTAGTGGCTTCTCACCTTTTCTTCAGGTATCATTTGTTGTTGTTTTTTTTATTTTTTTATGTTACTATTATTTTGTTTCTGTTATCATGTGCTATGCTAATGAGGATTATGGATACAGGTGTGGAGTCACCTCTACATGCCTATGGATCGAGCCAGCCCCTGACCTGGAGATGCGGATGCCTACCCACTGGCGCGATAGTGGCTACCATGTTTGACAGGGGAGCCTCATGCCTATGAGCTGAGGTTGCTTAGGTGGGAGTTTCGCGACTACCCTGCTTCACTGGTATGTGAGTAGATGTGCAGCAATTCGTTCTATTTTCCAACTTTATGATGAATATGATGATGATGATATGCATGCAGGTGGTGTGGAGACCATACCAAGGGATGGCCGATGAGGGTCAGCCTTGGGTCGTAGCGGGCTGACCTCATTTTGGGCGTGAGATCTGGGTTCACTGCCTAAACGAGATCGAGTCATTATGGCTAAGGCTGGTGATGAGGACACTCGGCCTGCACCAGGAGTGGATTGAGGTTGCAGAGCCACGGGGGATCAAGAGAAAGACCTGAGGGTGTACCATTGCGACCAACTGGAAACTTCGGTTCCCAGAGCAGTTTGCGGACTGGCAGAGAGGTGGGACCCTAGTCGTCTCCCATGCGCCGGATAGTTTGGTGTATTTGCAGCGCTATTGGGAGACGTACGCTGGCCGACCCCAGATGAGGGTAGTTGGGGTACTTATGAATGCATGTTAAAAACTATATGCTTATTGAGATATGCGACTAATTTATGACAAATGTAGGATGCGCGAGATGCAGTGGTGGCGGACATGCAGGTCCATCTCCACAATGTGGAGGCCCAACTTCCAGCTACACGAGCGGACTTAGAGGCCCTGTTGAGTATATGCTATGTACATGCCATTAATTATTCCTTAAATTATTGATGCTCGGCGACTAACAATCTCAATAAATGCAGCGTGCCCAGTAGGGAGGAGCAGCTGGAGGGACATGAGGCGCCTCCAGCTCGAGCGTAGTGGATCAGAGCGCCCAGATCGATTCCTTAGAGCAGCGACTGGCGGGAGCGGTGAGACGTGCAGAGGCAGCTGAGCGTGACATGTTAGCACTAGTAAGAAAGATTACTTAAGCAATTCAATTATTATGAATCTTTCTTAGAACTTATGATATGTTGCATAATAATGCAGGCGCGGGATCTACAGGAGGTGATGACCCGGGCTGCCCTAGCAGGCATCGAGCTTGCGATCCGTGATCAACGGGTCGTAGAGCTCGAGGAGGAGCGACGGAGGCTTACCGAGGAGCTGACAGAGGAGAGACAGCAGGCCGCAGAAGAGTGACAGTGAGTCGTAGAGGAGCTGCAGCGAGCGGTAGAGGAGTGACCTTGTGAGATCAAGGATATGCCCCACGAGACACTCGCGCTGCAGCTGCTACTCAGGATGGAGAGACGGGAGCGTGATCGTGAGAGGGTGGAGCTGGCCGGGGTGCAGCTTCGCCTGGGTGCAGAGTTAGCCGAGCTGAGGCTCTGCCAAGTGCAACAGAGGAGCGAGCGAGGGTAATAGAGGACCGCTACCAGAGGGGCTGAGAGTGGGCGCGAGTTGAGGGCCGACCCAGCACTTTCTCTGACACTAGCTACTTGGTGGGTTCCTCTACACACCAGAGGAGGGAGGAGTCGGACCGTGCTCAAGCCGAGAGGTCGACCGCTAGCCAGGGGTCGATGAGGCCCCCACAGGTTCTCCCTAGGGACAAAGGTGGGGTAGAGAGTAGTGGGAGGAGAGAGGAGGGAGGTGGAGAGAGCTAGAGAGATTACCTTTGTACGCCTCCTCCTACACTTTGTACATACATATGCATGTAGTTATGGATGAAATGGAAAACATATTTTGTTACCTGAGTTATGTTTGTATGCTTGTGTACTTGTGTCTCATTGCCCCTGCGTTCACTGAAGCAAACAGGTTAGTTAATCTGTTCGGCTTGGCCCCTTGCTCATTAAGTAAGGGGGATGTTCTTTTTGACCTTGATAAAGGGTCAAGGGGCCAAGCCTTTAATCAACTAAGGCAAATAATGAAAAGATATAGGAAAATGTAACATGCGAGCAAGCAAATGGGTACTAGAAATGAAAGATGATCATGCAATCAAGTAAATGTCATCATCATCATTTATTTATTATTATTATTAGAATTCTCAAAACCTGCATCCGTACATGTTTACTTAAAACTTGCATCCGTGCACGTTTGTGTCTCTGCTTCACAAAACATGCATTCGTGCATGTTTTGCTTTGCTTCACAAATTCCATCAACATGGCAAGGAAGTCCGTGCATATCATACCCCGTGCACATCCCTCAAAACAAACTCCTTGCATGCTCTGCCTATTATCAGCTGTGGAGTTGGTCTGTGCATGACCTTGCTCATCTTGTATTAAAGTCAGTGTATGCACCGTTGCAAGTCAGTGTATGTCCAAGCATACACTGCTATACAAGCCTTGCATGTCCGAGCATATGGATCATGCCTCTCTTAGCATGTCCGAGCACATAACAACACCCGTGCACCTTTCGGTTTATTGCATGCTGGAGCATGTCCGAGCACATAACAACACCCGTGCACCTTTCGGTTTGTGGCATGTTGGAGCATGTCCGAGCACATATGCTAGCAAAGTCCGAGCATATAATAACGTCCATGAATTTTTTGCTTGTTGCTTGTTAGAGTCCAAGCATACACTGTACCAAAGATAGTGTATGTTCAAAGTAAGTCTGAGCACATTGGATCTAGTCCAACCTCGTGCATGTTTTGAAGTTAGAGCAGACACTGTAGCTAGCCAGTGTAAGTCTAGCAGGTTTATGTTATGAATGCCTTAGCTGCAGTAAGTCCGAGCAGGTTTATGTCATGAATGCCTTAGCTGCAGCAAGTCCGAGCAGGTACTATAGCAGTCAGTCTAAATGTTCTAAACATACTCCGTGCATACCCCATGCATCTTTCTTTTGTCTAGTATATTTTCAATTGAACTAACAATTGTTTCTGTGTTAACAGATAATATTTCATGAAAAATAAGGGTGGCACGTGATCCAAGGTTAGATGTAGTGCCACGATCGTGACACGTGTAAAGTGAATGGCAAGATGCTGCCACATGTGGAGGTTCTACAGCGGGATTTCATGGAAGACACACGTCATTTCTACTGCTGGTATAAAAGGAAGTTTTCTCCTTCTTGGAGAAGAAGATTGTGAACTTTTTCCAGACAAGCAGAAGCCAATCTGTGTGATCCAGAGAAGAAGAAGAGAGAAGAGTAAAGAGAGAAGAAAAAGAGGAGAAGAGAAGAGTTATTCTGAAAGTGGATTGTAGAGAGATTGTGAGAGATTGTGAGAGAGAAGGATCACTCAGTCTCCTGGTTCAGAACCAGAGCTGAGATTGCTCAGTGTTGAGCTACATTTCCCATTTGGGATCTTCGTGCGTTCTACCTCAGTTTGCATATCCAGGTGTGCTGAGGGTTCTTGGTGTCCCCTCAGGTCTCCGTGTGTCATTTTCTCGGAGCGTCATTTTCCCTGGCTTAGGATTAGACCGATTGGCGGCTTGTTCAGCTACGTGCGATGATCCTGACTCAGAGTCATAGGACTCAGGGACCGTTGTAGTTGTAGGTCTAGTTGACTTCTCCTGAGTTTGTCGGCAGTCTCCTGTGCTACTTTTAGTGCTTCGAAGTGCGTGTTATAGGGCACTCTTGCCTGTATGTACTTCGACACTTGTGTTTTGGAGTCCGTGTCTTGCGAGCCTTCACTAGATGTAGCCATACAGCACGCTTCGGCGTGACGACTCTTATAGCGGGGCACTTCCGGTTCACGATTTTTAAGCTAGCTTCCGTCGACTCCCGCAGTTACCGTTGCATCCTACGGGGGGGAGAAAACTAGCTAGAGGCCTGGCTTAGGCAAAAGCCAGTGTGTGCACACGTTGTCAGGGGCCTTGGACTGACGCCGACGGACGTTACCCTGTCTAGTGACTCGCGACTTGGTTACTGTTCTGGTTCTGACAGTGTCTTAGTCTCTGACCATCTGTAGGCATCGTAGACGAGACGCTAGTAGGAGCAGCATAAGACGTGAGTGGACGTAGCTGGCTGTTCTTCTAGTGTGGGGCACTCCAGTCACGTGACGCGTGACTCTTTGCGTGACCCTTTGCGGTTCACTTTATGTTTCTCGTGCGTCGTGACCTTTTGGGTTAGCCCTTTTGTGGCTGTACTCAGGGTCAGTGTCTGTTGCTTGCACAACATTCCGGTTGTGTATGTGGCAGTGTGCACGATGTCCTTATCATGTTGTCCATCATCTGAGTCGGTCGTCTGTCTAGTCTTTTCTTAGGTTTCTTTTGTCTGTTTTGTAGGTTCCTTGCGTCGACAGTTTGGCAACTCCTGACTCTGTTAGCTCCGAGTCACTCTCCTACCCTTGCTTGGAGTAGTTTGGGGTACCGAGGTTAGTTCGGTAGCCGTTGTCTGGTACAACTTCTTCCTTCCCCTCTTCCTTAGCTTGTTCCCTAGTCTTGCTTCCTGTCTTGTTTCTTTTACAGCTTTGTAGTGTAGCTTTCCCGCTTTACTACTACCTGTTGCTTACTTGCTGTTGCCTGCTATTTTTAGCATATTACTACATGTTTTCCTCAGTGGGGATCCGCGTGACCCCTACTGAGCCAGTGACACGAGGCTCACCCCTGCTTTACAGGTGGTGATCGTTCGTTCGGCGCCCGTGACCCGTGGGTGTCTGTTGACATCCTATGAGGGCAGTGACCATGATGGGATGGCCAGGAGTGCTTGTGCATACTGTATGTGTCTGTGGGTGTCTGTGTGTATGTGTCGTGTCGGGTTTCGGTCAACCCGGTGAGAGCAGGGGCTGACATGTGACCTTGTGTATGTCTCGGTGGCTTTGTCCAATTCGAGACCGTGTTTCTGGATGTCTCGAGGTATCATTCTACCTTGATATACGTATCCAGATGTGCTGAGGGTCCTCGGTGTTCCCTCAGGTCTTTGCATGTCGTTTCCTCCGATAGCATCATTTCCTCTGGCTTGGGAATAGACCGATTGGCGGCTTGTTTCGCTATTAGTGACGATCTTGCCTCCGAGTCGTCTGACTCAAGGATCGTTACGTAAGTAGGTCTAGTTGCCTTGTCCTGAGTTGTCGGTAGTGGCTCTGCTGTCATTGGTGCTTTGTTGTACGGGTGACAGTGCATGATTAGCCTGTCTATACTTTCACACTCATTTTTTGAGTCTCTGTGTCTTGTGAGCCTCCACTAGTCATAGCCTTACGGCACGCTTCGGCGTGACGACTTTTACAGTGGGGCACTTTCCGGTTTACGGTTTGTAAGCTAGTTTTCGTCGGCTCCCGGGGTTACCGTAGCGTCCTACAGGGGGAGAAAACTAGCTAGAGGTCTGGCTTAGGCAAGAGCTAGTGTGTGCACACATGGTCAGTGGCTTTGGACTTGCATCATCAGACGTGACCCTGACTAGTCACTCGCGACTGTTGTACTGTTTTGGTTCTGACAGTGTCTTGGTCTCGGCCTAGACGTTGCGGTAGGTTACGCGGACAAGACACTAGTAGGAGCAGCATAAGACATCAGTGGACGCAGCTGGCTGTTCTTCTGGTAAGGGGTGCTCTAGTCACATGGCACGTGACTCTTCGCGGTTCTCTTCGTGTTTCTTGTGTGTCGTGACCTCCTGGGTTAGCCCTCTTGATACGAGATGGAACACGGCGAGACTCGACTCCAAGTTGAAGACCGACCTTGGACTCTAGCAAGCTCGCTATTCATCCCTAAGCGAGGGAAGCGTCAGACGTGCGCGGTTGAGAAACTGACAAGAGCTAGGGTGGTCAAACTCTCATTTGTGCTCGGATCGGGTCACGGGATGATTTTCCTTTCTCTCGCAGCGGTGATTTGAAGTAATATGTGAGCTAAGTAAACCTATCACTCATACAGCGGCATATAAGAGTATATACGAGTAAAGCAAAGCCTACGAGCCACCTTTTCTATTTATTTGTTGAGAAAGTCATCTCGCATCTGTAGAGGCCTACAAACATCAGAAGTCAAAGAGACGTCAGAAGGAGTCCCGGGTGTTATCTCAGGGGACAACCCTCTGATGCTGAAGTCAACACCGTATTAATGAAAGGCAGAGGAGAGCGAATGAGAGAGAAGGAAAGAAGTAGTAGTAGAATGTCGAGGAGCCGTGGAGATCTTCCAGACGAGTGCTCGCCGGTCCCAGCGCTCACTCGGTGAGTGCTCGCTAGGTGGTAAGGTCGTCGGGAAATAACCTTTCTCTGAGTGTAGACTGGCATGGCTCTCTTCTCTCCTTGCTTGAGTAGCTCTATCCTCTTGAGTAGCAGTATAGCGGAATGAACCACCGTGTCCCTTTCTCTTCTATCGATCTCCCTTTTATATGGGATTGTCCTGCAGTGAGGGGCCTCATCTCTTGATAGGGAAGGGTATCCGTAGTAGAGTAATGTTTCTCCGCTATAGTGGCAGAAGTTTCCCGTTGGAGGGCGATTACCCTGGTGTTGGCTGGTCCCGGGACGAGTCTTACAGCGCTCATGGGGCGTCCTCGCCCGTTATGGGGTCAAGGCCGACATTATAGGGGCAACGGTCGGTCGCCAGAGAGTCCTCCGGTGATAACTGCGCTTGGGCCGTAACGTTTTACGCACTGTAAAATCCGATACTCTTCTGAGCTGGGCCTCCCTTTGGTGGGCCGCGTACGTGCGCCCGCCCCGTGGGAGTGCTCATCATGAGCAACCTGGCGTGGGCCTGCCGTTATTGGGCCATCCCTGGGCCAATTGGGATTTACCCTCCTCACTTCTCCCTTACTCTCAGTCGCCGAGCACTCTGCAGCGGGCTAAGAGTCGATCAGGAGAGGGTTTTCTGGAGTGTGAGACCCGAAGTCGATTTCCTCGTATCGTCGGCGTTGGTAACTTCGGGGCCTATTTGGAGCGAAAGGCGCTTCTGACGGTGCCAGAAGCCATGCTGATAATCATGACCTGCGTCTTGTCCTGTTTTGGGAGCGCGGACTCTGAATGGATGCCTGACGTTGTGACATGCACATTTTCACCTGCCTTCCGAGGGGTAGCGTCGGTCCGTCGTGGGTGGTTATAAGGACAACTGCGTGGTCTCTCCGCAGTCTCCATCCGCGTCTCGCTGGTTGTCATGCTCGTCGTAGGCGTCCTCCTCCCTTGCCTGGTGAGGATTCTTTCTTCCCTTGCGCCTCCCATCTTTCGTAGTCATGCCCCCACGTAGGAGGGGGGGGGGATGATGGAGCATCTGCCCCTTCCACACTCTTCTCTTTCTGCTACGCTTTCTTCTTCTCTTCTTTCCCTCACCTAAGTGGAATCCTGACGACCCCGGATGGAGCCAACACCAACCTCCTTCCTTTTTTTTTGAATTAGCCTCCCCTTTTTTTCTTTTCCTCTTGCAAAGGGCCTTTTATACCTCTACCATTGTTGACAACTGCTCCCGAGGTGGATCAATCCAAGGTTGACCTTGATCTTGTTAGTGTCAGCTGGATGCTTGCGTGTTCGAGCTGGAGGCTGACAGCTTGGCGAAGTTCGACTGGCTTTGACGCGACCGTGCTACCCGCCGAGGGTCACACGCAATGTCCAGCATGTTTGCCACCGCTGTGCCGGATAGGGCTAGCAACAAGCGTGCCGGGTGGAACACCCTGAAGGTGTACCGGCCAAGGGCCGTTGAGGTGTGTCGGATGAGGCCAGCAGCAGGCGTGCCGGGTGAGGGGCTTCAAGGTTTGCCGCGGTGGAAGAGAGGCTCGAACACAGAAGGGTTGGTGCGGTACCAGGAGCGAGAGCCGTTGTGGGTCTTGCCGTCGAGGGCACCATGGGCGAGGTAGGGGTAGAAGTTGTCGTAGAGCGGGTAGTAGGCGTAGCAGTTGCGAAGAAGCTCCTCATTGAACCAGGGAGGCTGCCGCCAGATATGGATCCTGCGGCCAACGCAGTCATCGGAGACCGCCGGGTTGGACGTTGCCAGATCAGATCTGCCGTGGCAGACGGTGGCGGCGACGGAGAGGATAAGGAAGAGGAGCGGGAGAATACCTGTTCCGGGGACCATGGCAGAGGAGGGGTGAGAGAGAGCAATGGGGGCGCAGGGGTCTCATCTCACCATTGCTGGGATCTCCTCTGTCGGGATTAGATTTTTGGGTTCGATCCCCCTCTCGATCGGTGAAGGTTGTGGTGGAGATGGAGTGGTGGGTGTTGTCCAGCACAGGCAGAGGTGTGCCATCCAGTACAATTTTCTAGGTGTTATCCGGCACACAATAGGTGTACCGGGCAGAGGTGGCAGGAGGTGTGCCACCGTGAGAGTCGATTGGAGTGTGTCACGGAGCTGGTTGGAGGTGCGCTGGGTGTGGGCATTGTTGGGTTTACTGCGGTGGGAGGCGGAGCGGGAGGTTATCCGGTGCAGCGATGGGGGTGTTGCCCGGCACAGTGGGAGCTGTCCGGTGCAGTGGTGTGCCGTGGAGAGGGTCATCTGGTGCGGTTAGAGGTGTGCCACGGAGTGGCCCGCTCAGGGGGAAGCCGTCCCTTCTTAATTTGTATAATTGGCTCGCGCCACTCTTCTTCTTCTGGAGCATTCTCCTCTTGAATGTTGTTGACCTCGTAAACGGTGAGGCCAGATTCTTCGTCAAGCATGCTGGGAATGAGTCTTCGGTGTCTGATGGTTATATTCAGCTCTCCCTCTGGTGGGAGCTTCAAGGCAGCTGCGAGTTTCGCCAGAGCATCTACCTGGGAGTTACTGCTTCTTGGTACATGACCTATCTCAAATAGATAGAACTTCGCTTTAAGCCTAATGACGGCTTCATAATAGGGGATCAAGTCCTTGCTCCGTACGTCATAATCGCCTAGCACTTGACGGATGACGAGCTGAGAATCCCCGTATACCTTGATACATCTAATCTCCATCTCCAGTGCGAGCTGAAGCCCGATGATCAGTGCCTCATACTCTACCTCATTGTTGGTCAATGACTTCAAGAGAGCACAAGAGTTATGAAGTATACCTCCCTGAGGAGACACGAAGACTATGCCAGCGCCTGCCACAAAGTCTACGAGGCCGCCAGGTCTCTTGATGGTTCTGGATGCGCCGTCAAAATATAGTTCCCATGAAGGGGGATTGAGGGACATCACATCATGTTGGGTCTGGGATGGGGCATCTGTATCACACCCTTTCTCGCCGAGCGGCTGCACCAAACTTTCTTCATCTGGCAGCTCGATATTAAGAGGGGATTCTTCCGGCACGGGGTGTGCAGTGAGAAACTCCGCCATCCCTTGCCCCTTAATTGTCTTGCGCGGAACAAAGGTGATGTCAAACTCCATGGGGATGAGCGCCCATTTTCCCAGCCTTCCAGAGAGGACAGGTTGGCTAAAGAGAAATTTGAACGGGTCCCATTTTGAAATGAGCTCCACTCGATGCGCCAGCAGATAGTGTCTCAACTTTTTAACGGCGAACACCAAGGCCAGACACATCTTCTCCACGAGCGAGTAGCGCTGCTAAGGGCCGACCAACTTCCGACTGAGGTAGTAAAGAGACTGCTCCTTACCCTCTTCATTGATCTGGTCCAGGAGTGCCCCGAGGCAAGCATCCATGACAGCAATATAAAGAATAAGGGGCTTTCCTTTGATAGGCATCCCAAGGACAGGTGGGGCCAGGAGATATTCCTTGATCTGCTCGAAGGCTCTCTGACAATCTTCATCCCATATGAAAGGTGCTCCTTTCTTCATTAGTTTGCCGAAGGGCATGTACCTCCCGGAGAGGTTAGAGATGAACCGCCTAAGATGTTCCTGCTCTGGCTCCTATTATTCCAGCTCAAGAGGATGCACCTGGTAGTCGCAGACGTGCTTTGAAAGAATTTTTGTTGTTTCATCCATCGACTTTTGAAGACCAGATCGATCCTGATGCCGCCAGGGTTTGGTTGGATGCGACCGAGCGTGTGTTTCACTCTATGGAATGCGCAGAAGACGAGAAAGTGATACTCGACACTTTTCAGCTCCAGGGCGCGGCATTGACATGGTGGAACACGGAATGGGAGATTGCTTTTCAGTCTTGTCCGCTCTGACAGATTTCATGGGCTGAGTTCGTCGCCACATTTGAACTTACTTTCAGTTCGGCTTACCTCAAGATGGATAAAATGCACCAGTTCTTGCAGCTCATCCAAGGAGGAATGTCGGTGCTCGCATATCGAAATAGGTTCATGGAATTGGGCCGTTATGTGCTCCATGTGCTGGTGAACGAAGCTTTAAAGACGGAGCAGTTTCTTCGTGGTCTCTGTGCTGAACTGAGGCAGCCATTGATCGTTGCTCGTGTAACTAATATGAATGAGGTGTATTAGGCTGCGACAGCATTGGAGTTGGACTTGGCGAGATCCCAGACTCCTCCTCAGGCAGTGTCGGTTCAGCCGACGGTTCAGCTTCCATCTGGTTACCCGCCTCCTGTTCCAGATTTTCCTTCTGTCACTCCAGATGCTAGTGTTGCTGCTTCTTTAGGTAAGTCCTAGTTCAGGAAATTTAAGAATAAGAAGAGGTTCAAGAAGCGATTTGACCAGCAGGCATCGTCTGACACAGTACAGCAGTCAGCCCCTTCTTTCCAGCAACGCCAGGGTTCTGCTAAGAGCCAATTCAAGGGTTGTGCGCGGTGTGGTGGCAGCCACCTAGGCAAATCGTGTTCTCTGTCAGTGGTATGTTTTCGATGTGACTAGCCTGGTCACGTGGTGAGAGACTACCCTTTGCGAGCGATCCCAGTGCAATTTGCTTCTGCGGCTCAATCTCAGCAGCCTCACTCGCAGTTCAGGCCTCCACTTCCACCACCGCCGCCATCTCAGCAGTTCCAGTAGTTTCATCCTCAAGATTCAGCAGCATCCTCCTTCCAATCCTCTGCAGCTGCTAGTAGAAAGCAGAAGGGCAAGGTGACTCATATCTCGCGGGTAGAGGCTGTGGCTTCAAATCTCGTTGAAGGCACTATTACTATTTTTGGTTGTGTGGCCCGTGTTTTATTTGATTTAGGTGCTTCTCACTCCTTCATTTCTGAGAATTTTATTACATGACGAGCGCATAATAAATTTGTCACACATGTGACTGGCACGCTAATAAATAAATAATTAAATAAAATAAAATATATTAAAATAAATAAAATAAAAACAAAGATAAAAATGCGTCCGACAATATCTTGGCACGCCCGGTGGGACCAGGTCTCCCTTCATCTTCACGCCAAATTAGGAGGCCCGGCGGCCTCTCTTAAATTCTAACTGTGCGTTAATCTCATTTGCAGGAATCAAAAATGACGAGTGGATTCGCTTCCCTTCACTTTGGTCAACAAGTGGTTGATGTTCACGTTCGCGAGGGCTACCTGGCAGTGCCCGTCGTGTTCAGCTCCATGCCTCCTGCCGTCGGAATGCCCAACTGTCTGGGCCTCATCTTTGTCGACCTGCTGACGGTCGATGACCAGAAGTTGGAGGACGTTGCTAAGACTTCACCGACAACTGCTGGTCCGAGAAAGAGCCGAACGGCTAGAGCTACTCCTACAATCGTCTCATGCCTCGTCCACCATGAGGTGAGAAGAAATGCCGCCCCTGCCGCTGCTGCAGGAAGAAGGAGAGCTGACAGAAGAGGTCGGTTCATCGCTGCGAACCGCCGAGTATCAAACTCCGGGAAGACCATGATGATCCGGAGTATCAGGGTCAGCCTCGACGGCCGCCCAAGAGACACCCGGCCAGACGTGAGCGTTCCGGCAATTCAGACTGCCAATAGATTTCAAGTGTTGGCCACTAGGAGGGTCGAGATCGAGATGAAAGAAAGAGAACCACTGGCACCTCAGCCGATCAGATTCAAACGGGTCTGGAGGCCAAAGAAGATTCAAATCTGGGTTCTCGCCCGAATCGAAGAGGTCACTACTATCCACCCTAGAGTAGGGGGCAGAAGAGACGAAGAGAAACAAGAGAGGAGCGCTACTGTTGCCCGCCCCGGAGCAGGGGGCAGAAGGGATGAGAAGAGATGACAAAGGAATATTGATGTTGCCCACCTCGGAGCAGGGGGAAAAAGATGGAAGAGAAAGGAAGAGGTTGTCATTAACTACCCACAGGTCGGAAGGATGAGTTCCCGGCCGGGGAGGATGTTCGCTGCCGCCAGTCACTATGAAGGTGGGAGCAGGAGATTTGAAAAGAAAGAAGAAATGAGAATGAGAGGTCCAGTCTCTGTCGCTGTACAAAAGAGACTCGGGCCTGTGCCAGACAGGCCGACATTTTCAGATATTCCAAAGCCGAATATGCGGCTGCACATATGTCAAGGCTGGCTTATCAGCCGAAGGTTGAAGAGTAGATAGGAAATTAAAATTTTCCATTGGATCCATGCAAGACCAACCGGTATTATGAGTACTAAATTGGAGTTCTTCTTTGTCATTCAACATTAATGAATTAATAACCGAAGCGATGTGGTTTGAAATGCAGGTGATCGAAGAGCTCCTTGTTGAGCCAAGTGAAAGGGTGATGGTGTACGGTGGTCAGTTGATGACCCGACCCAGTCATGAGGAGATGACCTCATTAGCTCCATACATGCCTGTCCTACAGGATATTGTCGCAACATTGAAGATCCAGTAGCAGCTACTTTAGGAAATGAGGCCCTTCTTTCAGACTAGGGTGGAAGGGGCTCACAGTGTTGCGGAACAAATGCATCCTAGTTTGGAAAATATTACCGCTGATGTAGCACCTCCTAGGCCCGTCGAACAGGTGATGGATGATGCCATGCTACCGCAGGCAACCCCTAGATAGGAAGTGCCGGGGGCTGAAGATGTTGAGGAAAATATCTATCACTTTGGCGGGCATTGCCGCTAATGTAGCACCTCCTAGGCCCGTCAAATAGGTGACAAATGATACCATGCCACTGCAGGCAGCCCCTAGAGAGGGAGTGCAGGGGGCTAAAAATGTTGATGAAGTTATCTATCAAACTTTGGTGTCTATTGCCGCCAATGTCCTAGCTTCAAGGCCCCTTAAATAAAGTACGGATGATATTGTGCCATCTAAGGTAGAAGATGATGTGGAAGATGATATCCAAGCTGAGGTGGAGGTGGCCAATGGCCTTGGTGATTG
Organism: Amorphophallus titanum; assembly: GCA_024336825.1. NCBI lineage: Eukaryota > Viridiplantae > Streptophyta > Magnoliopsida > Alismatales > Araceae > Amorphophallus > Amorphophallus titanum. Next base: position 3,287,210 of record JANBPO010006173.1, read on the forward strand.
TTGTCCAGGTGTCTTTTCTCAGTCCCTTCATCAACGGGACGAGAAGCCCGTGAGGCAGCCAAGAGCACCTACAAAGAAAATAGTACGGGGGAAGAAGAAGGTCAGTGTGAGTTTGATCCTACTTCTTACAGTATAGAATCTAAGATTGGTATATTAATATAACTGTAGAAGGGAGATGAAGCCGACCATATCCAAAAGCTCCTACAGAGTGATTGGATCGGCAAAGGCCAGCTCAAGGAGACAGAGAACAACATTGTGAATAAATTCATTGATGCTTGTGCCTCGGGGAATATTAAGTAAGTTGTCCTCCTATAGTTTCTGTAATTATCCCGATTTGTCTTACTCTGACTACCATGAAAATTTTTGTCCAATATAGTAGCGCCGTATTTGAATTACAGAACGGGATTGTTTTGAAACGTCGTCATGTCATGGATTTATTATGTGGCCAGATGATTGATGATATGGTACTTTCATTCATTAATTGTGTAATTTTACGCACTCCCTGGTGGGCCAGTACATGCGTACCGAAGGCTACGACTAGTGGAGTGTCTCTGAAGGAGTAGACTCTCAAGCCATGAAAAATGATGTCTGAACCCAACGAAGTACGGGGACCGTCCCACGCACCAGCACCGTTGCACGATGACCACAGTCGGAGAAGAAATGGGACTACAAACCACCCGGTGCAGTCCAGAGCCTGGTGGTCCTACTCAGGCGCGCCACAAGCTCTGACGGTCTACCACTGGGCCATCACAGTGGTTTGACGGCCCAACACAAGGGCATCAGGCCAATGGTGTAAAACGTAATGTGACGCGCCCACTCTGGTGCGTCACAGTCCCTGATGCGCCTAACCCAGGGCGTCAGGAGACAAGTAGAAACAAGTTGTGACGCGCACCGCTCGCGGTGTCACAGCCTCTGACAGACCACCTCAGGCGTGTCAGACACTCGGTGTGAAACGAGCTGTAATGCACCTACGTTGATGCATCACAGCACCTGATGGACCAACACAGGTGCATCACAATCACGAGCAAACACAGAACGTAATGCGCTCCTCCAGGGGCATTACGTCACCTAACGGACCACGCTGGTGCGTTAGGCCACGGGACCAAGTTGGCCGTAACGCCCCCCACCAGGGGTGTTACAGTCGCTAACAGACCATCTCAGGTGTGCTAGGTGGAAGGTTGGGTGCGTTAACTCTAACACGCCTTCTTAGGGGCGTCACACTACCCTGACACCCCACCCCGTGCGCGTTAGGCGACTATGACCCCCAATGGTCAAAAACCAACGGCCGAATCGCTATGACGAACCAACACAGGGGCGTCACAGTCACCTGGCGGTCTATCGTGGGACTGTCAGGCCCACGAACGCCAAAGCCCAAAACAAAGGGAGTGTAACACACTTGCCCAGCCGCGTTACACACTGTGGCGGCCACTGGAACGACCGCCACAGCGTCCCGACGGTGAAATGGTGAACTCAACACAAGAATTACAACCACGCCCCCATACCTCCGCGGGAGAGGGGGAAATCAAAGGGGAAGCCCCCCGGTGACCCCTAGCACGTTCCTAGGCCATCAAAACACCGAATCACGGCTCCAATCCATAGATCGGGCAAATGTTGTCCTCCTGGTTTTGATGATTACCACCATGATGTGACAGACTGGTCTTGATGATGACAACAATGATGTGACAAATTCAATTGTTATTTGATAATTGGCTATGTGGCGAGTACTCCTTCAACAACCCATTGCAGGATATAGACAGCGTCGATGGGATATGGCTGCCGGGCAGGTCCAGGGTGAGAAGCCCCACTTTGGTCTATTTTTGACTCCCCTGAAATGGGGCTACAGGGAAGAGCCATTCATTCTAGACTGCTTGGCAATCAGGTTCAAGCACGAGCTGGTGCTGGGCTGGTTCGGGGAATTGAAGCTTCAAGATGCACACAGCTTCAGGGAAGGGGCCGTAGAGTTCACAGAGTTCGTGCTATTCAACTACGCCCCAATACTTATCCGGGTTGGCATCTACCATAGCGTCTACTCCTCCCACTTGGCTATCCCATTTCTAAGGGGCTCTACTGTGGAATGATAGAAGTGTTCAATACCGAGACCAACACATTCTACACAGCCGAGGGTGAGACATCGCTGGATCTGTGGAGTCTCAGTCAGCTCAGCAGCTTGCCCATTGATGGGGAGCCCTATGAAGAAGTCTGTCTCCCTGACATAATTAAAGATGAGACCAACGGGGACGGCTATTATTCCCTTGGATATTCATACCGATACTTGATGAAGGCGTACCGAGAATTGTACCAGTTGGCACATGGCGGGAAGCAGCCCCACCGTGGAGATCGGAAGAGGGTTAGGATGGCCCTGTGGTTACAGTACTTCTACGACGGGCTGAAACAGTATGAAGATTTTCTCTACGTCAGCACTGTCGTAGCTCATAAGAAGCGGGCCAAGCCCAAGGCTGACGTGAAAATCCCATCCAAGGGGCACCAGAGCGGACCCAACCCAATGACAGTTGATCCACTGATACACTGTGCAGCCTATTTGACATACTGGCTGTGCTCGTTTACCATACCATATGGGGACAAAATAGTCATTCGGCCGGACGCCATCTACCCGGCATGTCAGATGGCGTGGGGGATTAAACTGTCCCTGTGCCCAGTTGTTCTCTGCTTGATATACAAGGCGCTGGGAGACATCAGCACTCACCACTTCCCGAGGCAGGCCCGCTACGTGTGCCCATTGCACTTCTTCAACGCGTGGGTCTGCTCCCTATTTCCAGAGTTCGCCCCGCATACTATTCAAGACTGGGGGCTGATGCCGCGGATGCTGGAATTCGCAAGTGCTGAGCCGAGCTCCACCTCTCAGTGACTATATGATATTCGGGGCCGGTTGACGGTGGTCCCCCAAGACGCTGCCAGCACCATTCATTTCTGGACATTGGCCGTGCACTCGAGCCCCTTGGTGAACAGTAGAAGGGAATGCAAAGATGATCAGGTGGAGAAGTACGTTCACCCGATCAGCCAGGAGAACGTGTGGATGTTGACTTGGTACTTGATGATTTCACCTCTAAGGCAACCTTCTACATCATCGACTCCAGCACGTCCTACAAAGTGTTGTTGGGCAGACCCTGGCTCTACGAAAATTGGGTCATCCCCTCAACCCTCCATCAGTGTATCAAATACATCAAGGATGGAGAGCAACATGCAGTCTTCACAGACCTGTCTCCATTCACTCCAGCAGAATGCAACCTGGCCGATGCGGCTCTCTATTTCAAAGGAATCAGCCCTTTCCTTTTGATTAAGAGCAAGGGCAATGGCTGGCTCTCAGAAGATGAGGAGGACGACCCCTTCTTCGTTGACAAGGTGAAGGCTAAGCTTCACCAGTTGTGCCTTAGCTCCAAGTCAACCACAGATCACCCTGAGAGGCGCAAAGTCAATTTCGAGGCTAACCTCATTAGCCGACCGATCGATAAGAGCATATGTCTGCCACCGAACTGCATCCAGCTCGTGTGTGCCTCAGATGAGCACAGGGTCGAGCAGCTCACGACATTCATCATCACTTATAAGCTGCAACACCGGTCCAAGAGAAGGGCTAGAAGGGTGTTGATAGATGAAATATGAGCAAGAGCAAAGATGAGGCTAAAGAGAAGATTAAGCCAGAAATGAAGATCTTAGGGACTCTCACGGAGTTAGAACTGAAGAAGAGCTGTTACTACCAACACCGTATCCAGCTGAAGCCCTTTATGGCCAGGCTGCTGTCTGGCATTGTCGTCATCCTAACGACAATGCTGATTAAACCATACTAACCTCTGTCCAGTCAATCGACTGATGAGACCGGCCTTCTGAAGGTTATGACAGATGTGAGAAGCCAAACAAATACCAAAGCATATGTGGCAATCAGCAAAGATGATAATACGACCTGATCAGTACAAAGAAGCTTAGATGTGAAAAAAGCCCTAAATGGGCCCGAAAGACTTAGCGCCGAAACCCCTTCGATTAAAGCCCAAGATGGCTATAAGGTGTGCGCTGGGAAGCCTCCTCCACTTGCTTGAGGCGCGCCAAGAAGTCTCCGAAGCGCGCCGGGAAGTGCCCTCCGAGAAGAGAAGGGATGTGGCCTATAAAACTCATTCCTTCCGCTGAAAATAAAGGAGAGACATCAGAGATCAAATCAGACAGAAGAGACATAAGGAGAGATAAGAGAAGAGAGAAGAGAGTCTGCTCTGAAAGCTCGAGTGATGTGAGAAGAGGAAGAGAAGGTTGGTGTAAAAGAGGGAGGGAGAGGAGTCAATGCTCCGCCCTCTAGAACCTGAACATGTGCATGGACTTAACCTGCATCTGCATGGACTCGGCCCAGATCTGCATGGACTTAACCTGCATCCGCATGGACTCGGCCCTGATCTGCATGGACTCAGCCCAAATCTGCATGGACTTCATCAAACATGCACGGACTTTGTTCTTCAAACCCGTGCATAAGATGCACGGATTTTGTTCTTCAACCCCGTGCATAATATGCACGGACTTTGTTCTTCAACCCCGTGCATAAGATGCACGGACTTTGTTCTTCAACCCTGTGCATAACATGCATGAACTTTGTTCTTCAACCCCGTGCATAACATGCACGGACTTTGTTCTTCAACCCCGTGCATAACAAGCACGGACTTTGCTCTTCAACCCCGTGCATAACATGCTCGGACTTTGTTCTTCAACCCAGTGCATAACGTGCACGGACCTTGTTCTTCAACCCCGTGCATACGCATGGACCTTGCCCAAAACCTGCATGGACTTCGTCCCTTAACCCCATGCATAACATGCACGGACTTGCTTGAAATCTTGCTTGGACTTTGTTCTTTTGCCCAAAAACCTGCACGGACTTCGCATGCATTTTGCATCCAGAAACCTGCATGGACTTGCTTGAAATCTTGCTTGGACTTTGTTCTTTTGCCCAAAAACCTGCATGGCCATCGCATGCATTTTGCATCCAGAAACCTGCACGGGCTTGCCCCAATCTGCATGGACTTCGTCCCAGAATGTGCACGGACCCCGCCCAGACGTGTACGGACCTTAACCCTTCGTCCAGCCCAATTGAAACCTCCATGGACTTCACCTCCCCAGACCTTCATTGGTGCACCCCCTCTAACCCTTCACCGGCGCAGGCCTTGAAGACCTTCCCCGACACACCTACCCTTGATCCTTCACCGGTACACCCTTCCTGCCCTCACCGGTGCACTCTTTCAGTGCCATCGTCGGCACGCCTAACCCCAGCCTTCTCTGGAATGCTCCCCATGACCTTCGCCGGTACACTTGTCCTATCTTCACCGGTGCACCTTTCTCAGCTCTTTGCCGGTACACCCTGTGGAGGCCTTTCACCGGCACGCCTCACCCATTCCCTCACCGGTACACCTATCCTTGATCCTTCGCCGACACACCTCTTTCTTGGCCTTCCAACGGCCCACTCCTCCACAATAAAAAATAAAAAATAAGAATGAATGGAATTCAGGAAAATTTAGATAAAATGTGTAAAAAATTTATAAATAAATAAATAAATAAGTAAAAAAAAGGACAAAGAGATGAGGTTCATATGCAGACACTGTACATGCACGGACTTATAAGAATGAATTGTGCACAACGTGCACGGACTTATTTACAGGGATATGCAAGGACTTGAACTTAAGCAATGTGTACGGATGCACATTATGCACGGATGCACAATGTGCACGAATGCACAATTAACAAATGTGCACGGAGTTAGTTTTCAAGAAAATGCAAGGACTTGAACTCACAACAATGTGCACGGGTGCACAATGTGCACGGATGCCCAATGTGCACAGATGCATTTACACGAGAATGCAAGGACTTGAACTCAACAATGTGCACGGATGCACAATGTGCATGGATGCACAATGTGCACGGATGCACAATTAACAAATGTGCACGGAGTTGGTTTACAAGAAAACGCAAGGTCTTGAACTCAAAACAATGTGCACGGGTGCACAATATGCACGGATGCACAATGTGCACAGATGCATAATGGACAAATGTGCACGAATGTGTTTTGATAAGAAATATGCACGGAGTTTGACATGCATGGACTTTGTGAAGTTGTTCAAGGACTTTAGTAAAAATGTGCAAGGACTTGGTAAAGATGTGCAAGGACTTAAGGCTGCTCGGACTTGGTATGCGCAGGACTGTTCATGCTCAGACTTGAACAAGGCATGCATGGACTTATGTTCTTAACTAAGGCTAGAACATGCATGGACTTGCTATGTAGTGGACTGTTCATCCATAGACTTGGACAACGCATGCACGGACTTACGTTCTTGACTGAGGCCAGAATATGCATGGACTTTCTATGCAGTGGACTGTTCATCCACGGACTTGGACAATGCATGCACGGACTTATGTTCTTGACTAAGGCCAGAACATACATGGACCCATATGCACAGACTTGCTATGCAGTGGACTGTTCATCAATGGACTTGGAAGAATAACATGCACGGACCTGTTTAATACCTCCATGTACTTGGAAGAGTGTGCACGGACTTTAATCATGCGATTCGGTGGAATGTATATGGACTTGGAGTATGTAAGTCGATGGAATGTGCACAGACTTTATGTGTGTGCACGAACCATGCACGGACTTGCTGAAGTGTAGCTCAGACTCTACATGGCTAAGCAGATGTGCTCTGACCTTGTTACATCGTCTACTCTGACTTGGATTGAGGCTAAAACTGTATATGCATGGACTTGCTACAATGGTTGCACGGACCATGGATTGAGCCTAAGACTCTATATGCAAGGACTTGCTACAGTGTATGCTAAGACTTGGACTGAGCCACCCATATGGCCACTGAATGTTGACACGTCCAGATATTGTGTTTACCATAGGCAGCCGGGCCATACAGTGGAGAACTACTTTGATTTCAAAGACTACATTTATGATATGAATGATGAACACTTGATTGATTGGGATGAAATGAGGCGAGTTGTCGCCACTTTGAAAGCCAGGAGACCTCCTCCAAAACTGCAAGTACAACAATAATAACAACAACCTCAGTAACAACAATAGCCTCAGCAGGCCCTACAGTAATAACCGAACATGGGCATTAATCAGAACACACTATCGGAGCACCAACAACTCAACCACCAAGTCAACCCCATCTCTTCTTTCCTAGAAGTTGGAAGAGGGTAAGGTTGGCACACGGAAGGCACCTCCGTTCTCGCCACTCATCACATTCCTAGTCAACCCCCTCACCTCGTCCGGTTAGTACCTCTTCCTCACCGAACCATGTCACAATCTCGAAGTGGAACTTCTTCTGTCCCACAGTCATCACACCCACTCATCCGCTCGCCAATCGCTAGTTCCCTCCCGGTCCAGTCTTCCACCACTCCTCTACCTACGCCTTCAAAACCCCTCATCTTACCTCGCCCATCCAAAGTCCCATCCACCTCCATCACTCCACTTCCTACACCTTCAAAACCCCTCATCTTACGTCGTCCATCCGAGGCCCCATCTATCCCCACACCTCACCCCCGACCCTCGAAACCTCTCGTCATCCACTGCCCGTCTGAGGTCCCATCTACCTCCACGCCTTCCCAAACCTCTTATCATCCACCCTCCATCTCAGGCATCGCCCACTTCCACTCCACCTCCACCTCTCCCAAATAGACCCCTCATCAGGATCCCTACACCCACCATCACCCCTGCGCCACCAACCATCACTCCCCCACTTAAACCCCAGTTGAAACCCATACCTAACCCCATCGAGGTGCAGCCAAAGCCACAAGCCATGGTGCTCCGAAGTGGAAGGATGTTCCACCAAGTTTTTCCCTAGAATAGTCAAAGCCTAGAATAGTCTCAACAGGAGAAAGAGACCGAAGAGCAGCCAGAGGAATCCATCCCTGGGACATAATATGATCTGCTGAAATATCTGGACAAGACGTGATGTGAAATGACCTAATGACCGACCAAATGACCATCGGACCTAGCAAGCAAGTAACTCACGGACCGGTAGCTTCATTCGAGTGGACTCACCCGCTAAGCGCACACTCATGCCCGTAGGCAACACAATGATGGTGGTGAGGGTCCGGGGTGGGACCTCGCGGGGTCCAGGCTGGTCCGCCTAAACCCCCTCCCCAGGGGGTTTAGGCAGAGTGGCGCCAAGAGAGAGAGAGGGGGGAGCGATCCCACCCTATAAAATTATATTTTTGCCCTTGTTTCTCCCTAAATTAACTAAGAAGAAAATGACATTTTGACTGGGAGGATACTGGGAGGATACGTGGAAGCTTGCGAGCATGCCGAACTTGAGGAATTTCCCGTGCTGTCGCGTTGTGCTCTCGTGCTCACATATCGACTTCTCGGACTGGTACGGCACTGGAACTGCACCGTAGGATCACAGATCAGACAAACTGGGATGGAGTGGGGTCATGGGACCACCGGGCTGGAGGGAGGGCATGGCCCCCAAGGAGGTTCGCCCTCCCTGGGGCGCGCGGCCGCCCCTGGGGCGAACTGGCCCTGGGGGAGGTCGTAACCCCGGGAGATGGCCCCCGAGGGTCTTCTTACGTCGTTCGGGGCTATCCTTTGATGGACTTTGATTTTCGGGAGGCTGGTATGGGCCTGTGGGGGCGCCGTTCTTTGGTTTGTTGTAGCCTCCCACAAGGTGTTCGGGTAAATGCCTGACACGCCTCGGATTGTCAAACGGCTTGAGTAGGTGGCTGAGGGGCCGCACGACGGGCCTTGGGTTGACGACGATAGCTTGTGGGAGCTAAGGGGAGGCACTTTGTGACTGTGAGTCATGCCTCGGGCTGTGTACCGTGCTGCACGATGGGTTGACCGAGTAGCCTAGGGTTGACCCGAGTGCTAGAGTTAAGTGGCTTATTGCCATGTGTCTGGGTGTCAGGATCGACCTTGACTTGCTGAGGGGTCATTGTAGGAACCAACTGAGGGGCTGGAACCACGGGGTGTCCCGTGGTTTGGTGTAGAAGGGCTGGAACATACGCGCCCACAAGGTGCTCGACGAAATGTTGGGCATGCCGGTGTGAGCCATACATGCGTGCGGTGGGCCTCCAAAGCCCATCGTTGACTTAGTTAGGTCTCCCTTTGACCTCAGAGGGTTAAAGGACGTGCTTCTGGGTGGGCCCCTGATGCGGGACGACGACGCGGACTCGACGCTGAGTCAGAAATGCAACTTGAGACTCTATCAGGCTCGCACTCGTCCCTAGTGAGGGAAGCGATCGGACGTGCACGGTTGAGAAACCGACAAAGAGCTAGGGTGGTCGGCTCTCTCTTGTGCTCGGATCGGGTCACGGGACGGTACACTCTCTCTCGCAGCAGCGGTAATAGTAATATAAGCGAGCTAGATAACCCTAAACCTGCTATTACAATTACTACACTCCATGTAGGGAGGGGATCACGGGGATGGGCAAACCATTACATGCACTACCCTCGCGCAGGAGGGGGGAACAAAGGGACGTGAAACCAAACTGTCGATCTACACTTGCTTGTTCCATAGCGTACGCCTAGCTCCGACGTCCAATCGTGGTGCTGTCAATGCCTGGACGAAGCCTGGGGGATGCCGAAGGATGCTTGAAAGTCTGATGTCAAGCTGATGTCACTGGAAGGTGGAGGAGGTCACAGTCGATGGCCTGTGCAGTTCTGCCTCGCAGGACTGGATGGCGCGGTCGTGATGCATGGACAGGTACGCTCGCTGTAGAACTCCAAAAGTGACGGGACCAACTCTTGGGCATAGCAGATAGATAGCACCACGAACCCTCAAAAGCGTGCAGCCATCAGATCACCTCACCGGTCGTGGTCGCCGAAATGGTCGGCGTCAGGTTCCTGGGTGAACAGCAGGACAGGTTGACGGTGGCCATGGTGGAATCTTCTATGCTGATGTCAGAACAAGATGAAACCACTTGAGTTGGCTTCATATCGTTTAATGTCACAACTTTGTAGAAGACTGCTCGGCCTAAAACTGAGTGGAGGATGGAGTATCGGGGCCGAGTATGTGGCAGTCTATCCTCATCGAACACAGAGTTCCAGATCTGGCGTGATCGAGGGAAAATGGACGCCCCGGGCGGAGGCATTGTCAAAAGAAGGCGGGACCACTCTGGTTCACCGGTACCTCAAAGAGTAAGAACTCTCGTGAAGGGAGTTATGGCTGATTTGCACAGGGAAAGTCGATGCCGATGTTGCCATGTGGCACTCAGAAACAGGTGCAGTCTGGGGGCAGTTGCACGGAAATGCCTGTAGCAGTTGATGCTGTTGACAAAAAGATGTGGGACCACTTCAAGAGTGTGGCCGACTTGAAGATGGACGACTTTGATGAAGATGCCTCAAGCTGAATCTTGCTGTGGATGCCGCTAGAATGCCTACCGATCGAGTCTCTGTTGCTGACTTGTAGCAGAGTGTAGCAGAACGAAGCTTCTTACTCCACTGGGGATGGAGTGATGATAGAGCGACTCCGAGATTGCTGTGGGCGCACTAAGCAGAGGGGAAGAGAATGTGGGTTGCAGAGGGAGAGGGTGCTAGGGCGTGGGGTACTGGTGAGGCCGGCTAGGTTAGGTATGGGGGGGCGCACTTGGTTGGGGAAGGGAAGGGGTGAGGGCGCACGACGGTGTTTGTGGGGCCTATATTATGTCAGGTGCATCCTGACCCAGCCTCAGGTGAGTGACGACTGGCATCGTACCACCATCTTCCACACATTTTGTAGGCTAGAAGGGAAAGCATGTAACGTGATTATAGATAGCAGGAGCTGCATTAACGCTATCTCCACGGGCACAGTTAAACGCCTTGGTTTGACGCCCGTGGATCACCCCGCACCATATAAAGTATCTTGGGTGGATTCCACTTCCATCCCGATCAGACTGCGGTGTTTGGTGCCGCTACAGTTCCAGGCATACCATGATGTGATCTAGTGCGATGTGCTACCTATGGAGGTGGGTAGTACCATCCTCGGTAGGTCTTGGCTCTTTGATCAGGATGCCACCCTTCATGGCCGGTCGAACACATGCACCTTCGACCATGGTGGCCATAGGATTACTCTCCACCTTGTCCAGCCGAAGGACCCATCTATCCGAGTACCAGCTAGCCCCAGCACTATGACCGCTCCCAGTTAGGGGATGGTCGGCCCTCCCGCCTCGTCCTCGGCATGGGCCACTACCGCGTCGACTGCTCCTAGCATAGTGGACCACCCACCCAGGAGGCTGATGATGATTAGTCCCAAAGAGATGGAACAAGAGGTGACCGGGGGTAGTCCTATCCTTGTTGTTGTTGTCCGCGGAGTGGAGGATGTCACCCCTAGGTCTAAGGATGAGCACCCCCTAGAGATAGCTACGATCCTGAGGGCATTTTTAGATGTCTTCCCACAAGACCTCCCAGGAGGCCTTCCACCTATGCGAGATATCCAGCATGAGATCGACCTCGTCCCGAGCTCATCTTTGCCTAACCTTTCCCACTATAGGATGAGTCCCACGTACCACGCTGAGCTTCAGAGGCAGGTCGAGGAGTTGATGAGTTGGGGATCCCTCTAGGACAGTAAGAGCCCTTGCGTTGTTCCCGCATTATTGGCCCCAAAGAAGGATGGCACGTGGAGGATGTGTATTGATAGCCGTGCGATCAACAAGATCACGGTGAAGTATCATTTTTCCATTCCCCGATTGGATGACTTGCTAGATATGATGTCGGGAGCCACCATCTTTTCAAAGATAGATCTTCGTAGTGGCTATCACCAGGTAGGGATCAGGCCTGGAGATGAATGGAAGATGGCATTCAAGATGAAGGATGGTCTTTATGAGTCATTGGTTTTGCCCTTTGGGCTTTTTAATGTCCCTAGCACCTTCATGCGGTTGATGACCCAGGTTTTACGCCCTATGATAGGGGTCTTCTTGGTCATCTACTTTGATGGGTTGGGCCCAGGTATTCTATGGTGGATCTGGCCCATGAGAAGATGAAGCCCGAAGAGAAATTCTGTAGCTTTGCAGATCGCTGGCGTCGCTTGGTCGTGCAAGCCTCGGGGCACATTCTAGAGTAGGTGCAGATCAAGATGCTAATATCTAATGCAATGCCCGAGTATCGATTCATCTTAGCCTTGAATGACATTTCTTCCTGGCAACAATTGTATAGCCGAGCACACTTCATTCGCCAATAAATCCAAGATTCCCTTGACCCTGAGTCTTCTCCACCTCCCACGCCTTACACCTCACCATCTACCCCTCATGCACCTTCCACGAGTCAACCTTCCACCCATCAGCCCTCCATAAGTCCATTTACTCCCATACATCAACCCTCCGCATATCAACCTTCCATGAGTCAGCCTCCCGCCCCATCATATCCACATCCTCTTTCACCGTTGGTCAAGGAAACACCACATTCTGAGCAGGTGGATGCCGTCTATATACCGCCTCATCCCGCTCCACATATGCCTTAACCAAATCCCTCCGCTAGTTGCCACGCTCCATTGCCTATGCAACCTCCATTGCCTACACAACCTCCATAACCTCCTTCGTCTCATACCCTTCGGCATCCATCTTGTCCGAAGCAGGCTCCTTGTCCTCCATTGTCAGAGTGTTTTACCGATATTTTTAGGGCTTTGATGGCCACTCACACATTGTCGCTCCCTCCAGTTGTGCCTTGCCAACCCGCGGTCAGAAATTTACTCCAGTTTTGTGAATATCATCGCCAGCAGGGGCATTTGGTTGAGGATTGCCTCGAGTTTCGAGATTATATTTATGACCTGGAAGCCAAGAGGAGGATAGATTGGGCTGCTATTCATAAAGTTGTTCTACATCTATGCAGCCAGTAGCAGCAGCAAGAAGTGCCGCCCAGGTAACTATCTCCATCTCTACAAAACCCAGGGCATCCCCGTGATCCTTTATCTAATATGGCAGCCGCTCTATCATCTTCACCATCTCCATCTCCTACCCCGTCTCCATCACCTCCACAAACCAAAGCCTCTGCTCAGGCTAGAGCCTCCCCTTCTACTCTCGTTACCTCCACCACTACTTCCACTCCCAACGCCGCGCGACGCGTCATGTCAACATGCTGACATTGGGCCCCATAGCCTTCAACTTCACCTCCACCCTCTCTTCCACCAACTTTGTTATCTCCACCATCACCTTCATCTCCACTGCCTTTACCCTCTCCACCTTCTTCTCCATTTCCTCATCACCCACTCCCCTCTCGGCACTTTTCTTTACTCGTATATGTTTCTTTATGTCGCTGCTTGCATGTGATAGGATAAATTAGCTCATAAATAATTTTAATCACCACTGCGTGAGAGAGCGAGACCCGTCTCGTGACTCGATCCGAGCATGAGAGAGAGCCAACCACCCTAGCTCATTACCGATTTCTCAACCGCGCACATCCGCACGCTTCCCTCACTTAGGGATGTCGGCGAGGTTGCCTCGAGTCCACTGTCCGTTCTGCATTAAATTGGTATCAGAGCAGGTTGAGTCTAGGGGAGTCTTTACATAAAATAAAAAAAAGGGTATCAAAAGCACAGTCTAAGTCTTGTCTAGGGATTACATTTCATCCCAATACCCAGTATATCAAAAGACGTTACTGGAAGGTTAGGATATGCCTATCCGGAAGGTAGCCCCTTGCGTGAGGTTCACCTCCGCCACGTACTGGATATTGGATAAGTCTAGGTTGTAAATGGTCGTGTTTAGTCCATTGTCTAGTCCATTAGAGAGTTAGTTTGGTTCATCACCAAGTGTCTGCATGGCCATCCTCTAGTTCACCGAGTCCCCTGGATTCCCAATCGCCCAAGCGATATCACTGGTTACATGACACCCATGGGCTTGGCAACCATCCCCTCCACTTCCGTAGGCCCGAAGCCTCGGACTTTTATGGCTCTGACGTCCCGAGCGACTACCTACATTGGGAAGTCACCATGGACAAGTATTTCAATTGTTACACTATGTCTGACACCGTGGAGGTCAGTTTTGCCAAAAAGAGACTTGTCCACAAAGTCACCTGGAAATGGGAGAGCGTTGAATGCATGAGAGAGATTAGGAGACAATGCCCTATCGAGTCATGGCAGGAGATGAAGGATGAGATTAGAAAGGTCTATCTTCCCCACCCAGTCATATCCAACCATTCCCACCCATTCCCCTCCAAACAATCCCACCCGAGCACCTCCAACCAAGTGGGCCATAGTCAGAGGCAAAGAGCCCCACATGTAGAAGAGCCTAGGCTGAGTGCTTATGGGCAAGTCCATCATGATGCCCCTACTCCAAACCCCACCATTACCGAACTCTTCTAAATCATTTCGGATAGGGTGGATAGGATGTGTACCCAGATTGACAGACTCTTGCCCGAGTTTAAGGATGTAGTAGTCGGTAGTCCTAACTCGGTGCCATTTATGGTGCCATCCCAAAGTCCTCTCCCCATCATGGAGGATCCTCTTCCCCCACCCGTGAGAGCTCCGTTGCCACCACGCACCACCGTAGGGTGAGGAGAAAGGGGGAAAACCACGTTGCCCGGTCACAGTGGGGGTTACTGTTTACCATCTGAGAAGTGGGTGGAAAATCTCATTGGAGAAATGGATTTCAGCCCCCCAAAAAGGGGCAAACCCGGAAGGGAGGAGAGGGAGACGGCAGGTGAGGAGGAGGGGGAATTAGGGTTTCAGGAAATAATTAGGACCGGTTTTAATAAAAGTGGGCAGCACACTGTTGAGACTACCATACAGAATCTGATGAGTAATATCTAACCGGAAAATGGCGAAGGACAGTAAACACCGGATGAATATTTTTTTTACCCCTAATCGGATGATATATTCGTATTTAGGAACAACGAACAGCAGAAGATAAAACCTCGGGGACGCGGGTTACATGTGGGTCTGGGAACAGGACAGGAAGACGGAAAGATTATAGGCGACCACTAGAGATTTCCTCTCTCTCTCGTCTCCAGAAGAGTATCTACTCGCGCCCGCCCGACCGCGTCAACCAGCAATAAAATAAGATAAATTAACACCGCCCCACAAGAAATAAATTTCCCACAATTTGTTAAAGGCCAACAAATTTGTACCAACGCACGCGGGAAGGGAGAAAAAAAAGAGAGAAAAACCGGATGGAACAAATACCAAGGAAGAACAGAAAATGAAAAGAAAATATAATACTGACGGGAAAAAGCTGGAAATTTCCCTCATTATCCCGCAGTATAGAGAAAATAGGAAAATAATTAAATAAGCATCACAAAAGGACGTTTATTTATCGCCCACGGCCATTTTTAAACGGATCAAGAAAAAGAAAAGGAGGAGATTGACCGGGAAGAGCCAGGTGGCTCAGATCTAATATACCACGATCGCAATTTGAGTCCACGGGTTAGAGAGGCAGGGCGGAAAGTGATGGAGAGGATAGAGAGCGAGGAGATTAGATCGCATACCTGTTCGTGGCGGCACCCATGGAATCGCGTACGGACGAGCAGGGGCGCAAGTTGGCCCCTCTGCTGTAACCCGCGCCGGGAGGGGGCATTGCGGTCGCCGCCTGCTTGTCCACGCCGGGGACGGACGACCGCCGCAGGATCTTGGCCGCCTGCCTCGCGTGCGCGGACGACGGCTCGTCCCCAGCGGCTCGACTCTCCGCCCGCGAGCCGCGGGACCTCTTCTTGTGCCCCCACTGGAGGAGGACGTCGCCGCCTCGGCTGGGGCTGTTGCCGTTGATATCATAGTGGTTCAGGCCCTTGGCGGCCGCGTGGTTCTCGTGGTGGGCGGCGGAAGGGTCCGATGCGGGGAGGACGAAGTGGGGAAAATGGTGGTCCTGGCTGGTGGACGGGTTCAGCGCCGCCGCCGACCGGACCCTCGGGGCCTTGCCATCGTAGCTGGAGAAATTAGGGATCCTGCCGTTCTCCGGGTGGTCGTCTTCCTTGACGGTCCTCAGGCCAGGCTTCCTTCCATTGCTCAACGGAAGGCAGTCTGGGCTCACTCTCTGGTATCTGCAAAGAGGGGGCAGCAGACAAATCGCCATGATTAGGCGAAGCAGAAGGCAAAATGGGCTCCTACTCCGTTTTGCAGGAGCAGCAGCTAGACGAGTCCTCTCAGAGTCACTAATAAGAAGCACACCAAACTTGCATCTTTACTCCACAACGTCGGAGGGAAGGAACAGTACCCTAAACAAAAACCAGTCTTCTTCTGGAATTAAGTCGAAGCCGTTCATGCCATAGAGGGAAAATGAGCCAGAAAACGAGAGATCAAGGGAGAAGAATTATCCTAGTGAGAGAGAGACGTGGTTGCTGTGGCATAAAGACTGCCGATCTATATATCCACGGATTCTCTGAACGGGAAAAGAAAATGGAGGAGAACGAACAGCAACTCTTCCCATGGCCACAAGTTGTGTAGTTGACAAAGACAATGGGGAAAAACTCACATACACCTTGGGAATCATCTAATCTTTCAATTTAATCTCAAGGGCGAAAGGGAAAAGAATGCGATTTTTGAAGAAAATGCTCCCAAAATTACCTTCTTTGCGTGATCTCACTTGCAAAAATAGGAAGAGACGAATAGAATGAAGGAGTGTTAAGATGAAAACAATTCGAAGGCAACACTCCAGATCTTAACGATGAACCAAAGAGACCGGATTTCACATCACAGAACGAAGTAAGACCACTATTATTGCGTGTTTCTAGAAGTAGGCAATATGAACAAGAAAACGGAAGAAAATAGAACGGCTGGGGCTTCCAGACATACGCTGAACAAAGGCTTATGCAGCCAAAAATCTACGAACTTGCCGGAGAAGGCGCAATAAGCAATGGTCACGAGCAGATGCAACACAGAAGGTACACGGAGAAGAGCGGATAAACAGCCCTGTGGATCCACATATGACGCATTGGCGGGAAATAACGAGATTCTATAGAAAACATTGACTATTGCCAGAATCGGTAGATTACAAGGCTGGAGAAGGGCTAGAAAAAGGAGGTTCGAATCACAAAAAAGGAAACAAAATTGAAAGAACTTGGTACACGAAAACAGAATCACAGGCACCCCAGAACAGTAAAAACAAGGGTGGTTGTAGACCTGCGGAAGGGCCAAGGAACTCTGTTGTTCACTTTGGAGAAGCATCGTGAGATGCTGCAGCTGGAAGTGTCATGAAGCCGCCGTGAGATGCCACGATTGGAAGCCTGGAACTGTCGTGACGACGCCGTTCACCTTGACGTCAACATACTCGACGATCTTATAGGTCCTCAGGTACATCGTCAGGGGGATGTACCCCTTCTTCCTGAACGGTCTCGCGAAGAGGTCCCTCGTTCGCAACCACAGCCCGTGCCCCACCGGCATCTTCTCCTCCCCTTTATCGACGAGCTCCGCTCTCCTCCGGGCTTCCGACTGCAGACCGGTGGGGGACAAGGCCGTACCTTTTCCCATGGGAGATCTTGACGGTGGCGTTCTTCATCAGCTCCCGATGACCACCGTAAAGACACCCGACGAGGTCGGTGCATCATCTTCCACCTCCTTCCCGTCGGGCGGGGGCAGATCGATGCTGTCGGTGTAGGAAGACATGCCAGGCTTCGGCTTTGGGCTTTCGGGCGGCGGTCGAGGAGGATCCCTTGGGCTTCTGGTCCATGGAGGCAAGGAGGGCGAAGACGGAGAGCTTCTACTTCCTACCGTCATTGGAAGAGGCGGAAGTAGCGTCCTTGGGCTTGGCGGCCTTCCGGAGGACCGCTTGTCAGACGCGGACTTCCTGCCCATGGCGGCGATGGAACCCTAGATAGAGGATCTGAAGGAGCGCGAGGTGGCAATTGGAGCAACAGGAGGGCCGCCCCGACGGGAGGGAGTATATGGTCACCCCGAAAACCCGATCCGAGATCAAGGATTTCGGATAGGTAAAGTGCCTTCCCGGATCTGCATAAACGTGTCATTTTGAATTAAAGAAGTTGCTCTGAATCTGAATTTTTTTTAGATTCGGATCGGGTTTTCGGATCCGACGGATCCATTAACACCCCTAGTTTCGAGGGTTTAGAAACACTATCATGACTAGCTAGCGTCAAGGGCTCCTCCGCCCTTGCGCGCCTTATAATTCGGGCCTCCTCTTTGGTGACCCAAATCTTCTTCAGGTGGAGCTGACGCTTCTCCACTGGGTTGCTCCCTGTCCTTGACCGGGGAGCTCGTGGCTTGGGCTGCTGCAGGGGCCCCTGAGTTGCCGCCGGTACGGTGGGTGTCTTCCTCTTCGCTCCGGCTTCCCAGACTTGCTGGAGGAGCTTGAAGCGATTGGAGGTAGGGATGGTTGGGACGTGGCAGTCCCGTGGCAGTCCCGTGGCAAGATCGGCTCGTCTCCATCGAGCCAAATGTGGATATCTTCGACAATTACAGTCTTGCCGGAGCGGGATCCTGCCGCTGTAGGCTGTGTACCCTTGCGGCTACGGCGCTGCCCCCGTTGAGCAGGAGCGGCGCTGGCGATGCCTGCCGTGGGCTTGACGTCATTGCGGCGGCGACACTGCCCCCGTTGAGCAGGGACGATACCTCTGAGGGTAGCTGCAGTAGAGTTGAGACCGTTACGGCGACGGCGTTGCCCCCGTTGAGCAGGGGTAGTGCCGACAGTAATCTGGTTGACCAAGAAGACTCGGCCAATTGTTGAGGCAAAGGGCCTGACACCCCTAGCCTGTGAAGAGATGGCCGGGCGAAGCCAGCCGGCTGTTGCAATAGATGGCCTGACACCGTCAGTGGTTGGTTTATTGGTCAAGCGAACCCGACCGATTGTTGAAACCGAGGGCCTGACACCCCTGACAGTTGTCTTCTTGACTGGGCGAACCTAGCCGTTCACTGAAGTCGAGGGCCTGACACCCCCGACGGTTGACTTCTTGGCCGAGCGGACTCGACCAACTGTTGAAACGGAGGGCCTGAAACCCTCAGTGGTTGTCTTCTTAGCCGAGCGAATCCGGCCAGTTGATGGGGCTGAGGGTCTGACACCCCCGACGGTTGGTGCTACAGGGGCAGCTGAACTGACTTCAACCACCGGAACGACGCCCAAGAAGAAGGGCGAACCGATGACCGCAGGAAAGTCGCCGAAAATCAGCGGGGTCGCCAGGTTGCCGAACCTGGCGTGGTTAGCAATGACTTGGGGGCCGTAGGTGACGGCGGCCATTGCGGCTGTTGTTGTTGGTAGTGGTGGTGATGCATAGCACGGATGTCGAAGTGCGCCGAAGGCACAAAGAGCTCTCAACTAGCAGAGAGATGAGCGCCCTCCTCTTCCCGTCTTGTAAAAGGAAGAGGAGGGAGATCAGAACCTTATAAAAGGTTTAGAGACTTTCTTTGACACAACTAAAATTTGTAGCTCCCACCCACCCCTTGGTAGAACAAGCCCCAACACCCCATATTTCCCTTCCTAGAGCTGGAAAAGCCCCCCTCCAAGTCCACCTCACAGCTAGGGTCGCCCCCACCCTCATCCACCCCCATTTCTCACCCCATCTACCCCCATTTCCCATCACCTATCACCACCCTACTCATCCCAGTTCGCAAGCAGCAGGCAAGGGTCGAGTTGTAGAGCCTACCCCGATGTCACCACACATCTTCAGGTGGCGTTCTCTACATCTCTGGAAAGGTCGTCGAGAGAGATTCACAGGCGAGGTGGTTTTGCATCCGTCCGACGTCTGTGCTGCCCAGGAGAACCATTCTCCCTCGACTGCGCAGTGCAAATCCGCCAGGGAACCTGAGCCTGAGTAAAAGCACGACCACGGTTGCTCCTGTGTGAGTTTGGACGTGATTCTTGAGCTGGGATCTTCTCCTCCAAGTCCTCTATCAGCACGAAGAAGAGTAACGCCATTTGGACCCCGGAGCACCAAGTTCCAATTTTTCTCCCCAGAGTGCGCAGGTCAGTTTCCCCTGAGTCAGAACTGACCCCTCTCACCATTCTGGTTCTCGCGCCCTACTCCAGCCTCGTCTGGTAGCCCCGTTTGTCTCGTATTGTAGAAGGCTCACCCATAATTGCAACGGTTCTAGTCCCGCCTTAAACGGACCCCGGGAGTGTTCGTGGCTCCCCCGTCTTCCAGTAGCATTAGTCTGGGCACAGTCAGAACCAGAGCGGGTTGACCCTGGTCCAGATCCTGCCCCGGTCACCATCGTCGTTACAAAATTCTCGAAGAATTTGGACGTCCTCCTGGGCCACCCCAGGAAGTTTTGGCACTGGTTTCATCCTCACCAAAATTCGGCAGAGTCCGTGGCGGTGCCATCTTCGATCCCCTATCAGGCTGTTCCAACATAGGCAAAATCGATGGAGTTCGTCACTTTGGCTTCTAACTTAGTTTTCCCCCACCCCGCCTGGCCGGATGAAGGCCCCTCCCTGCGTGGAGGTAGTTTTGGATGTAACTATTTAACCCCCACCCCGAGAACCCCCCTCCTGTGTGAGGCGTAGTGCTATAATAATTTTATTATCAGGTCAAGCGCCACCGACGCAGCGTGCAGGCGCGGGAATCGCACGTCCCTCGCTCGCCTTCGTCTCTAGTCGGAGTCAGCTTCTTCAAGCCGGCTAGGTGAGCCCCTATCCCTCATGGTTATTCCTATCATCCCTTATCATTTCTGAGCTCAGGGTGAGCAGGGAGGCGTGGGTGCGCACCTGCATGCCACGTCAGAGTCACCCGACCTGAAATTTAAAACCGTGCACAACTACACTTCTCACAGGAGGGTTGAAAAAGTGGCAGGGATCAATTAGTTACATTTAAACACTACCTCTCGTAGGGAGGGGCTTTAAGCCTGCAAGGCGGGGGTGGGGGAAACTAAGTTAAACCGAATTGGCGAACGTTGCTAGTTCTGCCCGCTTCTGGGACAGCTTGACAAGGAGTTGATGATGGCACCACCATGGACTCCACCGACTTCAGATGATGATGGGACCAGTGCCAAAAAGTCCTGGGTTGGTCTAGGAAGATGCCCAAATTTCTGGAGATTATGCTGATGCCGAAAGTGGCTGAGACGGTGCTGGGATCAGAGTTTGTAGGACCTGGCTCGGGCAGTCCTAGAACTATGACTGCTGGAAGAAGTGGAAGCCACGAACACTCCCAGGGTCCGATGTGGGCAGGACCAGAGCCGTTGTGATCGTGGACGAGTACTCTTCGATCGGAGACCAACGGGGCTGCCGGAGAAGGTTGGAGTAGACAGCGAGAACCAGAATGGTGGAAAGGGTCGGATCTGACTGAGGGGAAGCTGACCTGAGCACTCTGAGGAGAAAATTTGGAAATCAGTGCTCTCGGTTCCAAATGGCTCCCTTCTTGTTGGTTCTGATAGAGGGCTTGCAGGAGTACGCCTCAGCTAAGTATCACTCTAGGAAACGCAAGGGGGTGGCCGGGGAAGCTTCTGCATAGGGTCTCTGGTTGTCTGCCTGGGACAGACTGTGCAGGTCGCCGAGAATCACTCGTCCAGGCAGATCCGGGATTGGATGATGGCAGGGTTGCCCTCGTTGCGAAGCTGACAGGATGACGAATCCACCGGTATATGGTATGCCCTCTGAAGTTGCACGGTGATGACGTGGCTGCCTCTACAATCGGCTGGTACTCTGCTGCCTGTGAACCTGGACTGGGTCTGATGGAGAATGGGGTGTGGAGGTGGCGAATGGGGAGGAAGAGAGGGGGAAATGGGGTGGAAAGGGGTGGAGGATGGTCCCGGGCTGAGAGGGGGTTAGGTAGGGGGCTCTCCAAGCTGTAACAAGGAGAAAAAGGGCTGTTTTGGGTGGTTTTCCTAAGGGGTCGAGGTGAGTTACAAATTTTGGTTGTGGGGTCTGAAGGGGTTGAAAAGTGGCTTGGGGATTGGTGGGTTCTATCTTGGGATGTGGGGAATGAAATTCAAAATTTTGAATTGGGGCATGCCATGCCCATCGTCGTTATGTCTTTATAGCATGCCCATTGTCTATTTCTCATTTTTCATGCCATGAACATAGTCTTTATGTTTTAATCCACCATGAACATCATTGCTGAGTTTTATAGCGGTAGAATGTTGTTGTGGATGCATGGTTTGGCAGGAAAACAGGTTTCACCGTGTTTCCCATCGATTTCAGTCGATCGGGAGGGGGTTCGGTTTCAAACTACGCTCATTCGCAACCCAGACGGTGTGATAGTCCTTCCAAGAGTCGTCACACGGGTAACGCTCCTCATTGGATGCGTTACAGTCCTGTGGCGGACCAATAGAGGTGCGTCACAACTCTTGTAACGGCCAGGTCTTAGACCGTTATAGAATTTTGACCCTTCGTTGACCTAGTAGGGCGGTTGGTCTGACGGTCTATCGTGTGACCATCAGAGCCGCGTAGCGCGCCATTCCTAGTGCGTTACAATCTGTAGTAGAAAAACCGTGCATTTTAGACATTCAGGTGACTTTAACGGCCGTATGGAGGTGCGTCACAGCCCATGTAGCGCACCACCCTTCGACCGTCACACTCTGTGACAAGGTAGGACTCGACCGTTACACGCTCTGGCATATCAAATCTTGCATATTCATTTCCTAATGCATTCTATATTGCATACAAGCCATGTTTGAGTTATTTTATAAAACAATGGCTTACTTTTAGATCCCAGTAGAGTTACTTTCTCTTTCCTTGTGATGAAACCACTAGTCATAGCCCAGCGACCTCTAGTGTCGGCCCGCCTGGAAGAGGTGGAGGGGTATCCCCAATACACGATTTCTAAGCTAGTTCCGTGGGCCCTCGGCCAACAGTAGCGTCCTACTGAGAGGGAAAGCTAGCTAGAGAGCATGGCTCAGACAGGAGTCAGTATGTGCACACGTGGTCAGAGACTTGGATTGACATTGACGAGTGTTACTTTGACTAGTTACTTGGTTTGGTACTATTATGCCTCTTGCATGTTGTGTCATTCTGACATGCAAGTTATTTGAGACGCAGTGTAAGCTGTCAGTGGACACATCTAGTTTCTACCTTCTAGTGGATTTTCTTTCCTTCTTCCTATCACTTGGTTAGCTGAGGTTTATTCTATTGGTAGATTTAGCTCCTGACGTTTGGATTTAACTTAAATTGGCATATAGTTAGCTGTTATAAACTGTTTAGATAGGTTTTACAGCTTTACTATAATTGTTGTTTAATTATGCCATTGCATGTTTGATTTAAATGCATGCTCTAATTCACGAAGCTTCCAGATGAGGAGTCTCTTGCTCTTCAACACCAACAGGCTAAACAGAGCGGAGATGTCTTGCATTACTGGAAGCAAGATGCTCTCACAGCCAGTCTACCTTGCTGGGAGTTGTACTTCGACGGCGCTTCTTGAGGTACTACCCGGAGTAACCTCAGTTCAGGCATTACGGCAGGCGCCGGAATTGCCTTCCTGACCCCACAGGACGGAGTTCTGTATAACTCTTGTGCCCTCATGAAGGCTCTAACCAACAACGAAGCCGAGTATGAAGCCCTGATCATCAGACTCCAGATGGCTCTCGACATGGGCGTCAAATGTCTCAAAGCCTATGGAGATTCCCAACGGATAGTCTGACAGGTGATTGGCATCTATGACGTGAGGAAATCAGAGCTGGTTCCGTACCACGCTACCATCACCCGGCTAACCCAGAAGTTCTATTTCTTTGAAATAGGCCACGTTCCCAGAAGCAGCAATGCCCAGGCTGATGCTCTAGCAAAACTGGCTGCGGCCATCAAGCTACCGCCTGAGGGTGAAGTGGACATCACAGTCAAGCACAGAAGGCTAATGCCCACCTCACTCGAAAGTAACTCTGGACTCACAGTTTATGAGGTCCAAGGCTTTGACCATGACACTCCTCTAGAAAAAGAAGATTGGCGCGAGCCCATCACCAAATTCAAAAAGGGATGGCTCCCCCATGACCGGGCTCAAAGGGTCCGGCTACTCCGCCAGGCAACGTCATATGAGTTGATTGGTGACTCCCTGTACGGACTCATCCAGGAGAAGGACAAGTCCATCCTCTTGAGATGTGTCTCCCCAGCCGAGGCCCGAGCTGTCATGCACGAGGTTCATTCTGGGCTGTGCAGTGCACATCAGGCCGGAGATAGAATGAAGCACAACATCAAGCTGAAAAGCTTCTATTAGCCTACCATGTACGCGGACTGTGTCTAGTATGCCTATACATGTCATCAGTGCTAAGCCTTCGGCCCAGCACCCAGAAGGCCTCCCAATCCACTGCGTCCCATAGCCCCTACCTGGTCGTTTGCTGAGTGGGGTGTGGACATCATGGGGCCTTTCCCGCCATCTTTCAAAGACCACAAGTACATTCTAGCCACCACCGACTACTTCTCTCATTGGGCGGAAGCCCTTCCCCTACGGGAAGTCACTAGCGAGGTGGTAGCCAGGTTCGTCCAACACAACATCATCTACCGCTTCGACACACCCAGCTGCATAGTCTCCGACAACGGGACGCCATTCAAGAACTGGAATCCAATTTTCTTGGGTTGTGACCAGATCAAACAACTCTAGGACTAAATTTGTGACATCTTCCAGATCCACTGCTCTAGGATGCATGATAGTACGAGGATGAAAATGAATAGACTTGGAGTGCTGGAGTACCTCATCATGAACTTTCTTGGAGCGCATCTCCGATGACTGCCCTTTCGGATTAGGGATTGCCTGAGGAGCTTCGTCCGCTGAGCTTGAGGAGGGCGGAGCCATGGCGTATGAGGAGGCTTTTGCAGTAGCCTGTCTCCTTGGCCACTTGGACATGGCTTTCCACCGTGGAGCCATCTGAAGCCTGGACTCGAGCCGCGGGTACGCCGTCTCTCTCTCCTTGATGGCAGGTGAGCCGCCGACCTTGGAAGTGAGCTTCCCTCCACCAGTCAGGGTTCCTTGGCACCGTGGGAGGGAGCTTGAAGGAGTGGCTTTGATGCCCAGAAGGAGGTGCGGTGGCAGTCGCCAGGTTGTCCGCCGGAGCGATGGTGCATAGTAAAAGAAGGAAAAGTGGCTTCGCGGTGAACAAGAGTTAGCGGCTGGGTATATTTGAAGGAGATGCCCTTTTAACAAAAAGCACTAGTCAAATGGTGGTAAAGTGAGTTGACCAGTGTATTTGTGCAGTAGTTTGGTGAAACAAGGTTTTGGGTTCATTCGTAAGGGACGGCCCATTTGGGCATCCCAGGTATAAATGATGTAAAGAAAGGCAGCTTGACACAAAATGTTAAAAAGGATTGCCCACTGGACCTAGTGAGAATTTTAATATGATTGGATAGAAAAAAAATAGGTCCAATGAGAGACACTATAGTAAAATCTGGGATTTTATTTTTGAGACTAGCCGACTTGTCTAACACGGAAACGTACCAGACCATCAGTCTAATTGAGGCTACACCTTATTTAGGTCAATGATCTAAACAGGCCCAAAATTAAAAGAGGGATTTCACTACCTTTTATTCCAAGCAAGATATATTCAGTCAGTAATTGCATTAAGATATTTATTAATAAATGTGTGGCACACAATATGTATATGCAAAAGAAGTATAATGTGTATAGTGATGTGACTTTCAAATGAGTTTATGAGTGACGTGGATGGACAAGTTTCTGTAAGGCTCAATGCAAAGGATGAATGCAGTTGGTTATTAACATGTGTGATGTGAAGGCAAGGGTAAAAGAGTAAATCATGAATTGAATGAAATGCAGACTTGTAAGTCTATCTAAGTGCTCTCTACTCTGCATATTCCTAGCTCTCTTCTTAGCCGACCCGGTGCCGAGGGCACGGGTAACACTCACTCCCCACGGTGATCACTCGAAGTCCGGGACTTGTGAGTTCGGACTCTCTTTCTCACCGTCCAGCGGAGCTATGAGCTTATATGGAATAAAAAGTTCTGTAATAGAGCAGGGAAATGAGCACTTACTCGACCGGTTTGAAGAAACCGGTCCCGCTCGGAGACATGGGCACGTGGGGAAGCGTGGGGCTTACCCACGCCGCGACGAGGACACTTTGACCTATTCAAGCAAACTACAACACTACGCCTCACGCAGGAGGGGGATCTTGGGGTGGGGGTTAAGAAACTTACAACCAAAACTACGTCCGCGTAGGGAGGGGCCTTCAGCCGGCCAAGCGGGAAGGGGAAAGATGAAGAATAGGGCTTCGCGCGATGACGGAGTTGAATATGTCCCTCCTCTAGAACAGGGTACAGACTGTCGATGTAGGAATTCTTTCGGATGCTGCCGAACTTCGATGCCAGTGTGACCAACGCCAAAATTTCGTGGATTGGCCCAGAAAGTTGTAAGAATTTGTGTGGGGGCTGGAGAAGCCGTCGCCGAGCGTGGTGGAGTAGGAAGCAGGGACTCTGTTCTCTGCCACAAACTGTCACAGCACCACAGCTTCTGGAAGATGTCGTCACCACGAATAGTCCCGAACTCCGATTTGGGTACGGTTAGTGGCGTTGGAACCGTCGTCGAGCTCTCTTCGAATCAAGACCCACGAGGGTGCCAGCCGATGTCGGAGCAGGCCACAGCAACCCTAACACTAACAGTCTGTTAGTTCTGTCCCAGGGTGGACAGAACTGTGCACTCAGAGGAGAAATAGGAGAAGAAATCACTCCGGTGGCTGAACGGAGCTCCATTTCTTGGAGGAGGGAGAAGACTCGATGTAGAAGGGGTCAGCCAAGTCCCGTCTTCAGATATTCAGGCGACTGGCCGTGGCAGCTTCTGCAAACGGCCTCAGGTTGCTGGCCGGACCTCTTCTACGCAGTCGGGGTAGATCGCTTCCCACGGATAGCCACGAAATCAGAAGAGGACAAGACGACTGTCGATGCGAAGAAGACTTGGAGACGCTTCTATCGGTAGCTGTTGTGCTTCCTGAGTTGCCCGGATGACGATGCTGCTCCCTCTGCAGTCTTCAGGTCTTCTAGGCTGCGAACTGGTGGACAGTAGATTGAAGGTAATGGGGGGAGAATGGGGTTTATGGGAGTGGAAGTGGGGTGGAAAGGTGTGGGGGTGGCCCCTAGCTGTGAGGGAAAATAATAACTACTAAATGTAACGGTAAAATAATAATAAAATAATCATAAAAATGATCAAAAATATAAAAATGATAATTAATAAATATAACAACATATTAATGGTTAAATAATTATGACAATGATAAAAATCATAAAAATGATAATTAATAAATGTACCAGTATAATAATAAAATAATTATAAAATTGATAAAAAATTGATAATTAATAAATGTAACACTATAACAATAATATAAAACCACCTAATTGTGAAAAATGATAGAAAAATAATATAAATATTTCACTTCATTTAATCAGTGTCGTTTGATAACTAGGAAAGCTTTAGATCTATGTTGGTAGAGTTAGAAAACGCATACACAGTTAAACCCTTTAAACGAACTTGAGTTTCTTGAAGTTTCACTGTCTGACCTATTTGTCACCGTTACAGAGTCATTTGTCATTGCTAATGGTTATTTGTCACTCGCAACATGTATTTGTCACCATTATCGCTCGCTAGCTGTCGCTTTCATTTCGCTTCAAATCATATCGTGACTTTTGTTATCCATTTATCACCCTTACGAGACATTTGTCAGCCTTGATGCCTATTTGTCACCATTGATGATTATTTGTCACCACTATGCGATGTTAGCCGTCGCAATATCTCTCTCTGGCCTCTCGTCCAAGCGATCACATGACCGACACCCTGTCGCTTTGATTTCCACAAAGTTGGGGGAGATGGAACGATCTTCGCAGTCTCGTCACTTCGATTTCCAGAAAGTTGGGGAGGCACGATGACTCTTTTGCCTTCTCGGGGTTTCGTAAGATCCTTTGGCGGTCAAAGACACTCTCGTGAAGATGTCGTCATCTCAGAAGTCAGATTCTTCATCAGAGTAGGTTCCCGCCAAATGGCTGTGCTTCCGAAAGGAAGCCTTGCCACTACCGGACCAGCCATTAGGGGAAAGCAGCGGCGGTGACATTTCGGAGGAATACAAGCAGGGATACCTGCATGGGTGGCAGGACGTCTTGGAGAAGGTGGACTGCCTATTTTGGAACAAGGGGGTGTTGAGCCTCTGATGGGGGCATCCCTTGCCCCTCCACATTTTTTGAGGCTCGGATTGATCGTCGGCATGCGCCATCATATTTGTCTCATTTTTCTGAGTCTATTCATGTAACTTTTATATTTTATTTGAGTCATGAACCATGTAATTTTTCTTTTATTTGAGTCCAGTACCTAGGTATAAGGGTTATTTACCTAAGTCTTGAGTCATGTGGTTAATTAAGTAGGTTAGGGTGCTACAAGGTTAATGGGATACTGACCAGTCTTGTCGATGATGACAAGGGTCAGAGCTGGTTTGTTCATCGACATTGGCTAAATGCCGAAGCGAAGGTGGGTTTATTCATTAACGAGGACGAAAGGTTCAGGTTAACGGGATGCTGACTAGTCTTGCCAATGATGACAAGGGTCAGAGTTGGTTTGTTCATCGACATTGTCTAAATGTCGAAGCCAAGATAGGTTCATTCATTAACGAGGACGAAAGGTCCAGGTTAACGGGATACTGACCGGTCTTGCCGATGATGGCAAGGGTCAGAGCTAGTTTGTTCATTGACATTGGCTAAATGTCGAAGTAATGATAGGTTCATTCATTAGCGAGGACGAAAGGTCCAGATTAACGGGATACTGATCGGTCTTATCGGTGATGACAAGGGTCAGAGCTAGTTTGTTCATCAACATTGGCTAAATGCTGAAGCAAAGGTGGGTTTATTTATGGGCGAGGACGGAGGGTCCGAGCCGGCGGTTCATCGTCTGACCTTGTCGATGATGACAAGAAACATCATTGGTTTGTTCATCGACATTGGCTAAATGCCGAAGTAAAAATAGGTTTATTCATTAATGGGGACGCAAGGTCCAGGTTAATGGCATACTGACCGGTCTTGTCGATGATGGCAAGGGTCAGAGCTTGTTTGTTCATCAACATTGGCTAAATGTCGAAGGAAAGATAGGTTCATTAATTAATGAGGACGAAAGGTCCAGGTTAATAGTATAAAAGAAGCAGCACTCCGGTGGGACTCGTGGCGAATATCCTATCCGGAGTTCCATGCGGGTGAAGGTAAAGAGGAACTTTTAGTTACCACCTTACTGACCCAAGTGCGATTTCAGGTTTTCACCGGGGCCAGCACCCTCTTATTTTTGCCCACTCGCTCTTTTCAGGTTTTCACGTGGCGGGGTACTCGATTTTACCTATAGCACCCTTTCAAATTTTCGCCACAATCGGGTTATAGCCATTTTTGCCCTTGTTCGGGATGTTTGAACAAGGCCGGTGAGGCATCTCTATTTTAAGCCTCATTTTTTCTCTTTTTTTGAATATAATAACGAGCCGGTGTATGATGTTCTATTCCTACCGTTTGGTTCATGCGTGTGGTAGCGACATGTAGTTGTCAGCTAGGGCATGAAGTCTTGCACCAAAGAAGAGCGTATTCATTAGCAAGAAAGTAATGTCAATGCAAGGAAAGATTTATGCGCCGATTCGGACGTAAGGTTCGTAATGGCGATAATGTGGATATATCAGCTAGGGCATAAAGTCTTGCACCGAAGAAGAGTATATTCATTGGCCAGAAAGTAATGCTAATGCAAGGAAAGTTTTTTACGTTGATTCAGACGTAAGGTCCGTAATGGCGATAATGTGGATATATCGGCTAGGGCATAAAGTCTTGTACCGAAGAAGAGTCTATTCATTGGCAAGAAAGTAATGCCAATGCAAGGAAAGATTTTTACGCCGATTCGGACGTAAGGTCCATAATGACGATAATGTGGATATATCGGCTAGGGCATAAAGCCTTGCACCGAAGAAGGGCGTATTCATTGGCAAGAAAGTAATGACAATGCAAGGAAAGATTTATGCGCCGATTTGGACGTAAGATCCGTAATGACGATAACGTGGATATATCGGCTAGGGCATAAAGCCTTGCACTGAAGAAGGGTGTATTCATTGGCAAGAAAGCAATGCCAATGCAAGGAAAGATTTATGCATCGATTTGGATGTAAGGTCCGTAATGGCGATAAGACGTAAGGTCCGTAATGACGATAATGTGGATATATCGACGAGGGCATAAAGCCTTGCACCGAAGAAGAGTATATTCATTGGCAAGAAAGCAATGCCAATGCAAGGAAAGATTTTTGCGTCGATTCGGACATAAGGTCCATAATGGTGATAATGTGGAAGATGATAGCCCAGTGGGAACATGATAGGGTTTTTTTTAAAGGGTCCTGGGAATTTGTGTATACTGGGGGGCTTTTGCAATTGTGAGCTAATGGTCTCGTAATTGATTCAAACTGGGTGGATATTTCAGAGAGCTCAATCGGGGCGGAGTGCCACTAGACCAAGATAGGTTCCGGTCATGCTTCGAATGCCAGCAGATCTACGTGGTACAGTTTCAGATGTTTCCCATTGAGAGGGGAGAACTGAACTACTCCTTTGTGGCCTACAAGAATGTAGGCACCACCTTCATAGACCCGGTGGATGACATACTGTCCGACCCAATTTTCAACCAACTTTTCCTTGGGATTGGAGATCATCACTTCTCTTCTTTTGACCATCACTAGGTCACCTTTCTTAAATTCTTGCCCTTTGACTAACTTGTCGAAAGCACGGGCCATGCGAGCTTGGTACAGTTTGATATTTTGTTGCGCCCGGAGACGCTTTCCTTCGAGCTCGGAGAGCTCTTCTAGTCTTCTTTCTATATTTATCTGTTCGCCGTTTGTCAAGTCGTGCTGTATAGCTACTCGCAGTGACCGCACTTCCAGCTCTATCGGCATCGCTACTTCTGACCCGTATACCAGGGAGAATGGTGAACAGCCAGTCAGAGTTTTATAGACTGTACGATAAGCCCACAATGCTTCGTACATCTTCTCTTCCTAGTCCCTCTTGCTAGAGTTGACGGCCTTGGCTAGCAGGGTGTAGAGAGCTTTGTTGAATGCCTCCGCAAGTCCGTTAGCCTATGGGTTGTAGGGGGATGATGTCCTCCAATCAATTCTATATTTGTCAGCTAGCCTATACACCTTCTAGTTCCTGAAGTGGCTGCCGTTGTCAGAAATAATTCGGCTGGGGACCCCGAACCGAAATATTATGTTTTGATGGAAGAATCTGGCGACCAGCTCTCATATCACTTCTCTTAGTGCCACTGCCTCTGCCCATCTGAAAAAATAGTCTGTGACTATCAGAATATATTTACACCCTGATGAGGATGTTGGTAAAGGTCCCACCACGTCCGTGCCCCATTAGGTAAACGGCCAACTTGGGATAGTGGGGTGTAGCGACACTGGTGGCCCCTTGGGCACGGTGGCGTGCTCCTGACATTTCTGACAAGACTTAGCGAACTTGCAACAATCATCAAATATAGTGGGCCAGTAGTAGCCCAATTTCTTTATCTCAATCTTCATCATCAGACCGGCCAGGTGTGCCCCGACTGACCCGGCATGGACCTCTTTCATTACTTGCCATGCTTCCGCTAGAGACAACCAACGGAGTAGAATCTTCTTCTGGGCATCTACCATAATTCGGAACAAGGTTCCGTTTCTCATCTCATATGAATCTTTGATCCTAAGGAGCTTCATTCTTTGTTCTTTCTCTTTCGGGACCTGTTGGTGCTGGAACCAGTGTAGGAGATGCTCCCGCCAATCGGGCTATTGGATTTCCTCCACAGACGCTACTCCATTTGCTTCTTCATCGGTCAGGGCCTCTGTCACACTGGGGACCTGACGATGATTAATCACTGTTATATTCAGGCTTGTGTCTGGTGGGATTGTCAGAGAACTAGCGAACTTTGCGAGGGGGCGGCCTGCCATGACTTCCCTTTCCTTAATCATGACTAGGTCGCCTTGCTTGAAAGCTCGTTGCTTGACGAGCTTGCCGTAGGCTCATGCCATGAGGACCTGATATACTTGTAAGTGTTTGTAGGCTTTGAGCCATTTGCCTTCCAGATCGGCAAGCTCTTCTAGCCTTCGTTGGTATTCATTTTCATCCGAGTGGGCCAAGCTGGTGTGTATCGCTACGCAGTAGGATGCTAGCTAGATTTCGACATGGATGATGGCTTCCTCCCCATAGACGAGGGAGAACGGTGAGCATCCTGTGGGGGTTTTGTAGACCATCCGGTAGGCCCAAAATGCCTTGAAGACCTTTTCACCCCAGTCATGCTTCTGGTGGCTAACGATCTTAGCCAAGAGCTTACAGAGAGTTTTGTTGAATGCTTCGTCCAAACCGTTGGCTTGCGGGTTGTAGACCGAAGAGGTTCTCCAGTCAATGTAGAACTTGGCGACCAACTGGTATATGGCCTTGTTCTTGAATGGCATCCCATTGTCGGAGGCTATGCGGCTGGGTGTGCCAAAGCGGTAGATGATGTTGTGTCGAACGAACCTGGCGACCACCTCGCCAGTGACTTCCCATAGGGGAAGGGCTTCCGCCCAATAGGAGAAGTAGTCGATGGCAGCCAAAATGTACTTGTGGCCTTTGGAAGATGACGGGAAAGACCCCATGATGTCCATACCCCACTCAGCGAACGGCCATGTTGGGACTATGGGACGCAGTAGATTGGGAGGCCTTCTGGGTACTAGGCCGATGGCTTGGCACTGTTGACATGTACGGGCATACTGGACGCAGTCCACGTACATGGTAGGCCAATAGAAGCCTTTCAGCTTGATGTTGTGCTTCATTCTATCTCTGGCCTGATGCACACCGCACAGCCCAGAATGAACCTCGCGCATGATAGCTCGAGCCTCGGCTGGGGAGACGCATCTCAAGAAGATGGACTTGTCCTTCTCCTGGATGAGTCGGTACAGGGAGTCACCAATCAACTCATACGACGTTGCCTGGCAGAGTAGTCAGACCCTTTGAGCCCGGTCAGGGGGGAGCCATCCCTTCTTGAATTTGGTGATGGGCTCACGCCAATCTTCTTCTTCTAGAGAAGTGTCCTGGTCGAAGCCTTAGACCTCATAAACTGTGACACCGGAGTTGCCTTCGAGTGAGCTGGGCATTAGCCTTCTGTGCTTGACTATGATGTCCACTTTACCCTCAGGCGGTAGCTTGATGGCCGCAGCCAGTTTCTCCTCCACAACTCCCCCCACAGCCCCCTCTGGGATTCCCACCCCCTCCCATCACCAATAGCCACTTCCCCCTTTCCCACACTTGTGATTGGAAGGCTATCCCTGCTGCTCAGTTCATCACCCAGAGAACCTGAAGACTGCAGAGGAAGTTGTGATGCCATCCGGACGTTCCAGAAGGTGCAAGAGCTATCCTTGGAAGCGTCTCCGAGTCATCTTCGGAAAGGCAGTCGTCTCGTCCCGTTCTGAGCTCGTGACTGTCCGGGAGAGGCGATCTACTCCGACTACGCAGAAGGGTCTGATTCAGCTTCTAGAGATGGATTGCAACAGTCGCCATGTCAGCCCATCTAAAGATCTGGAGGTGGCGATTGACTGAGACCTTCCTCTGCGTGTCTTCCTCCTCCTCCGAGAAGCGGAGCTCCGTTCGGCCTCCGGATCGATTTATTCTCCTTTTTCTCCCCTGAGTGCGCAGTTCTGTCCACCCTGGGACAGAACTAACACCCTGTCAGTGTTTAGACTGCTGTTGTCTGCTCCGACATCAGCTGGCACCCCCGTGGGTCTCGTCTCGAAGGCATCTTGTCCACGGTTCCAACGCCACTGACCGTGCACAATTCAGAGTTTGGGACTGTTCATGGTGGTGTCATCTTCCGGACACTGTAGTGCTGAGAAGGCCCGAGCCAGAGAATAGATTCCCTGATTTTAGCTTCACCACGACTGGTGATGACTTTCCCAACTCCTGCCAAAATTCCTGCATCTTCCTGGACCAATCCACGAAATTTTGGCACTGGTCTTGTTGGCAAAGAAGTTTGGGAGCATCCGGAAGAATTCCTTCATCGACAGTCTGTACCCTATTCCAAAGAAGGGACAGAATCAACCCTGTCATCATGTGAAGCTCTATTCTTCGTCTTTCCCCTCCCCGCTTGGCCGGCTGAAGGTCTCTCCCTGAGTGGAGGTAGTTTTGGTTGTAATTCACTTAACCCCCACCCCAAGATCCCCCCTCCTGTGTGAGGCATAGTGTTGTAATTACTTGAACAGGTCGAAGCGTCCTCACCGCGGCGTGGGTAAGCCCCACGCTTCCCCGCGCACCCACATCTCCGAGCGGCACCGGTTTCTTCAAACCGATCGAGTAAGTGCTCTTTCCCTTGCTCTATTACATGGCTTTTCTTCCAATATTAGCTCTTAGTTGCGCTGGTCGGTGAGAGAGAGTGCCCGATCTTGCAAGTCCCGGACTTCGAGAGACCATCATGGGAGTGAGTGTTACCCGTGCCCTCATTTCAGGACGTAAAGGTAAGCTGAGATTAGCATTTTTCCTTGTGCTTTGTGCTGAAGCTGGTACTCTCCTTTATTACACTTAGGTTCCTTGTGTTCGGTCGCTCGCTGGGTCAGTATTCATGGCATGTTAATTGCGATTCTGATGAGTTGCAGTGCCACTATACATGTGCTGAGATGCGATTGCTGAGGTCTTTCCGGATGCCTATGTGCGTTGTTAAGAGTGCGCAGCGGAAGCGTGTGAGTTGGCTACCCACTGGTCGAGGATCGTTATGGTGAGATTCTCACTAGTCGAGAGGTTTTGCTTCTTCTCAATGTGACTTCGTCTTGACTTCTTGTGCCATGATTTCATCTGTTGCTGTGCTATTGCTAGTAATTTTTTGGTGTTGGCATTTGCATTTGCGAGTGTTGGAGAATTTGTCAGCTTGTCTGCTGATTGAGTACCCTCTACTCTGCATCTCTTCTCGTGGGTGTTATGCTCTCGAGGCGTGTTTGTGGTCCATGAGATGCATTCCCTGAGATTGTCATTTGTGTCACTTTCTCGTGTCGTGGGTCTTCCTTGGTGAGTGGTCTAATGCATGATTCGTTCCCTGTAGTCGTGTATCTGCCTGCTGTTATACCTTGATGTGACCCTACTTGCAGATGTGTTCCGCGATTCTATGTGCTGTTTAAAGCCAGGATCCTGCAGGTGCTGTCGTGCTATTTCTGCATGGTTTTATGTCTCTATCGTGGACCATTGTCTTGTCAGTTAGCATTGTTGTACTCTCCTTTCCTAGTGAAATTAGCTTGCGACTCGGTCAGACGTGTTATCCGGTTGAGGACTAACTCGATTCTACTCATGGTCCAGTGCTGTTGTTTTGCTGTCGTTCCTACCGTGTATCTGTCATTGGTGTCCTATGTGCGAGGTGTTCCCTATCACCCTTGGCACCAGAACCGATGATGTTGTTAGGCTGTTAGCTGAGATGACTATGTTTCCTTGTGTAAAGCTTTGTGTGCCTATCGTTTCTGTCATTCCATTTCCTCGATGTCTGTTGTTCTGGCAGTCGTGTCTCTTTTACTATGAGACGTAAGCGATGTTGCCTTGTTTAAGAGGAGTCAGACCTGCGTTCACTAGTGTCGTGCTCGCTCCCAAGTGTGTCCTCGTGATAATGATCTGACAATGTTCCTCTGAGCTCTGTCTCTCGTGCTTTATGTTGGTAGTTGTTGGGTTGTTCTTCCCTGCCTTACCCTTGCTTGTCCTTAAATTTTGAGGATGAAATTTCTTAAAGGTTTGTTTGTTTTAAATTTGCCCCCCCCCCCAGCCCATCACACATACCACATGCGCATCGACCTTGCCTCCAACCCATTACACATTTCTAGATGTGCATCGACCTTGGCAAGCAGCCCCTTGGCACGTTTCAAATATGCATCGACCTTGGCAGCCCATTCCTTCACATATTTCAGATGTGCATTGACCTGCCTTCAGGCTTGAACCAAATGTGCATCGACCTTCCTTCACCTTGAGCCCATGTGCATCGACCTTCATTTGGCCCCATGCTGGATGTGCATCGACCTTCCTTCACCCTATGCTGGATGTGCATCGATCTTTATTTCACTTTGTGTCCGATGTGCATCGACCTTCGTTCACCTTGAGCCCACATGCATCGACCTTCGTTTGGCCTTAGGCTGGATGTGTGCCGACCTTCCTTCACTCTGTGCCTGATGTGCGTCGACCTTTCCACTCACTTTGCGCCCGATATGCATCGACCTTCCTCCACGCATTCTATATGTGCATCAACCTTCCTTCAATTTGAGCCTAGGTGCGTCGACCTTCATTTGACCCTGTGCAAGATGTGCATTGACCTTCCTTTGCTCTATGCCTGATGTGCATTGACCTTCATTTCATTTTGTGCCCGATGTGCATCGACCTTCCTTCATACATTCTATATGTGCATAGACCTTCCTCCATTTTGAGCCTATGTGTGTCGACCTTCATTTGGCCCTATGCTGGATGTGCATCGACCTTCCTTCACGTTGTGCCTGATGTGCATTGACCTGCCTTCATGTTTGGACCCAGCTATATCGACCTGCCTTCATGCCTGGACCCAGTTGCATCGACCTGCCTTCATGGCTGACCCCCAGCTGCATCGACCTACCTTCATGCTTGGACCCAGCTGCATTGACCTTCCTTCAGCCCTATGCCTGGGGTGCATCGACCTGCCTCATGCCTAGACCCCACTCAAGGTCTACCTGCATTCATACTTAAGCCCCTCAAAGTCTACCTGCCTCATGCCCAGACCCCACTCAAGGTCTACCTACATTCATACTCAAGACCCTCAAAGTCTACTTGCCTTCACTCCCAGACCCTTCAAGGTCTGCCTGTCTCCAGCCCTGACTACATTGAGCTCTACCTGTTGATAAGTGTCTATTTTCTATGATAATTCATTCCATACACATTATTTTATATGCATATAATTAAGTAATTATGCATATTTCATAGTTACTCTCAACTTCGCATATAAATTGGGTCTTTTCACATAAATTGATTAATTTGGTACCGGACGAATCCTAGATCCACACCATTAAGGATCCACTAAACTACGGCCGTTACAATATCCACATGAGTTCTATGATCGCGGTTGGATAGTTTCTTCATAAGTTAGAAGGCCAGTGTCCATTAGTGCGGCTATGTGGTTTGAGGGTGGTTCCTCAACACCCCTTAGTGTCGTACTGTGGCTCACGGTAGTTTGCATGTGCGAACATGCCTTTCTCGAGGTTTTCGTGAGACCGTGACTGACTGTGCTTTGAGGTAGCCATCCGTGGAGCTACAGATGTGAGAGCTTGGGGGGACTACACGTGGCTGTGGAGCATCATAGTGGTCGATCTTGTTGGACTAGGCGAGACCGCCCAGTGTGTATAATGCTCCCTTCTCGGTGGCAGACCACCCAAGAGTGTATATATACCTTGGCTAGGACAAGAGTACGTAGCTGACGAATGTTGTGGCGCAGACCCCATGTCAGGTAGCAGGACGTGGCCGTGCTATTGGGCATAGAGGCATGGACCCAAGCCAGTCTAAGGTTGTGGTGTGTGTGAGTGTCTTTTCTACTTCTCCTTGGACCGGGTGTGAGTAGTGTGTGCGCATATGAGGCCTTGGCATAGTATAAGACGTTAGTGGATGCATCTTGCCATGTTGTGTATGCTGAGTGGTGGATTCATTGCCGATGAAGGTTGAGATACTGATAGCGTGTCGTGGCCCTTCTTGGGGAAGGTTGCGATACCGTAGTGCCTTCGTGGCCCTTCTAACAATTGAGTGTATGGGATGCCCTATCTGTGGGATGGTTTCTCTCACTGGCCTTAGCTCAGATCTGAGGCTTCCAGTGTGTTGTTGTCTTCTCGAGGGCGGAGGCCTTGTGTTTTAGCTATGCGGCTTACTCAGCTTTTCTGTTGGACAGGTTACTACCATGCCATTGTGAGGTCCCCTTTCAGTAGCAGGTTTGTGGTGTGGGTCAACGATCCCAGCTAGAGGTTGAGCTCCCTGGCGGGGAGCCGGGCTGCTATAGAGTCTCTGTGTTTCCTTAGCTAGCCGTTCTTGCCCTCCCGATCATCTTTATTTTATTATTATTATTGTTGTTGTTATTATTGTTGCTGGCATTACTATGTTTACCACTTTCATTTGTGGTGGGGATTCATGGTACCCCTATTCCTAGTGAGACAAGGCTCACACCTGACTTTTCAGGTCTAGCGCTCTCTTGGAGGTGGAGCTTCTCAGTTAGAGGACCTATAGCGTGCCAGCTTGCTAGTGCTGTGGCCGGGACCCACAGTATCGACAATTAATCAAGCGTATTCCCTCGTATGGGGGATGTAAATGATGTCATGACCTTTATGGCATGATGGGATTGGGTCCCGACCCGAACCACACAATCACCTGACGAAGTCAGACCGAGCACACCATGGGCTTCCATGAAGCCCGAATGAATCGTCACTTCATGACTAACATGCCCTCGCACTAAATAGACAAATAAAACACACTAACAAATGAACAGAATATCCGAGTGAATTTTAGTGCATCCACAAGTCTGGCACGCCCGATGGGACTCATCCACCCTTCATCTCTTTGCCGAAATTAGGGACCCTGCGGCCCCCTTCTTGTAATGTTAATTGTTTCATTTTTACAAATGCAGGAAAATTACACTTCAACCTCGAGAATGGCAGCCTCCTTTGGCCCGCAAGTCGTGGAGAGCCACGTCCAAGAGGGCTACCTCACCATCCCGCTCTGCTTTGGAAGCTTCCCTCCGGTCGTGGGCTTCCCCAACTTCCTTGGGGTAGCCTTCGTCAACATCCTAGACGTAGAGGCATCTGACGAGCCCGAATCCAATGCTCCCATCCCAGGAGCCACTAAAGCTACTACTAGCCGAGCTGTGGCCAAGAATAGCAGTAGCGTTCCAGCAAGGACGTCGAGCTATAACGTGCACCATGTGCACTAGGCTGCTGGTCCATTGCACCAGAGGTCGACATCCCATCGGAGGAGGCTCCGAAGGAACAACACTGGCGCTGCCACGGTCTATGACTGTCGGGACCATCTGAGTCCATTTGAATGGACAGAGGTCCGAAGTGGTCCCAGACCGCATCGTGCTAGCTATTCCAGTCCGCAACTCCTTCCAGGGACTGGAAAAGATGAGGAAAAAGATGGCGCCCGCTGTTCCAGCCGCAGCACCGAAAGACACGTCGGCTCACAAGCCGGCCAAACTAAAGCAAATTTGGGTTCCCAAGGAAGCCAAGATCACTGCACCTTCCCAAGCGGGGCCTAGCTACACCCGTCGTAGAAAGGGCCGAAGAGATGAAGGGGTCGAGGTGACGACCATGACCCACCAACCGGCAGTCGCTGCACTGACGCTGCCCAAAAATGCCCGCCGCCAACGTCGCAAGCGTCGTCACCATGTTGACCGCCTGGCGTTCACAACTTACACTCATCCTACTGTCGCCATTGACGCACAACCACCGGCTGCTCTCCCCGACCAGGAGTGGGAAGGGATCGAGCAAGCCATGAGAAACTACCTCCGGGGCCTGGGTAGCACCCCTATGGGTCGTCACTTTTACTGCATACTAGCATTTGTGCTCCGACTTTGCAAGTTCATAGATGAAACGTGCTCAGACCTATATGGGACTCAAATCGGCCAAAGAAGCAATACCGATTCAGGTCTGCCCCTTGAACGGTCCACTCTGGGCCGCTCAGGGACAGGAGGTCAGGCACTAGCCGCACCAGGGGTTGGACGGTTAGGAATGGACCGTTCTACCCCTGAAAGAAACGGACAGATGAACGGCACTATCCAGACCGCACAAAGGCTAGGCGGCAACCTCCCAGCCGCACAAGGGGATGAACGGTCCAATTCGGCCGTTCAACATCCCAACGGTCAAAACACTGAATGGTCGACCCCTAGCCGCACTTGGAGAAGAACGGCTAAGGCCTCACCGTTCAAAGGGTTGGACGGATCCACACGGGCCGCTCATACCCCAACGGTCACAAGTGATGGACGGCAAGCTCCTGGCCGCCCAAGGGTCATACGGCCAGCCCCTGGCCGCACACCCCGAGCACTATGCAATGGTAACAAACTAACGGTCACAAACTCATAGGACGGGCAGTTGCCTTGGGGCCGCACACGAGTTATGCGGTCACTCGACAGGCCGCATAACCCCACTCCGTGCGAAGCAATTGGACGGCCAAGACCATGGCCGCACAAGGGGATGCCCACTGCGCGCCAAGCAGAATGGCGGTTCTGCCAGGGCTGCACAAGTGATAAACGGGCCCTGGTTCGACCGTTTATCCCTTCCCGGCGCCAAGGCGGCGAACCCACCGAAAAACTCCATTTTCGGCCCCAAACAAGCCCCATGGAGGGGGAAACGCAAGGAAATAGACCCCCAAGCCCCCTAGCATGCTTTTACGCCCCTAAAATGCGGATTCGCAGCGTAAAACGGCGGATCGAGCGAACTCTCCCTGTGACATGGTCTTCCGTTCCGGGCCCGATAACGCCCTCTCTCGGCCTCGCCTCGGCTTACAAACCACGGGAATAGAATGACAATGAGCTAGCGATCGTCACCCTACTTCAGTTCGTGATGAGGCACGCCGATCCAAGCTTGATCCCATGAAGAACGTCGTTAGAATCTCGATCCTTCACGCTTCCCACGCTCGCCACACGCCGTCAGAATCGTCCCGCCGTCACCCACGTCCTCGCGTCGTCGCCCCACGCCGTCTGCAGTCGGAGGGGACCTTGTCGCGATCGAACGGGAGAGAGAGGCGGCCACGGTGGAGAGAGGAAGAAGAAAGGAAGAAGAAGGAGAAAAAGGGAAAAGAAAATGGATGACCGCTCCCCTTCTCTCTCTAGCGCCCAGCCTACCTAAACCCCCCCAGGAGGGTTTAGGCGGACCAGCCTAGACCCCCAGGCTGGTGTGGACGTCAAAAAATGACGATGATGATCATGCGACATCCGCGTCTATGCATTCGAGCGCAAGTCAAAGACGGGAACGTCGAATAAACCTATACCTCACCCAATCAGGATGAGAACTCGCTTGGTGGTCCACTACCTGTTAAGGAAGCCCCCCAGGCGGAAGATACAGCTACAATTCTCCAACCGACCGTGCCGAGAGCTAAATCATAAAAAAGTCAGGAACCCAGGCACGGGTCCAGCATGCACTGAAAGTCACGCAATGTCTGGGACCGAGCCCCAGAGGCTACGAACAAAATATTGCAAAGGTCGTACATTGCAATCGGAACATTCCGGGAATGCCGACATTCATATAAATGGCCGCAACTTTGAAAAGAATCCGTTCGGTGCTTAAAATGGTGCGGAAGGGCCTTAAAGCAGCGCGCCTTAAAATGGTGCACTCCCTTGCTTATATGGTGCGCCCCCTTTATGCTTTGCTAAAATGGCCCTCCCTTTTGATGCTTAAAATGGCACCACCCCTTGCCTTCCTTAATATGGCGCCCTTCTTTGCATGTCCCTTAACACGGCGTGGCCCATTTGCACCTTCAACATCCTAATACGGCGCCACTAAAACCGACGCACCCCATTTCCCACTTGCCCATTTTGAAAGCCTTCTTTGCATGCCCCTTAACACGGTGTGGCCCAGTTGCAGCCTTAATACGGCATGCCAATTGCACTTGGGTTTAAACCGGCGCAGTCACTATTCTCCCGCGCCGATTGAACCCCATGCCATCCCATCTGTCAACCAATGCTCTGTTTGGCATAAATGTGAAGCGCAGAGAACATTCAATGCCCGACACTCTGCCTCTACTTCCGTTCGACAGCACAAAAGCGGCAACGATAAAGCAACCCCCAACAAACCTACGAACATCCCATCCTCGGATGAACGACAGCGTACGGCACGAACCAGCATCATCCAGCGTAGCAAGTCAACTCCAAACTTCGTTGCGGATGAGATGGAAGTGGCAGGAATGTTCCTCGGTGCCATTCTATAAAAGGGTAGCGCCATGAAGGAAAAGAGGGCTCGCTCCCTCTTGGCTGGGCAGTGTGCAACGGGAGAAGAAAGGGAAAGAGAAGTGGGATCTTCTGAGAGGAAGAGTCCACCGAAGAGTGAAGAAGCTACTTCCTCGCGCCGGAGAGGTGAGACGGCTATGACGATGCTTCTTCTGGGGAGCCGAAGATGACTCCACTCCAAGGTGGTAGGCCGAGAAAACCCAACCAGTGGGTGCTAGTGGCATAGGGAGAATACCGGGGTAGGCCCCCAAGACACGAAGTCTGTAGTGAAGGCTGACGGTTGGGTGGCTCGAGTGTAGGCTTTCACCCGAGTCGATAGTAGTGTTGCGGATGCTCGCTGCGACGTGCCTGCGCCTGAAGTTGTCACTGCAGGTGGTACCAGGATGCCGGTGACCCAAGGCCTTGAGCCTGAACTGGGAGCTG
The DNA here is from genome assembly GCA_024336825.1 of Amorphophallus titanum. NCBI lineage: Eukaryota > Viridiplantae > Streptophyta > Magnoliopsida > Alismatales > Araceae > Amorphophallus > Amorphophallus titanum. The sequence goes on from JANBPO010006173.1 coordinate 3,329,291, forward strand.
GCAGGACCGGAAGGCACGATAGAGGGCGCTCAATCAGTACTGAGGTCATCGCATCCCACAAAGGTAGACCCGTGCTGTGGATCGGCGTTGTCAGATTGTGGGAGGAATGCCCCCGAGGTAGAGCTGAGGGATTCGGGACCTGATGCGGACCACTCGTACCAGACGTCGTCTGCGGGAAACCCCAGAGTTGTACGTCTGGTCTGGATGGTAGGAAGCCTCGTGCCAGGGATTGGGGACCCGGGCGAGGCGGTCACGCTTCTGTGGTTCGGGTCGGGAGGCCCGAATGGGGTACTGGGGAGCCCTGCCCCCAGGCTAGGAGGCCCGTGTGGGGAGCTGGCTCGGTAGGAGCTTGGGATTGACGGCCCGAGCTGAGTGCTGAGGAACCGAACATCCTGTGGTGGAGACCCACACCGGATGTCAGCTTGGCTGGGGCTCGGGGTTGAAGGCCCAAGCAGATTGTAAGACTGGGGACTGGAACCTGGGACACGATGTTTGCATCGGGGGTTGGTCGAGACTGGGCCCGGGGACTAATGCTTGCCCGGGCTGGGACTAGTCCGAGACCCCTACGGGCACCAGTGGCGGGAGAGCCGAGCCTGACGCTCAGCCTAGTTGTCGGGACTGGCAGCTGGCGTGGTGCATTGGCAGCGCCAGAGGAAATAGGAGCTAGAGGTGGCGGTGGAGCCACCACGGGGACCATACCCAGGAAGTAGGGTGATCCGACGACTGGGGCGAAGCTACCGAAAGTGGTCGGCACTGCCAAATTGCCCACCCGTGCATGGGTGGCGACGACGATGGGACCGTAGGTGACGGCCGCCATAGTTGTTAAAGTCTTGGATGAGCAGAGGCGATGGCCGCGGGTGGTAGTCGAACACGATCTGGCAACTCGGAGACGAACTGGATGTTATCCCTCTGGTTTTGATGATGACTGCCATGACATGCGATATACTGATTAACATTCATTTGTCTTTTACTGCAATGGCCCATACACTACTAGTTGAAGGTGGTCTACCAAGGAAGTTTTGGACAGAGGCAGTTAACACTGCATGTCATGTAATTAACAAAGCCATGGTAAGACCATTTACCCAGAAAACACCCTATGACATCCTAAAGGGTAAGAAACCTTCATTTGCTTACTTCAAGGTCTTTGGGTGTAACTATTTCATTCATGTTAATGATAAAAGAGACCTTGACAAGTTTGAACCTGAAGAGGGGTGATCTCGCACTGGTCCTGAGCTGGAGCAAGTGATCACCGCGTTGAGACCTGTAAGGAAGGGAAATAGATCAGGGGGCCCAGGGATGGATCCCTGGGGAAAAACCCTTCGATGCCTAAGTCAGTAGAGCAGTGTTGGAAGCAGTGAGGGGAGGAGGAAGAGGTTGCGCGAGATTCCTCTCCACCAAGATGGTGAGGAACTTCTTGCTCAGGGAGTTTAGGCGTGTTCTGCCTTACCTTTCGCCAGAGGGAGTCCCAGGTATAAATAGTGCGCCAGTTTCATGAGTCCCGTAAGCAGAGGAGTTTGGGCGAGGGTTACGTCCTTGACATGGGCTCTTCACGTCCTCATCGTGGGCTCTTTATAGCCTTGAGGATTCTTGACCTCCCTTATCCTCATAAACTCCTGCTCATAAAGGGATCTCAATGGCAACATTGATAAGCACCCATCGGTCGTCCCAAGCACGGAGGATGCCAGCTCCTATCTGGGTGATAGGCATAGCTTGGGTGTAATTCAGTCGGACTGGGCGTGGGGCGCCAGCCCTTATCTCGACATGGGGCATAGCTCAGGCGTGAATCTTCCTCTGACCGGACCGACGTCGGACCTCCGAGCCTAGTGGCCGCCTAGGAGGTGTTTGATTCCGAGTGAACTTATTGGGCTTGCATGATAAGTGGGCCCTGTGGGCTGTCACTTAGATGAGCTGGGCCTCGTTTGGTCTTGCTGGACCTCGTTCGATACGTTTCGCAGGCTTCTTGCTTGCCTATCGGCCAGGCCACTGACGTGGCACAGGCGCCTTTTTGCGTTTCCACTTTCCATGCTTTGAATGACTTATCCTTTCGCGTATCCCTATGAGGGGGGCTGATGAGGGGAACAGAGCAACTACTCTTGTTGGGGAAAGGTTCGTGCCTTTCCTGTTTTTTCAAGGGGAGATTCAATTAAGGCAGGGGTTCCCCCCTTCGTTCCATAAAAAGGTCCCGAAGGGTGTCTCCACCTCCCTTCACCACTTAGGCTTCCCTTGCAGTCTCTCCTCTTTCTCCCTTCTCGCAAAGCGTCTGCCTTTCGTGCTAGGGGATTATCAGCGGAACATGGAGGGCGACTCAGAAGACTATGACCCTAGCGACCGTCGCGGCGTTCCTGCTACTCTAGAGTGGAAGAAGAGACAGTGATGGGCAGACAGCGTGGAAGAAGGGACAACATGTAGCAACCCATCTTTTCTGACTATTGAGCTGTCGCCACTATCTTATGAGGAAGGTAGAAGTGGCAGGGGGCTCGAGGGAGGGGGGCGTTTGGCACTATGGTCTCACCCTATTCCTTCCTCACCTTTGCCCACTCCTTTCATCCTCTTCTCTGAGAGGGGGGGGGGGGGCTAATGATGCAGCATCATTGCTCCTTCTTTCTTACTACCCTCGCCACCTCTCTCATCTCTTCGAGAGGGTGTTCGATCTTCCTCCCTCTTTTGCTCTTCAACCCACTTCTCATCTTTCACTCTTTGGACGATGCTCGTAGCTTGACCTTTACTTACGCCACTTACGAGTGCTTGCTTTCTGTTCGGCTTCTGACTCTATGCCTTCCAAAGAGTTGGCAGAGGAGGCATTCCTCTCTTCCTTTGATACCTTTTGTCTGAGTTTCTAAAGTCAACAGGGTCAGCCATCCCGTTATTCGGGCCAGTTTCTACACTGGGTAGAGTTAGTGGCTTGGCTTAGGGGTGCTAGCCGTGCCAGTCGAGTAATCAGCTCATGCTGTAGTACTAGTGGATGGAATATTTTTATTTTCTGATATGTCTTGTATTGGTTGTGACCTATCTCATGTATGAAGAAATATTAATGAAAAGAAAAGGAAAACTATTATTGCCATATGTCACTTTCATATTTGAGGAAAGGTCAGAAATAGAACTTTCGTAATGTTGTTCCATTCCATGTCCGGGGGATAAGCGCTCCTTCCATGGTGGAGAGTCGATACACCCCTTTCCCGAGCGTCTCGACCACTCGGTAGGGGCCTTCCCAATTAGGGGCTAGCTTTCCCCCCACCTCTAGTGGTCGAGAGGCTTCGATTTTCCTTAAGATGAAGTCTCCTGTATGGAAGTGTCTATCTCAGACTTTGGCATTGTAATATCGAGTGAGGTGCCGCTGATATTCCCTGGCTCTGATGCCTACGATCTCTCGGATCTCGCTTGCCATATCGAGGTTCTCTAGCCATTTCTTCTCATTCGCTTTGGGCGAGAAGTGATGACTCGGAGAGATGGGCTACCGACCTCCAAAGGAATCATGGCGTTCGTGCCATACACCAACTAGAAGGTTGCTCTCATCGGTGGTGATTCTCAGAGGGGTTCGGTGCGACCATAGTACACTTGGCAATTTCTCGAGCCAACTACCCTTGGCTTTACCGAGCCTAACCTTAATGACTTTCAATATAGTTTTGTTGGCATTTTCGACTAGTCTGTTAGCTTGGGGGTGGCTACCAAAGTGAAGTGGTTGGGAATGTGTAGGTCGACGCATTTGTTCTTAAAGTAATGAGAATCAAATTGCCGACCATTATTGCCCACAATCACCCGGGGGATACCGAAACGACAAATGATCGACTTCTAAACGAAACTCCATACGACCGACTCGGTGATCCTGGCGGTGGCTTCAGCTTCGATCTACTTGATAAAATAGTCGATGGCGACGATGACAAACTTCTTCTGGGCCTGAGCCATAGGAAATGGCCCCAGGATGTAGATCCCCCAATGGGTGAAAGGATATGGCTCGGTCAGGGTGATGAGCTCCGAGACAGGCTGATGGACCAGATGATCAAAATGCTGGCATCGATCGCACATTTGAACATAGGTCGAGCAGTCACGCTGGAGAGTGGGCCACTAGTAACCTTGCCACAGCATGACCCTGGTGAGCGATCTTCCTCCTTGATGCGTGTCGCAGACACCTTCATGGACCTCTTGAATCACTCGGTGGACTTCATCGGTATCGAGGCATTTGAGGAGGGGACCAGACAAAGACCTTTGGTACAAGGCTCCATCTAGGATGACGAAGCACCGAGCTTGATACTTTAGTCTCCAAGCTTCTCGAGGGTCGGGGGGCTCCCGAGAGTCTCAGAGCCAGAATATATAGGGGGTTCGCTAGTCATTTGGTGATGCCTGAACGATGGTCATGAGCTCTGCTTCGATGCTTGGTTGTTCTAACTCTTCGAGGAAGACCGATCGAGAACCATCTGGGCCAACAAAGGAGGCCAGTTGAGAGAGGGTGTCTGCCCGATTTGAGGATGACCGATTGAGAACCTTCTGGGCCAACAGAGGAGGCCAGTTGAGAGAGGGCGGACTTTGGACCCCGGGAAGCTGGAATGGGCCCATGGGGGCTGCCGTTCTTTGAGTTGTCGTAGCCGCCCGCAAGGTGTTCGGGTAAATGCCCGACACACCCCCAGATCGCTGAACAGCTTGAGTAGGTGGCCGTAGGGCCACATGCCGGCCCTTGGGTTGACGGCGAGAGCTTGCGGGAGCTAAGGGGAGGCACTTCGTGGCTGTGAGCCATGCCTCGGGTTGTGTGCCATGTTGTACGGCAGGTTGGCTGGGTAGCCTCGGGTCGGCCCGAGTGCTAAGGTTAAATGGCTTGTTGCCAAGTGTCTGAGTGTCGGGTCGACCCTGACTTGTCGGGGGGTCGTTGTAGGACCCAATTGGGGGGCTGGAACCACGGGGTGGCCCGTGGTTTGGTGTAGAAGGGCTGGAACATATGCACCCACAAGGTGTTCAACGGAATGCCGAACATACCCGTGTGAGCCGTATATGCATGCGGCGGGCCTCTGAAGCCTGTGGTTGACTTAGTTATGTCTCCCTTTGACCTTGGAGGGTTGGCAAACGTGTCTCTGGGTGGGTTGGCCCCTTTTGCTGAGTGTCACGTGGCGTGGCTCTCTGTCAGGGCACCCCCGGGTTGGCCCGGGCGGCGATGCAGGATACGGGCAAGGCCCGTATGTGAGTGGCTGGAGTTGATCCCGGACGGTTGCTGGTGTTGCCGCGTGTCACAGAAAGCTGGTCAGGGGCCTTGTAGGGACCCTCAGGACTGTAGGGAGGGCCGGATGGCCCATGCCTGGAAGGTGTTCGGTAAAATGCCTAAACCTTTATTTCTTGTGATTTTGTCGGGGAATAGCTCGGGTACAACAAATGCCCCCCATGGGTCGTTCGTCGGAGGCGGAGATGAGGGCGTACGGCCCGTGAGACTCCTGATCCGGGCTATTGTAGTTCTATTTTGACACTTCATATGCTTTTACTGTTGTTATGCTTGGTGATTTGATGGCGTTCTGACCATCTTTCTACGCCTTGTCTTGCAGCTATGGCGCGCTTTGGCAGAGATGCACGGGTCCCAAGGTGGATGGCCCGAGAGGAGGATCACTGGGTGTAGAGGACTGATCGACATCTCCCTCCTCTGGGCCTGCCAGTGGTTACCATGGCTAGTATAGAGCAGCTGGACAGTGGACATACAGTGGTGGCTGAGGGTCCCCTTGGCGAGAGAACCGCTGGAGTCGGGACCGTGGAGGTGGCTAGGATTCAGGAGGCCGACGGCATGTACACCTATGACAGGAGCGGAGGGTACCGCAACGAGAGATTGATTTCGTTATTGAGCTTGTGCCTAGCACAACGCCTATGTCCAAGGCACCTTATCGTATGGCAACAGTGGAGTTGAGGGAGCTAAGGGCTCATTTGCAGGAGATAAGGGCTCCTTGGGGTGCACCTATATTGTTCGTGAACAAGAAGGATAGTAGTCTTAGGCTGTGTATAGACTACCGATAGCTAAACCAGGTGACCGTGAAGAACAAGTATCCACTACCCTGAATCGATGATCTGTTTGATCAGCTTCAGTCGGCCCAGGTATTTTCGAGGATCGATTTGCAGTTGGGCTATTACCAGTTGCGAATTAGAGAAGACTGTGCTTAGCATGAGATATGGGCATTATGAGTTTCTGGTGATGCCATTTGGGCTCACCAATGCCCCCGCAATGTTTATAGACTTGATGCATCAAGTGTTTCATCCTTACCTGGACCAGTTCATGGTGGTGTTCATGGATGAAATCCTTGTGTATTCTCGATCGATGGAGGATCATGCTCACCACCTGAGGATTGTATTACAGACCCTACGAGATCACCAATTGTATGCCAAGCTGAGCAAGTGCGAGTTCTGACTTCAAGAGGTACACTTTTTGGGACACGTGATCTCAAGCAAGGGCATTTCAATCGATTCATCAAAGGTGGAGGCCGTGGTTCAGTGGCTGAGGCCGCAGTCTATGTCAGAGATTCAGAGCTTTTTGGGCTTAGCAGGTTATTATCGACAGTTTATTTCAGGATTTTGCCCGTGTTGCGGCTCCGATGACCAGGTTGACACAGAAGGATGTGCCTTTTGCTTGGACGGATGAGTGTAAGCACAACTTTATGGAGTAAAAGAGGGTGCTCACCACCGCTCTAGTTCTCGTGTTACCTTCCAGGTCAGGAGATTTTGTGGTCTGTACGGATGCTTCCAGGGTAGGTTTGGGTGCGGTGTTGATGTAGGAAGGATGTTATGTCCCTGTGTTTTGATGATGTCAAAACTATGAGTCATGTATACTTTATATATGCATAATCTATGTGAAGTCAGATTTGATGAAGATTCATGCATGAGCCTTTCATATGTTTTTGATGCTAACAAATATTTTTGATAATGTTAATACATGAATTTTCATGAGACTTGTGAAGACAGGTTTGAATTTGGACAAAGAAATGGTCAAAAGAGTGAAAATCAAAGAGCAGACTTGTCACGCCCCGACGCGGAATATCGGGACGTACAGTCAGAAACTAGCTAGAAATAACACCAATATGCTAAACTAAGCGTAACAGTACCAGAAATAAGAACTAGTCAGGGTAACACTCGTCAGTGCCAGTCCAAGCCCCTGACCACGTGTGCACACACAGGCTCAATGCCTTGAGCTAGGTCTCTAGCTAGTTTTCCCCCTCAGTAGGACGCTACTGCCAAGCAAGGGAGCCTACGGGAACTAGCTTAAAAATTGTAAATCGGGAACTGCCCCGTCACCACTCCCAGGTGGGCCGACACTCGAGGTCGTCGGGCTACGACTAGTGATTCCACTACAAGGAAAGAGAAAATAACTCTATTGGGATATAAAAATATGCCACAATTTGTAAAATAATTTAAACATGACGAATATTCAACATGAAATGCATAAAGAAATGAACATGCATCAATTAGGACTCTGTAGGAATTAAACGGTCAAGAAAGGGCCGCTCCAGTCGTACGCGGTTGCACGACTGGCCGCTCAATGGATCTACGCGGTCACCCTGAAGCCGTTCAGCTCCACCGCTATATAGAGTTCCAGGGCATATGCGGTCATGGACGGGCCGTGCAACGACTTGGGCGGTACTGCGATTGGTCGCTCAAGGGAAATGGATGGGTACTAGGGCGGTCACACGATAGGCCGTCCAATGGACGACATGGTTCCATGTTGGGCCGTGCAGACCACACCGCCTTCCTGTTTGGAGGCTCTAAGCGATCGAGGGTCGGCCTCTCTAGACTCTACACGGTCTTGTAATGGGCCGTTCAAAGGGTTAGAATGGTCTAGAGAAGACCGTGACTTTAGAACGGTCTCTGGTAGAGCCGTTTAATTACTGGGAAACCGAAAATGGGGTAAACCCCATGGAATCCCCTCGCGGTCGATCCAAATCGACGGGAATACAAAATCTAAGCTAAACCTGCCTTGCCACAACCCGTTCCAAGCCATTCAAACCATCAAAACTTAAATACAATGGCCATGGAAGATTACAACAAAAATACAATGTTCATGCCATTTTTGCTCAAAACATAAGAAAATAATGGGCAATGGGCATGCATGTGGTACGGGTGTGTTCCTAAGGCGACGAGGAATCCATCCCCCTACCTATTGCACGACGAAACCATCGATATGATGCCGAACGGACCGAGGGGAGCCATGCCTTCCCTCACCCGCGCCCATCTTCACGCTCCGCGATTCGTCACCCCGCTGGCGTCAACACGTTCCTCGCGTCACAAGCTTTCCAACGGTACCTCCCGCGTCTCCTGCAATGGCCCGGTCAGACCGCGCCCTGAGAGAGGGAGAGAGGGTGATCCCATATTAATGCAACATCAACACATATGACATCATGCACAGTCATAGTGTTTGACATCATCAAAATCATAGGGGTACAACAATTAATCCATTATGTTAATAAGGTTATGGCATCCCGTAGTCATCGTGCTGCTGCCCCTGCTCGTGAGGAGGAGCCAAGGAGAGATGGGGGTGAAGGTCAACAAGGATTGCCGGTGCCGCCGCCATAGCCATTGGTGGATTTTGATACGTTCATGCAAGGATTGGTGCAGGTGATACAAACCCAGGCCGAAGCGCAAGTTGCATTACAAGCTCAAGTTCAGGCTCAAGCCTAGGTGTGGTAGATTTATTTGGGGTGTGTAACGTCATTTGAGTGGGCCTGGTAAGTAGCCTTTGTTGTTCTTGGCTTAGGCCCCACAGCAACCGGAGTTAGTTCAAAGGGTCATAGATGGGCCATCGGTTATGGTGTGGTTCCGACGAATGAACCCGCCATCTTTTAAGGGAGAGAGTCAACCCCTAGTTGCGGAGCATTGGTTGCGGGCTATGGAGAAGGTGTTTCGAACCATTCGATGCAGTGAGAACCAGAAGGCCAACTTGACAACATTTATATTGGAGGAGCGTGCAGATGTGAGGTGGTCCTCTCTTCTGCATAACCAATTTGAGGACGGATTGGTGGAAGCAACTTGGGATGAATTTGTTCGTCTATTCAAGGCAAAGTACATCCCCGAGCATGTCCAAGACAAGATGGAGCAAGAGTTCCTTGCTTTGACTCAAGGGTCCATGACGGTGCTTGAGTATGAAGCACATTTTACGGAGTGACTGATTAGCATTGTGCTCACCCAATTTGAAGTCTTCACAGATCATAAGAGTCTCAAGTACCTATTCTCCTAGAAGGAGTTGAACCTGCGTCAGAGGAGGTGGGTAGAGTTCTTCAAAGATTATGATTTTGAGCTATTTTACCATCTTGGGAAGGCAAATGTGGTAGTTGATGCTCTTAGCAGGAAGAGAACACTAAATGCAGCAAGATTGGAAGATGATTGAAGAAGCTGTTCATTCCTTAACATTGATAGAGCCACAACTGTGTCAAGCATTTGTTGCCCAGTTATCCCTCATGTCTGTAGTTGTGGATCACGTAGTGGAAGCTCAGCGAGATGATTCTCGATTGTAGGGAATGCTTGGCAAGGCAGGTATTGATCATGACGAGGATGGTGTTATTAGATTTCAGCATCAGATCTGTGTGCCAGATGTGCCTGAATTGAAAAATGAAGTTTTAGAAGAAGCCTGCAGGTGGTGAAGCTTCTCCCTATTTAATAACTTACATGCACTACTCCTCATGCAGGAGGGTTGGACAAGGGGTGGGGATTGTGGATTACAACAAACACTACCTCCATGCAGGGAGGGGTGCTAAGCCAGCCAGGCGGGGAAGGGGAAGGCTTAAATGAAACGAACCGGTAAGCGACAACGGTTCTGCCCGCCTTATGGAATGGGGGATAGACTGTCGGAGATGTAGCAGCTATGGCCACTCCTGAATTTTTTCGGTGACGAGATCAGTTGGATTCTCTTCGAGGTTGCGAATGGATGGCGCTTGAATTTTGCCGAATCCCCTGGGCGCCGATGCCAGTCGCGGATGGGTCGCCAACAGGGCCGCAGGTTCCTGGTTCTGACAGCGAGGGTACTTCAGCAACAGGAAGGAGCGGTCACCACAAACGCTCCCGAACTCAGAATCGAATGTGGCTGGGGTCATTGGAACTGTCTTCAAGTCCTCTTCGAAATGGCACCTGAGGGGACATCGGTGGAGGTTGGAGCAGTCCAGGAATAGACAGAATGGAGCACATGAGGGAGAAATTCAGAAAATGCTCCTCCGGATGCCGAATGGGACACCACTTTTTGCTGATGGACGTTGACTGGTGGTAGAAGCTCTCGGCCAAGCGGTGCCTCCAGAAGCCTTGGGATGTGGCCGTGGGAGCTCCAGGAAGTTGCCTCAGGTCACTAGCCAGGCTTGATCTGTGCAGTCGGGGGAGAACGGGTCCTCTGGGCAGCAGGAATGTCCGATGATGGTGAGACTACCTCACCTGCAAAGCTGTTTCGATGAGATTTCCAGGGATGTGTGATACACCCTTAGGAAATGTGCGCTGAAGACGTGGCAGCCTCTGCAACTCTGTAGTACACTGCTACTGCGAACCTGTCCTAGATGAGGTGGTGGGTGGAGGTGCTAATAGGGGAAGAGAGAGGTGGAAAGGGTGAAGGATGGAGCTGGGGTGCTGCTTGGTTGAGAGAGGGGTTAGGGGAGGACAAACCAGGGTGTGGGAGCTGCTGGGGTCGTGGCTAGGTGTGGGGAAGAGAGGGTTGCGGCCTGGATGGAGAGGGAGAGAGGGAGGGGGCACAGGTTGGCAAGGAGGAGGGATTCCCTCCCTAGACTTGAATGAGAGGTTAATGGGGGATTAACTTTGGTCTTGGGGATGGGAAGGGGTGTATGGGAGAGTGGGAAGTCTCCCTTGGGAGATGGGGGGGGGGATGGCTTGGGAGAATGAAAGGGTGTATGGGGAGTGCCAAGAGTTCCCCCATTTTGGCACCTGATTTCCATTAAAATTTAGGATTCTCTCCCTCCTTTTCCCCTCCCATCGCTCCCCCTCCCTCACCCCGCTAGAGCAACTCGTCCCCCTCTCCAACAGCCAGCCTCCTTCAAGCCAAGCCGCCGACCATGGCCAGATCCCCACCCAACCATCGCTGCTCAGCGCCGCCCCACCACCTCGCCCGTGCCTCCCTCCGCCACCCCAATCTCTCGTGCCGCATCAAAACGAGGTCATCATCACCATGGCCTTCGCCCTACTTCGCCTGCTGCAACCCCGCAACCACTGCCCTACATCGATCTAAAAATTTCATTTTCAAGGTTATGTTCTCTCTCCTTCATCCCGCGCATTCCCCCATTCCCACCCCCATTCTCGCTCGAGCTATAGTGCCCTCCCGTCTATTGGGTGCTAGTTGATCGCCGGCCATGGTCGGTGAGGCGGGAGGCCCTGTGCCTCCCCCTTCCCCTCCTTGGCCTCCTCTCCCAACACTGTCCTCCGCTGCAGCCGATCGTGCCTTGCCCTTCGCTCCTGTTGCTGGGCTGGCCAATTCAGACACAGTCGTGCCTGCTCTGCTAGTGGCTGCGGGAGGTCCTGGGCCTGTGCCCTTTGGTGATGGGGATCTACCTGCCCTCCCTTCTTCCTCAGGCGGTCCCTGTAGTGGCACTCCTGCCTCCTCTACAGTGCCCCCCCACTCACTGGGTGACATGTCTTTGGCCACCCCGACACGCTACCTCCTGCTGGTGGCTTCCTTACCGCCGCAGGTCACCTCCCTCCTACTGCAGGTGGTCCTCCCTTCTCCCCTGCTGCTGCTAGCATGCATGCTGGCCCTCCGGCTGTGCCACCTCCCTCCTTTGCCCAGGCGGTGCTACAATCATTCTCCCCTCTAGTCTCTCCTCTGCTCGCCCATGCCCCTGCTTCCACCGATGTTGGCGAGCCGGCAACTTTTTTCTCCCTAGAGGAGATCAAGGTCTCTTGCAGGCCGTTGGAGTTCGCCACTGTCGCTCGGACTCCACAGAGTCACCCGCCATTTCAGGAGATCCGTTCACACCTGGCCCAGCGTTTCTAGTTCTCCCAAGACTTCATGATCAGTGCCTTGGACGACCGTCACTTGCTGCTTAGGTTTCAGAATAGGAAATATTTGTCTTTTATTTTCAAATTAATTTTTCTCATGGTGTTGACGTTTAAAATCATGCAATTTTTACATTTCAAAATCTGAAGACTATTTGGCAATGAAAGTCTAAGACTTTGAGCTCGAGTTTACTGCTAGGATGGCTGGGAGGGCTAGGGCCACCTTTTGTGCAGTCCCCACCCAGAGGGAGAGAGTAGACCTGGACCTGAGACGATTTCTGTTCCTGATGCTGGGTAGACTACTACTGGGCACGAAGGGAGATGACATGAACTGTCGCTTCCTGGGGGTACTTGAGGACCTGGGCCAGGTGGGGAGGTACTCATGGGGCGCGGCCATGCTGGCTCACCTTCTAGCTGACCTGTCCACTGGGACAAGTAGAGAGACGACCGTTAGCGGCTTCGCACCGTTCCTTCAGGTATGCAAATTTATTTTATGCTTATGTCTTATACTTATGCTTCTATTTATGATTGTTATATGCTAATGATTTGTGGATGCAGATCTGGTGCCACTTGTACATCCCGATGGGGCGGGCCGCAGTCTTCCACCCTGAGGCGGTCCCTTTGGCTTGACGCTGGCTCCCTTACGCGACGGGTGCCCCGCACGCCTACGAGCTGATAGTGGTTAGACGGGAGATTCGCGACTTCCCGGCATCCATGGTATGTATGCTATGTTTTATGCATTTGATTTATTTCCTATTTTATGTTTATGATGATGTGACGATATGAAATGCAAAATGCAGGTGGTATGGAGGCCTTACTTGGGCATGACTAATGATGACCAGCCCCGGGTCGCAGCGGGCCGACACTTGTTCGGGTGGGAGATCTGGCTCCACTACCTAAACGAGATCGAGCCGTTATGCCTCAGGCTGGTGATGAGGACTCTTGGCCTACCCCAGGAGTGGGTCGATGTGGCCGAGCCACGAGGGATCGGGCGGAAGACCCGGGGACATACAGTGACGATCGACTGGTGACTACGCTTCCCAGAGCAGTACGAGGATTGGCAGAGGGGTGGCACCCCAGTCGTTTCACAGGCAGAGGATAGCACAGCATACTTCTGGGTTTACTGGAGGACCTATGGCAACCGGCCTCAGATGAGGCCCCGAGGGGTATGTGTGGATGCATGCTTTTAATGCTTATATGTTTCTATATGATGAATGTGTTACTAACATGCAACAAAATGCAGGACTCGCGTGATGTGGTGGTGGCGGACATTCAGATGCAACTGCATACCCTAGAGGCCTAACTAGCGGTGACACGGTCCGAGCTACGGACAGTGGTGAGTTATGCTTTCCTAAATGTTATAACATGATTCCTAAGTTTGAGTGATCGACCACTGACAGTCTTATGAAAAAATGTAGCGTGTCCAGCAGGGGGTGGCAGAGACCGGAGCGGACCTATGTAATTGCTTAGCTTAGCATATTGGTGTTATTTCTAGCTAGTCTCCGACTGTACGTCCCGATATTCCGCGTTGGGGCGTGACACGGCCAGTGCCGCTACCTCAGCATGATCTCGGTCCAAATCTTCAACATTAAACCATGTGACAGCTGGCACTGGAGGCAGAGGGACGCGTCCGGCACCAATAGCAACGGGAGCAGAAGAACCACTCGGGGCAGCTATTTATCTACAAAGTGTAACAAACAAAGATCAGAACAAACTACAGACAATGAGAAATTAAAACCATAAAGGGAAGGGAAGGTTCCACTGTAAGCAAAAGGGAGGAGAAGAAAGAAGCAGATTGAGATCCTACTGAACGGGTCTTCCCCGGCATGCCCTGAGGGGCATTCGCCGGCATACCCATGGTTGCCTTCCCAGGCACACCCTGCAGGTCTCCACTGGCACGCCAGCACCTGGCTTCCCTGGCACACCCTACAGGTCTCCACCAGCATGCCAGTACCAGGCTTCCCCGGCACAGTCTAAGCGGCCTTCGTCGGTACGCCCATGAGGCTCTTCACCGGCACACTCCAGATGCGCTTCCCCAGCACACTATGTGTTTCGTTCACCGGCACGCCATGTGCATTCCTCCCCGGCAGAGCCTCGGTAAATGCCATTAAGTGTCACGTAAGGACAAAACGCATGGTTGAAAATAAAGTGGCTATGATGGATGAAGGTGATGGGAAATAAAGACCACCGAGGACCCTACTACAGGCAAAAAGAACAAAACACTGATAATTTCTGACGAAAATTTGACAGAGTTTCCCCTAGGCCAAAGGCGTAAGGGAAAACACGGGTGCGCGTCCATAAGGAGTGACGGCCCCGGCAAAGTACGGTGGGTCCCGTGGGGCGACACCAGAAGTTCTCAGCAGCTTATGTGTGTGTGCCTCTCCCTCTCGCCGGTATACCCTGTGAGGAAGCCTCCCCGGCAAACCCACTGTGGCCTTCGGCGGTACACCCTTTATAGGCTTCGCTGGTACACCCTCAAGCCCTTCCCCGGTACAGCCTACAAGTCTTCCCCGGCACACTATCAAGCGCCCTTCCCGGCACGCTGCCTAAGCCGTCTTCCCCGGCACACTACCAAGCACCCTTCCCCGGCACGGCGCCTAAGCAGTCTTCCCCGACACACCTGGCCTCCCTTCCGCGGGCATGACCGAGGCCCCCTACCCGGCACGACCGGCGACCGCATCCGCGGTGACACCCAGAGGAGAGGAAGAGGGAGAAGGAAGAAATCTCCAGATGGCAATTCAACGAGTAAATCACAAGTGACCTCAGAAGTGGGCTCCTCAATGCATGCAAGAAAATGCTCAGAAATAAAGGAGTGTGAAGCACCAGAATCAAATAAGACACGAGATGTATGACCGAAAATCATAATCGTACCTTCGATGAGGTTGGATGCCATGGCCTCTGCTCGCGTAATATGAGAAACCTTACCCTTTTACTTCTGACTTGCTACTGTAGAAGATTGGAAGGAAGGTGCTGCTGAAGCTTGCGGGAAGAACTGCTGAGATGGTGGTGGTGGGAGAGGAGGTTGGAACTGAGACTGAGACTGCTGCGGCTGAGAAGCTTGCGAAAATTGCATCGGCTTTGGCTGCAAGGGACAATCTCAGACCACATGACCCGGCTGGTCACAACGATAACAAACCACTGGCAAGGAACAAGGCCTGCCAGGATGACTATCACCACATCTCGTACACAGCTTCAGAGGTCCCATCACTTGTCCTGCTGCTGCTGAGAAGGCGGAGCAGACTGCTGCACAGTGCCCGAAGATACCTGTCGCTCGAATCTCTTCTTCAACTTCTTGAATTTCTTGAACTTAGGCTTGAAGGAAGAAGTACCACTCGCAGCAGGAATGACAGGAGAAACTCCCAACACAGAAGGCTGATAACTCGGCTGAAGTGGAACAGTCGGCTGAACCGACACCGCTTGAGAAAAGCCATGAGATCTAGCCATATCTAGGTCAAGTGCTGCTGCTGCCTGATAAGCATCATTCATCACAGACACTCGGGTTGCGATTAAATGCTGCCTCAGATCGGGCCTCAAATCACGCAAGAAATGCTCTATCTTGAGGGCTTCATCTGCTAAAACATGGGACACATAACGACCCAATTCCATGAACCGATTGCAATATTCCAGCACTGACATTCCACCTTGCACGAGCTCCATAAATTGATGCATATTGTTCATGCGGAGATATGCAGGACTGAAAGTATGCTAAAAAATTACTAGTTGACAGTTTCATACGGAGCCAGGCGAAATGGCTAAGTGTGATATAGAGGCTTCTGTTGTGGCTATTGATAAAAAGGATGAGTTGAAACAACATGATCTTTTAAAGGTCAGCAAGCAGGTAGCGATTAAGGCAAAGCTTGACAATGAGCTAATGTAGACCAAGCTGGTTGGGACAGATGAGCAGATTTTGAATAGGAGGCATCTTGATGGTGGGATTATTTCCAGATCTAGAGCCAGATTGATGGAGGAAATCATACGGAATCCTCAAAAGTACCAAACCAAGTAACTAGTCAGAGTAACACCCGTCGGTGCCAGTCCAAGCCTCTGACCACGTGTGCACACATTGACTCCTGCCTGAGCCAGACTCTCTAGCTAGTTTTCTCTCTTAGTAGGATGCTATTATTGGCTGAGGGCCCACAGAACTAGCTTAAAAATCGTGTATTGGGAATGTCCCTCCACCTCTTCCAGGTGGGCCGAGATTAGGGGTCGCTGAGCTACAACTAGTGATTTTATCACAGGGGAAGAGAAGCAGTCTACTGGGATCTAAAAGTAAGCCATTGTATTATAAAATAACTTAAACATGGCGGGTATGCAACATAGAATGCATTAGGAAATGAATTTACAACTTTTAGAATGCCAGAGGATGTAACGCGTCAACACTACCCCGTCACAGGCTATGACGGTCTAGGGTAGGGGTGCTACAAGGCTGTGGCACGCCACCCTAGGGCCATTACGCTTACCCGAACACGTGAAAAATCCACAGTTTTACAGGAATGTAACGCACCTATAGGGGCGTGCTACAAGGCTGTGACGGTCGCACGATTGACCATCACGCCAACCACCTATCTAAGTTAAACTAAGTCAAAGGGGCTGTAATAGTCGAATGATCGGCCGTTAAACAAGCTGTGACACACCTCTATTGGTCTGCCACAGTTACATAATGCACCCTATTCGGGGCGTTGCAAGTGTGACGGTCACTGGGTTGATCATCACACCGTCTGGGTTGCGAGTGGGTTCAGTTTGAAATCGAAACACCTCCCGGTCGACCGAAATCATCAGGAATCGTCGCGAAACCTATTTCCCTACTAATACATGCATCCACAACATCATTCTACAACTATAAAACACTGCGACGATGCCCATGGTGGATTAAAATATAAAGAATGATGTTCATGGCACGAAAAATGAAAATGGACAATGGGCATGCTATTAAAACATAATGACGATGGGCATGCTACAGGGAAGGCTCCTAGCGAGCTCAGGATTCCATCCCCCTACCTTGCTCGAGCTGAAACGGGCGATTAGACCGCATGCAAGGGAGGAAGACATCGTCGCCCTCCTCGCTCCGTCCCGCCTCCACACTCCCTGGATCGTGTCGAGGTGGGCGCCAATGCATTCCTCTCGACGAGCTGGTCCCAATGGCGCCTCTCGCGCCTCAGTCTGCCGCTGTCTCGCCTGAACCCCCAAGGAGAGAGAGAGAGTGTGTGTGACGATAGTGAGACGGGTGGGGGGTTTTTGGGCTAAAAATATTTCCTCCGGTCAACGCCAGTTCTCAGACTTCTGCAGTTCTGCCCTGAGAAACATGGAACAGCCCAGCAGCAGATGTAAAAATTGGTGAAGGCAATCCCCAAGAAATTCCAGCCCAGATCTTTCACCTAGGGTCGTAGCACGTCGAAAGAGCTTTCCAACCCCACCGACGCCGCCTCTATCTGACATCGGATCTGGGCGCTACAGAGCTTTTCGTCCGGTCGCGCACTGCTGGACAGCAAGTTCAGTTTGTGGCCGGCACTCGGCGACCGCCCCCGGAGCGCCCGCCTCGCCTCCCGCGAAGCCGACCAGCACCCCGCCGCCCCCGGGACCGCTCAACCAGGAGCCATCAGCATCGCAGCATCCCTCCGGCCCTTTGGGGTTGGAGACCATAACTTCTCTTCTTTTGACCATGACCAGGTCACCATTCTTGAATTATTGCTCCTTGACCAGCTTATCGAAAGCATGGGCCATGCGAGTGTGGTAGAGTTGGATGTTTTATTGCACCCGGAGGCATTTTTCTTCAAGCTCAGCAAGCTCCTCCAGTCTTTTTTCTATGTTTGTTTGTTCGTCGTTTGCCAAACCGTGCAGAATAGCGACTCACAGTGATGCCACATCAAGCTCTATCGGCACTACCGCTTCTGATCCATACACCAGGGAGAATGGCGAGCAGTCGGTTGGAGTTTTGTAGACTGTACGGTATGCCCATAGCGTCTCGTACATCTTCTCTTCCTAGTCTCTCTTGTTGGAGCTGACGATTTTTGCTAGTAGGGTGTAGAGGGTCTTGTTGAATGCCTCTGCAAGCCCATTGGCCTGTGGATTATCGGGGGATGATGTCCTCCAATCAATTTTGTATTTGTCGGCTAGCCTATACATCTTCTGGTTTCTGAAATAGCTGCCATTATTGGATATAATTCAGCTGGGGACCCTGAACCAGAATATTATATTTTGACATAAGAATATATTTACCAGTTCCCCAGTCACTTCTCTTAGTGCCACAACATCTGTCCATCTGGAGAAGTAATCTGTGGCTGCCAGAATATATTTGCACCCTGATCAAGATGCGGTTAGAGGACCCACCACGTCCGTGCCCCATTGGGTGAATGACCAACTGAGGATGGTGGGGTGCAGTGGCGCCGGTGGCCTTCTAGGCACGGTGGCGTGTTCTTGGCACTTTTGGCATGACTTGGAAAATTTGCAATAATCATCAAATATAGTGGGCCAATAGTAGCCCAATTTCTTTATTTCGATTTTCATCTTCAGACCTGCCTAGTGCGCTTCAGATGACTCGGTATGAACTTCTTTCATTACCTGCCATGCTTCATCTATAGACAGGCAACGAAGTAGAATCTTCTTTTGGGCATTTGCCATTATTCAGAATAGGGTTTCGTTCCTCATTTCATAAGAATCTTTAATTCTGAGCAATTTTATTATTTGTTCTTTTTCTTTTGATAGCGGCTGGTGCTGGAACCAACGCAGGAGGTGCTCTCGCCAATCAGGTTGTTGGATCTCCTCCATAGCCATCACGTCATTTTCTTCTTCATTGGACAGAACCTCTATCATGCTGGGGACCTGGCGCCTGTTGATCATGGTTATATTCAGGCTTGAATCCAGTGGGACTGCCAAGGAACTGGCCAGCTTTATGAGGGCGTCCGCTTGGGCATTTTGTCCTCGATTGATATGTTTTACTTCGATGAAATAGAATTTTGCCATTAGGCCCAGCACCACCTAGTGGTATGGGAAGAGCTCTGACTTCTGTACCTCAAATTGCCCTTCCACTTGCTTTATGACTAGCATGGAGTCTCTGAACACTTCAAACATTTGAATCTCCATGGATAGAGCGATCTGTAGCCCGATAATCGAGGCTTTATATTCTGCCTCATTGTTTGTGTAGGGCTTGTTTATTGAACAGGAAGTATGTATGACCTCCCCTTTGGGCGACTTCAGGACTATGCCGGCACCAGCTCTGACTCGAATGGGTCCGATTACTGGAGTATCAGTTCTAGATGCACCATCAAAATACAATTGCCACAAAGTGTGTTGCACTTTGTTTGCTTCTAGGGTCTCATCTTCAGGAAGTTCTGTTGCCAGCGGATAGTCTTCAGGCACCGGATGTGCGGCAAAGAAATCTGCAATGGCTTGGCCCTTAACAACTTTTTGTGGCACTATTGTACCCAGACAATTTCCCAGTAAGATGCCGAGAAATATGGGTTCGAGAATTTCCCCAAACAACTTTAAGGCATGGGCTACCTAGCACTTTCTATGACCCTGTGGGTCCCTTCAAGGGCCCTGATCAGCTTACCGTGACATACAGTTACATAAGCAACCATCTGGGACCAATCCTGGCCACCAAACTACGGGCTTTGCCTGCACTTCACATGGTTGCCCGGGCCAACCCGGGGGCGCTCCGACTCTAAGCCACGCCACGTGGCACCCAGTGAAAGGGCCGAGGGCCCACCCTGAGACACTTTCTTCCAACCCTCCAAGGTCAGAGGGGGACCTAATCAAGTCAACCAAGGGCTTTGGAGGCCCGCCGCACGCGTATACACACACGCATGTTTGGCATTGTTCCGAACACCTTGTAGGCGCACATCTTCTAGCCCTCCGAAGTCAAACCACGGGCCAACCCGTGATTCCAGCACAGTAATTGGGTCCTACAATGACCCCCAGCGAGCCGGGGCCACCCTCGACCCTCAGACACGTGGCGATGAGCCACCCATCTTTAGCTCTCGGGCCAACCTGAGGCTACCTTGCCAACCTACCGTGCAACATGGCACGTAGCTCAAGGCATAGCCCGTGTGCCTAAATGGCCTCTCCTAAGCTCCCACGAGCTTCCATCCTCAGCCCAAGGCCCACTTTGGGGCCCCTCGGCCTGCTACCCAAGCCGTTCGACAACCTGAGGCATGTCACGTATGTACCCAAACACCTTGCGAGTGGCTACTATGACTCGAAGAACAACGGCCCCCTCGGGCCCGTCCCAGTCCCCTGGAGCCTAGTGTCCCACAAAGGACACTCCCAGAAGATGAAACGAGACTTCGGGGGCCATCCCTCAGGGTCACAACTGACCCCGGGGTCAGTTCACCCCAGGGAGCAGCCGCGTGCCCCCAGGGAGGGTGAACTCCCTGGGGGTCGCGCCCTCTCTCCAGCCCGGTGGCCCCACAGCCCCGCTCAGTCCCAGTTCGTCCAGTTCATGGTCCTACAATGCAGTTTGTGTTCCATACTAGTTCGTGGGAGCGACACGTGGAATCACGAGATGACAACACAGAGGATCAGTCCTCAACAGTCAACATGCTCACAGGCCTCCACGTATCCTCCAAGTGTCGTTTTGTTCATAGTCAATTTAGGGAGAAAAAAGACCAAAAATAGGGATTTTATAGGTGGGGACCGCCCCACTTCTCCCTAGCACCCAGTCCACCAAAACCCCACTGGGGAGGGGTTTAGGCAGACTAACTTGACCCCTCAAGTTGGTCCACCTAAACCCCCTAGGGGGGGTTTAGGCGGACCAACCCAGCCCCCTGGACTGGTCAGCCTAAACCTCCCCCGTGAATAACTAATTCAAATAATCACCTAAAAATATCTGAAAAATTCTTAAAAATAGTCAAAATTCGTCGGACGAATCCTAGATCCACACCATTAAGGATCCACTAAACTACGGGCGCTACATGGCCCCCACACAATGCCCGACATCAGTTAGACCATAGGTCAACACGCAGATCAAGGTCCACTCGCCTAAAACTCGAATCGGCAAGGGAAGAGCCACCAGTAAACCACACATAGTAAACGGCCCATCATGGGCTATTCCTGGGTAAACGGACGGTTGATAGGCCGCTTCAAGGTATGAAACGGTCCACCCTAAACCATACTAAGATATGGGATGGTCACTAACGAGCCGTTCCACCACAGATGCACACGGTCAGACTTGGACCATGGAGAACGTACATGGCTCTTGGGACCACCCAGACAGTGAACCGCCTCCCTCAGACCGTCCAACTTCTGGACTGAGGGAGAAATCACACGATCATCCTCATACCATTCAGAACATAAACAGTCCAACGACAGGCCACTTGGGGGTCTGAACGGTCCCCTTTGGGGCCGTCTAGTCACCCAATGACACAAAACCCAAACGGTCCTCTTGGGACCGTTGAAGACTAAAACGGTCTAGCTTGGGACTGTTCAAAGGAACTAAACGACCATACCCTGACCGTGTAGCCCCAACACTGTGCAATGATCACAACTCAACAGTCACAAACACCTCGGGGGTCACGCTGGCCCCACAGGGTAAACGGTCGGCCTATGGGCCGCCCAGGGGTGAAACGGTCTAACGATAGGCCGAGTAGCCCACCGACACTCCTGGGCCATAAACGGTCCATCTTTGGGCCGCGCAAGAGTGTACATGGTCTCTGTTAGGACCGTGTACATCCCGGCAACCCGAGAATGGCAAACCTCATTGGAAAAGCCCATTTTACGCCCCAAACCGCCCCAGTTGAGGGGTAAACAAAGGGGAAGCTTGTCCCCATGATCCTAGGCACCCAATGGTGCCCTCAAACCACCGATTAACAAGAAGAATCACTAGATCGGTGCTCAAAACCCCAAAGCATGAATTTCTTACCCTGAGCTCGAACAACCCTCTCTCGGCCTCACCTCGGCCTAAAAATCACGGGGAAGGAAACTACGGAGCTAGGGATCCTTCACCCTACCTTGGGGTCACACGAGACGTGCCGGATCACCCCCAATCGACAAAGATCACCTTAAGAATTCCTGAACCTCCATGATTTCCCACGAGCTGCACACCACCACGACCGCCACGTCGCCGCCTACCTTTCGTCCAGGTCAATCTCCCTCACGGAACCACTCGGTGAGGCCACGAGACTCGCGTGGTGGAGTGATCCCCTCGTCTCTCCCCTGGGGAGGCGAGCACTCTCCTATGCGCCTCTGCAAACCCGACCGAAGCGCTCCCAGACCAAGCCATCGGTGCAAACTCGCATCCCGCTGAGGAGTAAGAGAAAAGAAGGGAGAATAGAAAAAAGGGGGGAGAGTCGTGGGCCAGCATGCAAAAGTATGTGCGCGAATGATTTTCTATTTCAAAAAGGGGGAAGGTTACACGTGCTTCGGGGCATACCCCTGCTTTACATGACAACAAAACATGTCAACAAAAGGGAGGGGAGGACGCTCAATCTATCCCTCGAAAGATCTCTTCGAGAGGGAGGATCCCGACGTAGGGGAATTCTGCCATGTCGCGCAGCCGGCTCCTCTGTTCCTCGAGGCGCGTCAGCTCAGACGTCACAGATGCCATCTCGACTCTGGCGACAGCAAGCTCCTCGATCTCTCTAATCACGGTAGCCTCAGCTTCAGCCAGCTCAGCCTTGGCTGCAGCGAGATAACCCCTCAGCTTTTCTACCCTACCTGTGAGGGCACCTACGTGACGTTGGTTTTCATCTAAGGCCCTTCCGTGCTGCTCTTCATTGCTTTTCCGCACGTCCAGTGCACGTAGGTACTCGTCCTCCTGGGCACTGATGGCGGCGAATTCATTAGGAGCCCGGGCCTCAAGGAACTCATGACGGTTGACGTATTTCAATAGCAACAGGACCCGCCGCGACCATTCCTCCAGAGGGTAGCCCAGCATCTGCAACGCCCCGGTCAGCTGCGCCACCATGGTGTGTACCCCCCGATATGTAAGGGAAGGGTCGGTGAAGATCATCGACCGCAAGACCAGCAGCATCTGTCGGACTGACGCGTCCGAGCTGACGTGGCCAATGGAGGGCACGACTGGAGGGTCGAACTCGACCAAGTTGTCCATGGCCGCCAGTAAATCCGTGTCCACCATGCCCGAGGAGGACGGGAGACTAACGGCCAGGTCGCTTGAGCGCCCGACCCCAACAGATGACTCCCGGCTGGTCATTGCCAAAGGAGCCAGTAGAGTTGCGACTGAACCACCTGGCTCCGTCATCGCGAGGGGCTGCTCCACCCTGCTCTCAGTCAGAGGAAGGGCAAGAAGCTGAGCTGAATCAGACGTCACTACTGAAGGACCGGCCACCTCTTCCGCTAATGCCCTCTCCTCCCCGTAAACCGTGAGGCTAGTGAGGAGCCAGGTGGTATCCGCATAATTCTGCAGCTTCCGCTCGTCCCTCCTCACGAAGGTGTGGTAGGGGTAGATCATGTCCTTCTCGGCCCCCCAGCTGGTCGCAGGGGTGCCCTCCTCTTCCACCGACAGCGGGTAATTGATCAGCTCCAGGCGGTCTGAGCTGATGCGGCAAAGGTCCCGCAAAGTCTTCCTGAAGTCATCCTTTGCCACCAAAGGCAACTTGCCCTGTGGCGCCGGTCTACTCTCTCGGGCCGCTTTACGACCAATCATATAGTCGGCCACGTCCTTGCTTTTGTCGCGCCATAGGCGCAGCAGGTGCTCTGGCTCGACATCGAGGACGGGCGTGGGCTGCCGGCTTAAGAATCTTCTCTCTGCCCCATCCCAGCAATCGGTCTTGTGAGACCGATAGAACGCCGTCCGGGCGTTCCACCACTTCACATACTCGGGTGTCACCCGTGGAACGTGATCGGGAGCCGGCACTCTGAACGTAGCAGCATCGGCCCAGTGGAAGAAGTCCCACCAGACTTTGGCGATCTCCGCAACCAGGTTCCCCCTAAGAGCTCGCGTCGCCAAGCCGAACTGGGCGCTATATACCAGGATGTGCTGGTCGTAGCTGAAGTTGCGGCCGAAGTGGAAGGGGTAGTATGGTTCCAACAGTAGCGTCTCCCCTTTTCTGAACGCCAACACGCTGGGTTGGATGGACAACGCCCAATCCCTTAACTCAAGCTCCAGCAGCGGACGAACCACGTTGGCTTGGCTTATCGGGTGGACGTACTTCTCCACCTGGTCATCTCTGCATTCCCTTTTACTGTTTAGCAGGGGACTAGAGTGCGTCGCCAGTGTCCAGAAGTGAATGGTCCCGACGGCGTCTTGGGGGACTATGGTCAGGCGGCCCCGGATGTCGTACAGCCACAAAGAAGTAGGCCCCGCCTCGGCACTGGTAAACTCGAGCATGCGCGGCACGAGCCTCCAATCTTGAATGGCACGCGGGGTGAACTCTGGGAACAGAGAACAGACCTACGCGTTGAAAAAATGTAATGGGCACACATACCGCGCCTGCCGCGGGAACTGGTGAGTGCTGACATCCCCCAAAGCTTTGTATATCAGGCATAGGGTACCTGGGCAGAGAGACAGCTTGATCCCCCATGCCATTTGGCACGCTGGATAAATGGCGTCTGGCCGGATCACCGTCTCGTCCCCGTACGGCATCGCAAATGAACATAGCCAGTACGTCAAATATGCCGCGCAGTGGGTCATCGGGTCGACTGACTAACATCCTGAAGTGATAGTCATCATGGATGCTAGAGGAATGACAGCCGAAGGATATTCTACGACCAAGCCTCCTTCCTTTGAAGGTTCAAACTATACATACTAGAAGAACCGTATGTAAGTTTTCTTGATGGCGAAAGATTATGAAATCTAGAGAGTTGTTAGCAAAGGCCCCTATAATCTGTTTGAGAATGAGGATTTATGGACGAGGGAGGTGATCCGGAAGTATAAACTCAACTGGAGTGCTATCAATGTCATTCAGTGTGCCCTTCATCCCACAGAGTTCTCCAAGATCTCATCCTGCTCAACAGCTAAGGAGATGTGGGTTAAATTAGAGGTTATCTACGAAGGGACATCCCAAGTGAGAGAGACTAAAGCCAACATGGTAGTCTCTAAATATGAGGCGTTTAGGATGAGGCCGAATGAGACTATCATAGAGATGTATGCTCGCCTCATGATCATTACTAATGGACTAAGGAGTCTTGGGAAAGTATACTCAGAATATGAGGTGGTTAGAAAAATTCTACGTTCCCTAACTCCGGTCTGGCACACAAAGGCAACCGTTGTTGAGGAGTCCAGGGATTTGAGGAACACCAAAGTCAATGAGCTAATCGGCTCACTTATGACATATGAGATGAACTTGCCAAAGGCAAAAGAGCTGGAGAAGAAGAAGAGACCTATTGCTTTGAAGGCCAACTCCTGTAAAAGTGGGTCATCCAGTGGCCATTGCTCATTAGGGTCAGAGATTGAAGGTGATCAGCTAGCTATGTTGACTCGAAAGTTCAGAAGGTTTCTGAGAAAAGAAGGAAGAAACTATGGAAGAAGACAACATAGCGACAGAAGACAGACAAGGTACAAATCCTATCCTGCTAAAAAGACTGATACAACTGTTTGTTATCATTGCAGGAAGGTAGGTCACATGAAGGCAGAATGCCCGGAGCTCTAGAAACTGAAAGAAAAATCAAAGAAGAAAAACATGAAAGGCAAAGCCATGGTAAGCACTTGGAGCGATGAGGATGAGGGCAATCTCAGCTGCACTTTAGAAAGTGAAGGAGAAGGAAGACAAATTTGTCTGATGGCCAAAGACAGTGACAAAGAGGAAGAAAATGATGAGGTATTCTCTCATTTCAAAAATTACACTATTACTGATTGGGAAGATGCCTATGGTGAATTGCTAGATAAAGTGGATGATATTGGGAAAGAAAATAGACAGTTAAAAAGAAAAGTCACTTCTCTTGTTAATGATACTACCATGTCTGATAGAAAGGTCGCAGGCAGACAACAGGGTCGTGAAAATTGTAGCTTCTCTAGCACTTCCCCAACTTCTCTGGTGGCAAACCATACACCACTAGAAAGGTCGTCCAGAGGGCTTTCCAAGCATTGTGGTTTCGTTTTCATCCGAGATCGAGGCTGTCCGTGAGAGTGATTCTCCCCCAACTGCACAAGAGCTCCTAGGTAGAGAACTAGAGCCTTAGAAAAACTTCCACCATGACCAGTCCCTGGAAGATCTGGATGTGCAACTTGGCTGAGAGTAACTTCTACCAGTCCTCTATCAACCACAAGAAGCGGAACAACGTTCGGACCCCGGCATCAGAAGTTCTGAATTTTCATCCGAAGTCGCGCCAGGTTGGTTCCTCTGTTCCTGGACGGACCCACCTCCACCTTTCTAGCCCGCACGATCGTCCCCGACATCTTCTGAGGCTGCCGTCAGTCCCATCTGAAAGAAGACTCATCCATGGTCGTCATGGTACCATGCCCACCTCCATCCGAGTTCAGGACTCTCCATGGCGCCTCCATCTTCCAGCAGTAATACTCTAGGAGTGGCAAGTACCAGTACTATCTGGCCCTGTTCTAGGACCTACACCAGCCAGCAATCATCTCAAGGCTAATCCAGAAAATTCAAGTGACTTCTTGGGCCAGATTGGAGTGTTTTGGCTCTGGTCTCGGTCCAATTGGAGTTCGGGAGCGTCCATGGCGGCGTACTCTTCGACCAACTATCCTGTGATTCCAGAAGCTGGCTGCACTGGCGTGGAGTCGACACATCTAGTTTCTTGCTCCGTCCCCTCCCCTCACTTGGCTGGCTGAAGGCCCCTCCCTGCGTGGAGGTAGTATTTTGGTTGTAAACACTTAAACCCCACCCCAAGATCCCCCCTCCTGCATGAGGCGTAGTGCTATACCTACATTAATTTCAGATCAAGTGTCTCCGTCGTGGCGTGCGGGTGCATACCCACGCCTCCCTGCTCGCCCACGTCTCTGAACGGGATCGGTGTTTTCACACTGATCAGGTAAGCGACTGCTACCCGTTGGCTGGTTACAGCTTTGCTAATTACGTATTGTCTTGAATGCCCGTCAGATGGTGAGCCGAGAGCCCGATCTTGCACACCACTCTAGTTTGCCCACCGCAGAAAGTGAGAGAGTGCCACCCCAAATCCATGCCCCCGGCGTGCCGGCTCCAACTCAAGTTGGGAATCCCAGACCCTTAGGGGTCAGCCTAAGCTAGCCACGACCCTTAGAATGATTGGGTTCCACTTTGGGAGGTCCAAGTCAAAAGGAGGTATTCGTCACCCGAAGGGACGGAGAGAAGAGTTTATTGATTCAAATGACCTAGACGAGAGGTCCAAGTCAAAAGGAGGTATTCGTCACCCGAAGGGACGGAGAGAAGAGTTTATTGATCAAATGACCTGGACGAGAGGTCCAAGTCAAAAGGAGGTATTTGTTCCTCGGCCCAAGAGAGGTTTGGGCAATGTGTTCATTCGTCAGTGCCACTGAGGTGGCGGGACCAATATGGTTTGTTTGTCTCTTGAAGTGTTCATCGACACTGGGTCAGCACTAACGCAAAGAGGGATTTATCTCCTTATCCCAGGTGTAAGGTCCGGGTAAGGTGTTCATTCGTTGGTATCACCAGGGCGGTGGAACCAACATGATTTGTTTGTCTCTTGCAGTATTCGTCGGCACTGGGTTAATGCTAACGCAAAGAGGGGTTTATTTCCTTATCCTAGGCATAAGGCCCAGGTAAGGTGTTCATTCGTCGATGTCACCAGGGCAGTGGAGCCAACATGATTTATTTGTCTCTTGAAGTGTTCGTCAATACTGGGTCAGTGCTAACGCAAAGAGGGGTTTATTTACTTATCTCAGGCGTAAGGCTCGGGTAAGGTGTTCATTCGTTGGTGTCACCAGGGCAGTGGAACCATCATGGTTTGTTTGTCTCTTGATATTTTCGCCAATGTATGGCAACAATTTAGGGCCGGGCGATGTTCCCCCCTGGTTCTTCTTTCTTCTTCTTTCCTTTTCCCTTTTTTTTCTTTTTGTTTCTTTTTATTGCTTTCTTTTCTCTTTCTTTTCTTTTTTGTTTCTCTTTTTCTTCTTCTTCTTCTTTTTTACCCTATGAAAACATAAGTAGTGATTGAGCTGTCCAGACAACGATCGTGTAAATCCACCCCAACACAAGGTGGATGATGATTTTATTCATTGAATGGGGGCACTGGGACACAATACAATCGCAAGTGCCTTTCATTAAGGGGTAAGAACTGAACCTCCCCGCGGTGGTTGACAATCACATAGGCTCCACCCTCGTAGACTTTTTGGACTACATAGGGTCTGAGCCAATTTTCATTTAGCTTGCCCTTGGGGTTGGCAGCCATGACGTCTCTTCTCTTGACCATAATGAGGTCGCCTTTCTTGAATTCGCGTTCCTTGACGAGCTTGTCGAAGGCACGCGCTATTCGGGCCTGATAGACCTGAATGTTCTGTTGGGCCTGAAGTCGCTTTCCTTCCAAACTGGAGAGTTCCTCGAGTCTTCCCAAAACTACCTCCGCACAGGGAGGGGCCTTCAGCCGGCCAAGCGGGGAGGGGAAAGACGAAGAATAGAGCTTCACATGATGACGAGGTCGATTCTGTCCCTTCTCAGGAACAGGGGATAGACTGTCGATGCAGGAATTCTTCCGGATGCTCCCGAACTCCTTTACCAGCAAGACCAGCGCCAAAATTTCGTGGATTGGTCCAGGAGGATGCAGGAATTTTGGCAAGATCTGGAGAAGTCGTCGCCGGTCGCGGTGAAGCTAGAATCAGGGACTCTGTTCTCTGGCTCGGACCTTCTCAGCACTGTAGTGTATGGAAGATGACACCACCACGAACAGTCCTGAACTCCGAATTGTGGACGGTCAGTGGCGTTGGAACCGTGGACAAGCTTCCTTCGAGACGAGACCCACAGGGGTGCCATCCGATGTCAGAGCAGACAGCAGCAATCCGAACACTGACACGGTGTCAGTTCTGTCCCAGGGTGGACAGAACTGCGCACTCAGGGGAGAAAAAGGAGAAGAAATCATTCCGGGGGCCGAACGGAGCTCCGCTTCTTGGAAGAGGAGGAAGACATGCAGAGGAAGGTCTTAGTAGATTGCCGCCTCCAGATCTTCAGATGGGCCGACATGGCGACTGTTGCAATCCGTCTCTAGAAGCTGAACTGGACCCTTCTGCGCAGTCGGAGTAGATCACCTCTCCCGGACAGTCACGAGCTCAGAACGGGACGGGATGACTGCCGTTGCAAAGATGAGTCAGAGACGCTTCTAGGGATAGCACTTGCACCTTCTGGAACATCCGGATGGTGACGCAGCTTCCTCTGTAGCCCTCAGGCTCTCTAGGTGACGGACTGAGCAGCAGAGATAGCCTTCCAAACTCAAGTGGGGGAAAGGGGGAAGTGGCTATTGGTGATGGGAGGGGGTGGGAATCCCAGAGGGGGCTGTGGAGGGATTGTGGAGGAGCTGGAATAGCAGTGGAGGTGGGAGAAGAGGGGTGGACGTAGGGGAGAGAGAGGAGAGGGCTGGTTCTCTAGAGGGTGAGAGGGTGTGGAAGAAGGAAGGGGGGTTGGAGGAGAGATGATGGGGGGCGGCCTCCCTATAGGGGGTTTCCCTCCCTTTGGGTGTTCTAGGGTGGAAAGGAGGTGGAGGAAAATTCAAATGGGCCTTGGGGGATGAGAGATTTTGTGGGGAAGGAAAAGATTGTATGGGAATGGCAAATATTCTCCTAGGGAGTGAGGAGATTTGGGTGGTTGGGAGGTGGGATTCCCTTGGGTCGCCCCCATACACATCCACTTCATTTTCCCTCCCATATACCCCATTTCCCCCCATCATCTTCAACCTTCAGCTCCAAGTTCGCAGGCAGCAGACAAGCTCCAAGTTGCAGAGTCTTTCTCGGACACATCACGCAACTTCAGGTGGCAAATCATACATTGCTGGAAAGCTCGTCGAGTCATCTTCGCAGGCGAGGTGGTTTCACATCCATCCAACATCGGGGCTGTCCGGGATAGCCGTTCTCCCTCGACTGCGCAAGACAGGTCCGGCCAGTGACCTGTGCGCCTTCCAGAAGTTGCTTCAGCCTCATCTGCCATCTTCTGATCAAGACCCTTGGAGAATCCCCACTAGGGTCATCTAGGTTTCAGCCAAAGCCAGCCCTGACACATTTGGAGTTCCCGTTCGAGAGCACCGGCATCGACAAGTTGAGCCAGTCCTGCAGTCCAAGTCACCAGTGGCCAGATCAATCAGTCCACCACAGGAAGCACCACGGTCTCGTCTGCCATTTTCAGCCCGAGCCCTCTGGAGGAGTTCATCAGAGGTCAGTCAGATTTCAGTCAGGCTTGGTCTCACCTCTTTCTGATCATCCCACTGGGAGATACGCCCCCGACAAGCCTCCCATGTCCGGCCGGCGTCTTGCACAGTACAACTTCACAAGAATCAATGGTACCGGCGTCTCACACCTCAGAACGGGACCATTCCAGCTCTAAAAGATCCCTGGGACGGCCCTCTCTGTGTAGACTCTAGCCCCACTGTGCCCCAACCACAGATCGAACAGTTACGCCATCGGAGAGTCGAGTCCAAAATTCAATCCTTGCAACCAGCCCAACCCAGTCAACATCCAGGAGCCACCACGGGTGTGATCGGGTGATTCAGGAAGTGAATTTTGGTTTGGAGCACTAGATTGAATCCTCTATCAGTGGGACTTGGTCCCGCCTCGACCTGATATTCCATCTAGGAGCACGGCCTCGTCCAAGCCCTCTCTGGTCTACAGCAGAGAAGCCCGACGCAGTTCGGCAGAATCTACCGTACCTGGTGCCTCCGAGATCAGAACGAGACAATGTTTCTTCCAGGAGCAAGCTAGCACGACAAGCTTTACAATGCATCTAGTCCCATCCCCAGCGGACATTCCAGCCAGGAGTTTGGTCCCCGACAAGTCGCTGGTGGCAGACAACAAGGACAGCAGACCAGCTTGCCCAAGTGAGCCCGGTTGGCTTCCCACCCCCCACCCGTCCCCACCCCCCCCGGCCCGCGTAAAGCCCCACCCATGCTGGCTACATTCCAATTGCAAGGAGCAGCACTCGCGTGGTGGACCACGGAGTGGGAAGTAACTTTCAGGTCTCGTCCTCTTCGACAAATTATTTGGCAGGAGTTCGCCACTTCTTTTGAGCGTACGTACAGTCCAGCTTATCTGAGGATGAACAAAATGTACCAGTTTATGGAATTGGCTCAATGTGATATGACAATTCTATAGTATCGTAATAAATTCATGGAATTGGGTCGCTATGCTCCTCATATTCTTGCTGATGAAGCGCTAAAAATTGAGCAATTTCTGCGCGGGTTGAAGGCAGAGTTAAGGCAACCTCTGATCGCAACCAGAGTGGCAGAATTAGATATGGCTTATCAGGCAGATGTAGCACTAGAGCTGGATATGGCAAGATCGCGAGGGCGAACCCAAGTCGAGCTAGTTCAGCAGAGTGTGCAGCATCAGCAGGTTAGTCAGCCCAGTGTGACAGGAGTCCCATCTTCTGTTCCTACTGCCAGTGGCACTTCTTTTACAAAGTCTAAGCTTAGGCGGATGTTCAGGAAATCCAAGAAGTAGTATGACTGATAAGCTTCCTCCAGTACCGTGCAACAAGCAGCACCCTCTTCTTTTAAGTGACAGGGATCGGTAGCAAGTCAGCCGAGACCGTGTCTGAGGTGTGATGATAGTCATCCGGGCAGACCTTGTTCAATGCCTATGGTGTGCTTTCGATGTGATCAAGTTGGACACGTGGTCCGTGATTGTCCACAAAGGCCGAAGCAGCTTGTGCAGTTTGCTCATTTTTCACAGCCACAGCAGTTCAGACCTCCTCCACCACCACAATCTCAGCAATATTCGCAAGCTTCAGTGTCTTCATCTCAGCAGTCTACTATAGCTGGCAAGAAACAAAAAGGGAGAGTCACGCATATGACTCGTTCCGAAGCCATTGCATCTCTTCTTGTTGAAGGTACTATTATGATTTATGATCATGCAGCTCGTGTTTTATTTGACTCAAGTGCTTCTCATTCATTTATTTCTGAAGATTTTGTTGCTTGTATTGAGGAGTCGACATCGGAGAGGTCTTGTGAGTTATTAGTTGAATTGCCTTCTAGGGAGTTCATGTTCACTCCTTTCTATCTTGATGAGACTCCGATAGTGATTGGGAATCAGCAGTTGCCAGCTAGGTTATATGCGTTGAAGATGGTAGACTATGATGTTATGCTGGGCATGGACTGGTTAGAGGATTAAGGAGCCGTGGTTGATTGTAGAACAAAGAAGGTTTAATTTCAGCGAGACTGTCGGTCGACCGGTCGCTCCTGGGTGATTGACCGAAAATTCACAGGGTAGAGGTTTTTACTCTCTGAAAACTCCGGTCAACCGGCCCAGGGTTGGCGGTCGACCGAATAGTACAAAGACTCGAAAAAATTATATTTTCTACCATGGGCTGAAAATAATGGGCCATGGGCCCAAGAAGATCACCAATAACTTCTCGACGTTGCTGGGCAAGGGGGGCTTCGGATCTGTCTTTGCAGGGGTGTTATCAGACTCCACCCCCGTGGCTGTGAAGAGGCTCGAAGGTCCGAGGCGAGGAGAGACGCAGTTCCGGGCTGAAGTGAGGACTCTGGGCACAGTGCAGCACGCCAACCTTGTTCGTCTCCGCGGGTTCTGTGCCGAAGGGGACAAGCGCCTTCCGGTCTACGACTGCGTGCCCAGGCTCTCTGGACTCCCACCTGTTCAAAGGTGAGGTCCCATGTCTGGAATGGAGAACAAGATACCACGTTGCCCTGGGGACTGCAAGAGGGCTGGCCTACCTCCATGAAGAGTGCAGGGAACGCATCATACACTGCGACATCAAGCCATAGAACATACTCCTCGACGAGTCGTTCCAGCCGAAGGTCGCCGACTTCGGCTTGGCGAAGCTCGTTGCCCGGGACTTCAGCTGGGTGCTGACGACCGTCAGGGGAACCATCGGATATTTTGCACCGGAGTGGGTCTCCGGCCTGGCCATCACCCCCAAGGCCGATGTCTACAGCTTCGGTATGGTGCTGTTTTAGTTGATCTCGGGCAGAAGAAACACGAAGATGGGTAGTGGAGGTTTAGAAGCTGCTGCATGTCTCGCCCTCCTCGCTGCTCAAAAGGTCAATGGGCGTGGTGATGTCCTCCGGCTCTTGGATCACAATCTAGGGGCTGATGCTGATGTTGAAGAGCTCACTCGCGCTTGCATAGCCGCCTGTTGGTGCATACAAGATGAGGAGAAGTGCCGGCTGACGATGAGAGAAGTTGTTAGGATTCTGGAGGGGGTTCTGGTTGCAGGTTTGCCTCCCATTCCTAGGTCCCTTCAGTGTCTTGTAGAGTACGGGGATTATTCTGACTCTCTGTAGCCGAAACACATAGATGAAGAGGTTTTTTAATTTTCCTTTGTAAAATATTGGTCGTCCTAGGCTGTGATAAGCATATATATATATATATAATTTCTTAGCCTAATATTCGGAGGCGTATACGCTACTGATAGAATGAGGAACGCTTTGTAAACCCAAGGACTAATTACTGTTACTACTCCCTCATCGCTTGATATGATGCGCGCTCCATGGAATGGACACCGGTTATTCGTGTAAACTTTACATGTACGCCCTCACCTCCTCAGAGAGAGTCCATTCCATGATCCAAGGAACTCCTGAGCCCTAAAATGCACAAGGTTTTATACCTAAAATTGCCTAGGGTAAAAGAAAACAGAGTATCCGCAAAACACACTTCGTCTGGAGTGATTAAAACAACCGCTATACGCGTATGCCCTTGGGTTGAAGAATACGAGAGGCACATATAAGCACCTTGTCAATCACATGTTCGATGCTTAGATCGATCGCAACATGGAGATCTACATTGACGACATGCTCGTCAAAAGCCTCCGAGCAACCGAGCACTTAGAAGACCTGACGGAAACGTTCGCAACGCTCCGGAGGTAAAATATGAAACTCAACCCGAGCAAGTGCGCTTTCGGAGTCAGGTCGAGTAAGTTTCTCGATTTCCTTGTAACCCACAAGGGAATTGAAGTAAACCCCAACCAAATCCGAGCAATACTGGAAATGAAGCGCCCAGAGCAGGTAAGAGATGTACAATGCCTCACCAGTCATGTGACCGCCCTTACCCAGCTCTTGTCTAGGGCCATGGAGAGGTGCTTACCCTTCTTCCGGCTCATGAAGCAAGCAAATAAGTCCCCGGTAAAGAGGGGGCAAGTCGATTGGGATCAGGAGTGCGAGCAAACTTTTGAAGAGCTCAAGCAGTATCTATCCTTGCCTCTTGTGCTCTCCAAGCCCCAAAACGGGGAACAATTAGTCCTATATTTGTCTGTAATCCCGAGCACTCTGAGCGTCGTGCTCGCTCGGAAGGAAGACAAAGTTACGAAGCCGGTGTACTATGTGAGCCGAGCACTCAAGGACTGGAGTTCCGGTACTCGCGGACAGAGAAGTTCGCACTGACCCTAGTCACGGTCGCGCGAAAGCTGCGACCATACTTTCTCTCCCATCCAATCGCGGTTCTCACTTACCAGCCCCTGCGCCAAATCCTCCAAAACCCAAATGCATCGGGGAGGCTCATTAAGTGAGCCATCGAGCTAGGGGAGTTCGACATCAAGTTTTGCCCGAGGATGGTGATCAAGGCTCAAGCACTGGCAGATTTCATCATTGAATGCAAATTTCTAGATGAAGAATTGCCTGAGCAATCCTCAGGACCAGTGTAGGAACTTTACGTGGATGGTTCATCCTGTGCCATTGGCAGTGGAGCAGGCCTAGTCCTCTTATCCCCCGAAGGGGTGGAGTGACAATACGCCCTGTGGTTCAACTTCTTAGCCACCAACAATGTGGCAAAGTACGAAGCTTTGCTCTCCAATCTTTGCATGGCAAAGCCTCTCGGGGCTATTAACCTACAGGTCTATAGTGACTCCCTGCTCATTGCCAGCCAGGTCCGAGGAGAGATCGAACCCCAGGAGCCAACGATGGTGAAGTACCTCGACAAGGAGAAGGAAGTTACATCATCATTCTCCCATTTCAAGATGGTGCATATCCCAAGAGAAGAGAACATTTGAGTAGATGCCCGCTCTCGCCTAGCAACCTCTACAACTATCTCTAATTCAAGGGCTATCCTAGTGGAAGAATTATTGGCACTGAGCATCGAAGAGCTGAATCCCCAAGTGAATGCTATAGCCTATGAGTCATCGTGGATGGATCCGATCCTTTTTTTCCTCCTTCGACAACATCTCCTCTATGACCACACTGACACTCACCGTGTGTGAGCACAAGTAGCACATTTCACGGTCATCAGTGGCCGATTATTTAGGCGAGAACTCTCGACTCCTCTATTGAAGTGTTTATTCCCCATGAGGCCAAACAGGTGATTCAAGAAGTCCACGAAGGTCTCTGTAGATGCCATATCGGTGGACAAGCACTCGCAAGGAGCCTCATCCGATGAGGATACTAGTGGCTAATGCTACAGCAAGACTACCTCGACTATGTTCAAAGCTGCCCCTAGTGTCAGAAGTTCATAAACTTACATCAGCAGTTGGCCACGTAGTTGCATGCCCTAATAGAGCCTCACCCATTCGCTCGATGGGGGGTAGATATACTGGCCCCTTCCCAGAAGCTCAAGGAAGAAAGAAGTTCTTCATCATTGCCATCGATTACTTCACCAAATGGGTCAAGATAGAATCATTAGGGAAATCACAAATGAAACAACTTGAAAGTTCATCATGCGGAGTATAATTTGTCGTTTTAGAATCCCGCACATTCTCACAACCGACAACGATAGGCAATTCGCGAGCACTGTCTTCCAAGAGAAGTGCTCGGAGCTAGGGATATGGAATCATTGCACTTCGGTGGGCCATCCCCAGGCAAATGGCTTAGTGAAAAATGTCAATTAGATGCTCCTTCATGGCATCAAGACTCGCCTAGAGTAGGTCGGCAAGTTTTGGATAGATTCCATTCCAAGCATCCTATAGGAGAATTAGACTATTGCCTGAATCGCCACAAGAGAAACACCTTTCCACTTAGCATATGGAGCGAAAGTAGTCATCCCAATCGAGATATCCATCCCATCATTAAGGGTTAGCCAATTCGACGAGGCCAGAAATAATCAGACAATGCGAGAAAACTTGGACATGCTAGAGGAAGATAGGGAGCATGCCCAGCTAAGTCTCATAGCTTATCAACAACGATTGGCACAATACTACAATGCTCATGACAAAGAGTGCCACTTCCTCCCTAGAGACTGTTGGATAAATGATGTTTTGATGATGTCTCACTATAAGTCATTGGTCAATTAATTTAGAAACTCATGAAACATCCTTTGATTGGCTAGGTATGAAAAAGTTTAACCAAGCCTAAAGGTTGCGCCGACCTCACCAAAGCATGCGTCAACACATTTGATCACAAGAGGAAGAAAAATTCCAAATGGGTCTCCAGTCACGTCGACCTTATGGCCTCACTACATCAACCTCATGACTTCATTTCAGCATGGGAAATGAAGGTGTCGACCCACGGGGTCGATCCCTTTCTATTGGTGTTCTGCCACACCAAGTTGCGTCGACCCCATCAACTCAGGGCGTCAACACAAGGCCCTCCCAGAGAGCGTTGTAAACGCACTTCTAAATAGATGCGTCGATGCACCCCTTAAGTGGCATCAACTCCACAAGCACCTCCAGCAAGCCTTCAAGCAAGTCTTCATAGCTACTTCGACCTCAGCATTGTGATGCTTTGACCTCACAAGCTTCAAATAGGCAATCAGCACTGGATGCGCTGACCCTGCCTTCTCAGGGCGTCGACGCAAGGGGGTCTTCCAGAAGTTGTTTAAAAGCCCATTTTCAACAGCTGCATCGACGCATGGGTGAAGCTACGTCGACGCACCCAAGGTTCATCTGAAAAAGTTTAGACAAGTCTGTCTTTTCAAAAATCATACAGAAAGCAAAATATCCAATGTAAACCCCTAAAAATATAATTTTTGAGGTCTGAAAAAGGCTCCTAGGATAAGCAACTGTCCTTGTCATCTTTGGGTTACCATATCAGCCTTTTTGGTCAATGGATCTGTCGGTTTACAAATGGGGGAAAGGTCAAAAAATCAAAATCAAAATAGCAATCAGAAAAAGAATGTCTCCTGGCATAAACAGAAATGCGATTATGCTAATGTGGAAATGCATGCTTGGAAATCTCATGCTAAGTACCATGCTACTCATAAAATGAATATTTATTACTTCTATTGTGGTAGACATGGCCACATTATGCATGATTGCTTCATTTAGAGGAATGATGAGCTAAGAACAGGGCAACATGTGGAAGGCCAAGGCAAAGGATAGGTCGACGCTGACAGGAAACCTGCTCAGCACAAGTCTGCTCAAAATCACATGGTTGGCCAGATGCATCAATGCACACAGAGAGGCAGGTCGAGCCACCAAATGGCCAACAGTAGAAGAACCCTTCCTCCTTGCTACTTCCACTATGGTAAAACTGGCCACTCTGTCCACGACTATTGGCGTTTGAAAGGTAAGACTCACCCTCATGATCAACATGGTAGTATCCATGCTCATTCATAAAGGAACAATGCACCTGCACACAGAAAGACTAGTAAATTCCTTGTGCGTTGCTTCAATTGTGGTAAATATGGACATACATCCAATCACTATCCTTAGATGAGGGTGGGTGACTAGAAAGCAGCAAAGAAAATAAAGTCATTTGTTAGAAGTGCTGCTAACCAACCAGGACCCAAGCAAGCTTGGGTGCCTATAAACTCAAAATGAGAATTTTGAGTACAGGTGCCTTAGAGCTGAGAAACGCTAAATAAGTGAAGAAAAGCTCAAGGCACAAGTATGTAAATAAACCTTTTAATTCATGTTAAATGTGCATGTTAGGGTTATCATGAATCATTGCATTTAGACTTACCTTCTTGTTCCCAATAACTCCTGCATGTCTAAAAACTCCCATGTTCCATCAATATCCCCATGGTGTGAGATGAACATCTAAGCTAGATTACTTGCTTACACCTGTTTGACCTCTGGTATATCAAATGGTGCAAAGAACAAAGGCAAGTCAAGCTTGCCCGAAACTCTCACTATGCGTGAGTAGGGTCTTAGATCCAAACCTCCACCTTGTACCAGAGATCAACCCTTTTAGCTACGTAATCCATGAAAATTTTGTCATGCTGATAGAATTGAATTAATGATTGAGTTGTTATTTGATCCTTTCTATCATTTAATAGCCATGTGAACTTCCTCCATAGCATTGTTGATCATTGTTTTTGATGATGTCCTCCATGGCTGCATATATCCCAACTCATCACTCATGTGGACAAATAACATGCTGATTGTCTATCTTAACTTCCATGAGTCCGAGAATGATTCTGGAAGTCACCGTTCACGATTCTTCATGCCACGGCTCCTAAAAGACCTTGGCAGGGTGTTGACGAAGCTCTCGATTTGCCGTACGGCCTTGATCCGGGCTCCGTGTGTATTTAGTTCGAGCACGCGGGTCTTTTGCTGACACGACCTTCGGCACCATGACTTGTGTTTCTGACTCGGTCCGACTCGTGCTCAGAGCTCCCATGTGGGATGATGTTTCGTCTCGACCGGCGGTCATTTGGCCTCTGACGGACCCACCTTCGCAAGAAGCTAGACCCATATCGGGTGTTCGGGTCCTTCTGCTGCCAGAGCCTCCAGCTTCCCGTTATGAAGGGTCGATGGCGCTCTTCTTCCTCAGGAGAGTCTTCATTGGGGCAGGAAGCAGCTGGGTAGGCCACCGTCCTTGGTCGGGCGGCGGCGTAGGGTAGCGATGTGACAGAGTCGACACCGGATCATTGGGCAGGCTTGGTTGCACTACCGGTTGGTGGTGGAGTCATGTTGGCCTCCCTGAGGTGAAGTCCCCGACACTCATCGCAGGTGGCTCGAAGCTCAGGCAGCTTGAGAGGCTTCAGCGGTCTGCCTTTCTTCGGCTCCCGAGCTCCCGTAAGTCGTGTTATTTGCCTTTGTGGCCTGATCGCCGGTCATCATATTTTGAGTGTCAACAACCGGCCAATGGCCTTTCTAGGTGTGCCGTTGAGAGGCCGCCCCAGGTGTGCCGCTGAAGGGTCTCACGGGGGGTATGTTGCTGAGGGTATCTGAGCGGGTGTGCCGGTGAAGATGTCAGGGTAGGTGTGCCATTGATGGGAGCTAGCCCGGGTGTGCCGGTGAAGATGTGTGCCGGCCAGGGGGCGTGCCGACGAAGGAGCCAGGCGGGGTGTGTGCCGGTGAAGGGGGGCCACTCTGGGCGTGCCGCTGAAGGCAACACGCGAGCGTGTCGCTGGAGGCGTCCACAGGCGTGCCGCTGAAGACGCTCAAGAGGGGGGCATGCCGGCGAAGAGCTCCACCGAGCGTACCATTGAAGGGGGGGTTGTGCCGCTGAAAAGGGCACTAGAGCATGCTGTTGAGGACTGAAAAGCCCGTCATTGGAACACGTTCAAGCCCGTCATGAGCACGAGTCGTGGCTTATTTGATTTTCTTCGGGGCCCATGCATTGTGGGTTTTCTGGGGGTTGATTCCTCTTCGCTGTCGTGACTTCAGAGACAGCTTCACGGCAGCGCATGTTTGTTCGGAGAGTTCGGATGGCCCATCTTCTCCGCGGTTTTTTATTGGCCCATATGTATATGAAAGTATGGACAAAGACTTTTCCAAATTTGCTTTCTATCAGGATCTTTGGCAATGGTAACCTGATTGGTCTGATTGAAAAAGGAAGACAACCCAGAAACTACCTTTTTCTAAATCTATTTTCTGCCAGAACCTTCTCACAAA
The DNA here is from genome assembly GCA_024336825.1 of Amorphophallus titanum. Classification (NCBI taxonomy): domain Eukaryota; kingdom Viridiplantae; phylum Streptophyta; class Magnoliopsida; order Alismatales; family Araceae; genus Amorphophallus; species Amorphophallus titanum. The sequence continues at coordinate 3,368,935 of JANBPO010006173.1, forward strand.
AAGGTATTCGGACTATCTTAAGATGAAAAGGACATATCGTTGTCCTATGACCTTTTTGGACCTTCAAGCATGTGTCCTGGAGCCTTGTGCTGTTGACTTGGAATGAGAGATCACGTGACTGGATGGCCCTATTCAAAATCTGCCAGAGTACCACCGTGAGTTGACTTAGATCACCATTTACATCAGGTGTGTCAACGCACTCAATTGGGTGTGTTGACGCAGCCTTGTAACATGCTCCCAAAGCAGCTCTGGAATGATTCCTGCATCGACGCACCTTGAAGATCGAGTCGACGCACTCTTGTAAGGTGCTATTGAATCAGCACATGGACGCATCATGAGGATGGCATCGATGCAGCAGAAGAATGTTACTCGCAACTTATCCTGGATGTGAAGTTATGTCGACACACTACAGGCATTACGTTGACACAGCCTGTTAATGTTCTTCTGAAGCTGCTTCAGAAGGCCATCAGCCTTGTAGGAAGCTCCTGAAGCATTGCTGGGTTTGAAGTTGTGTAGACATAATGAAGGTCTTGTGTCGATGCAGTGTGAAGATCATTTTTCGTGGCTGAGACTGACGCAACCTTGTTGTTTGCTCTGGCTATACAGCTTCTTGTAAAGATGTGGGTCGACACACCTGAGAGGTGAGGTCGACAAATGTAACTATTGTTAGATCAAGTGTTCTTTATTGGATGACTTATCTCTTTTCACCCGGTTGCCCCATCCATATGCGGTCATATGAGTGTACTTGCTTCCAAATTCATGTCTAGTTTCATGATATCTTGATCAATTAATATTACATCCCCAAGCTGCCCTTGCATAGAATTCCCACTATAGTTTGTTGTTCTTGTTGATTATTGCTATCACTGGCCTTGCTAAAATTGTTGTTGGCTACTGTTGCTACTGACTTGGAGAAATTTGTCGATGTATTTGCTAGGATACTTAAATATCAGTCGACTTGCTTTCATTACGGTCGACTGAACATGTAATAGGTCGATTGACTTTTCCTTTATCGGTCGACCGATTGCATAGGCACTTTTACTGACTATTTGTCATACCTACGGATATTCTTTGACCTTAACTCAATGCATGTTGACATCATACTAAAGCCCTATAAATGCACACCTATTTATGCAAGGACATAAATAAAAATAAAAGTACATAAAGGTAAAAATAAATTGTGGATGCATGGACTCGATTCCCATCATAGAGCCTTCATGAGGGTGCATGAGTTGTACAAAACTCCGCCCTGAGGAGTCAGGAAGATAATTCTGACACCTACCGTAATGCCTGAGCTGGGGTTGTTCAGGGTAATACCTTGAGAAGCGCCATCGAAGTATAACTCCCCACAAGGTAGGCTGGCTGTGAGGGCGTCTTATTGCCAGTAATGCAAGACATCTCCGCTCTATTTAGCCAGTTGTTGCTATTTAAGAGCAAGAGATTCCTCATCTGGAAGCCCCGCATTGAAGGGAGAATCTCCTGATACTGGATGGGCTACGAAGAATTCAGCCATGCCCTGCATCTTGATTGCTTTTGTAGGGATGTAGGTGATGTCGTACTCCATGAGCAGGAGATCCCACTTCCCTAGTTGTCCTGAGAGAACGGGTGGTCTGAGAAGGAACTTCAGGGGGTTGTGCTTAGATATGAGCTCAACCCGATGAGACAGGAGGCAGTGTCGCAATTTCTTGACGGCAAACACCAATGCCAAGCATACTTTCTCCATGGGGGAGTAGCGATGCTCAGCACCGATCAAATTTCGACTGAGGTAATAGAGCGGCTGCTCTTTATCTTCTTCATTGACTTGCGCCAACAAAGATCCCAACGAGGCATCCATGGCGGCTATGTAGAGTATGAGGGGTCTACCTTAGACAGGCGCCCCTAGGCTGGAGGAGTGAGGAGGTGCTCCTTGTCTGCTCGAAAGCCACCTGGTATTCTGAGTCCCATATGAAGGGGGCGTCTTTCTTCATCAGTTTGCTGAAAGGAGCACATCGATCAGAGAGGTTGGAGATGAACCTCCGAATGTAGGTCAGTCTACCTTGGAGCGACCTAAGTTCGGTGAGGTTGTTGGGTGGTGGTAGCTCCCGGATTGCTTTGATCTTGTTGGGATCCACCTCGATTCCTCGGTATCGGACAATGAAACTGAGAAACTGACCGCTAGATACGTCGAAGGTGCATTTCATGGGGTTCATCTTGAGCCCATATTACCGGAGACGCTCGAAGACTTGACGTAGATCACGTAGGTGGTCTTCTCACCTTCTGGTCTTGATGACGAGGTCGTCAACATAGCATTGGACGATGTTGTGCAGCATCTCGTCGAAGATTTTAGTCATGGCCCTCTGGTAGGTAGCACCGGCGTTCTTCAAACCGATCGATACCCGATACGCGGATCCGACGACGCCTAGGCGAGCCACGACGACGCGAGGCGAGCGGACGTCGCCTCGCCCCACCTCACCGCCTAGGCGCTCGCCTAGGCGGGATTTCGACTACACAGCTTGCCGAAGGAGCTCGAAGCGATTGAAGGTAGAAATGGTCAGGACATGTCGATCCCGAGGCAAAATCGGCTCGCCTCCATCGAGCCCGAATGCGGAGGTCTCCGACAATTATAGTTTTGCCGGAGCGGGATGTAGCTGCCGAAGGCTTTATGCCCTGGCGGCTACAACGTTGCCCCCGTTGAGCAGGAGCAACCTTGGTGACGCCCGCCGTAGGCGCGACGTCATTATGGCGGCGATGTTGCCCCCGTTAAACAGGAGCAAAACCTCTAAGGGTTGTCGCAGTAGAACTGGTGCCGTGGCGGCAACGGCGCTGCCCTCGTTGAGCAGGAGCGACGACAGCAGCGACTTGATTGACCGAGAAGACTCGGTCATTTGCTAGGGCGGAAGGCCAGACACCTTCGACCATCATCATGAAAGCCGAGCGAACTCGGCCAGTTGCTGGGACAGAGGGCCTCACACCCCCGGTCCGCGAAGAGACAGCCGGGCGAACCCGACCAATTGCTGAGGCTGAGGGCCTGACACCCCCCATAGTGGTCTTGTTGACCAAACTAACCCGGCCAGCTGCTGGGGCCGAGGGCCTAACACCCCCGACAAACATTTTCTTGACTGGCGTACCCGGCTGATTGATGCAGCCGAGGGCCTGACACCCCCGACAGTTGGCTTCTTAGCCGGGCGAACCCAGCCGGTTGCTGAAGTGGAGGGCCTGACGCCCTTACTGGCTGTTGCTGCAAGTGTGGCTGAGCTGGTCTCAACCACAGGCACCCCGCCCAAGAAGAAGGGCGAGCCAACAACTGGCGGGAAGTCGCCGAAGACGAGTGGGGTCGCCAGGTGTCCGAACCTGGCGTGGTTGACGATGATCTGGGGGCCGTAGGTGACAGCTGCCATCGCTCCTGTTGCTATTGGTGGTGGTGGTGGTGGTGCGTAGCACGAATGGAGAAGCGTGCGAGTGCACAAAGAGTTCTCAAACAAACAGAGAGATGTGTGCCCTCCTCTTCCCGTCCTGCAAGAGGAAGAGGGGCAGTCAAAATCTTGAAGAATGTTTGGGGACTTTCTTTGACAGAAAGAAGAAAAGCGGGAAAGGTCTCACCGGGCGTGCCAGTCTGTTGGCCACGGAATTTTTCACGTAGGAAAAATAAACAAATTCCCCTGGAGACAGCCATCGCCAAGAAACAGGAAAGGAATAGAAGGAAGAATCTCAAAAGGTGGCTCAAGAAGCAAGCCAAACAAGTGGCTACCTTGCAGTCCTCAGCAGAGCTGACTCCTATCCAGAGGTTACAACGGCTCATCGACAACTTGGAGGAATACATTCCTTTTTGCCCTACCGGGCCCATCCCACTCGATAGCTACATCCTGTGGGAAGACAAGCAGAATGAGCTCGCCTCTGGGACTGGGTCCAACAAATGATCCAGAAGGTCAAGGAAGGCGAAACTCTCCACATCCTGAAAGAGCTCACCTTATTCTATAAGGACAAGGAGACCACTGTGGAAAAGCTGGAACAGATGCTTCGTGGCTGCACCTGTAACATGGTGGCCATCCCATCCCCAGACAATATCAACGCCTCCCAGCGAGGCGAGCCGGTAGCGTCCAGAACCAGACAAAGGGCTGCGGCTCTGCACAGACCATAACTAGCCCTAGAGCCCATCGGTCATGGCCGAGGTCGTGGACATAGCAGAGGCTACGGAAGAGTCCCTGAGCCGTCTCTCCGCCCGTCTACCTTCGATCCAGAATGGGTCATCCTCTTGCGAGGAGAACAACCTGCCTCGATCCCACCAGTGGAGATCCGGGGGCAACCTGGCATTTTAGACCCTACTGACACCGAGGAGATCATCACCAGCACCCCGATCCTGGCACCAACTCCAGCATATCCTACAGAACAAGCAGGGCCATCCGGCAAGGACGAACCAGCCCTCTAGTCTCCCTCAGATGAGCCATCATTGGCTTCTTTCTTTCAAGAGTCCGCAGTTGGCCGTAGCCAGCCTGACCCCAGCAACAAAGGCAAGGCAGTGTGCCTCCCCGGTGAGGAGTGGCACGGCAGCCCACAGCAGATCCAGCCCGACATACTAGCATCACTGGAGGACGCTCGATCCCGAGCCGACTGAAAGGTCCTTCACCAGATGAAGTGCTTCTCTGCCAGTATCATAATCTGGGAAGCCATCGCTTGGAGTAAAGATCTGAGGGAAACCCTTATCAAGATACTTCGGAAGTCTACGAAGTGCATGCGGCAGAAATAAAAGTTGTCACGTATGAAGCTTTCACAGCCACTGTCACCTTCACAGAGAAAGACTTTTTGCTCTCTCCTCCGTGCCATAACTGGTCCCTTTACATGAAGGGAAAAATCAATGGGCATGAAGTAAATCGGATTCTGGTGGATGCTAGTGCGGCTGTCAACATTATGCCCCTTAAGACTTTCCCAGCTCCCGTGATTCCAGCTCAAGAGGAAGCGCCTGGCAGTCGCGGACGTGCATTAAAAGAATTTTTGCTATTTCATCTGCCGACCTTTGAAGGCCAAACTGATCCGGATGCCGCCAGAGTATGGCTGGACGCAACCGAGCACGTGTTTCGTTCCATGGAATGCTCGGAAGATGAAAAGGTGATGCTCGGTACTTTCTAGCTCCAGGGCGCGACGTTGACATGGTGGAATACAGAATGGAAAATTTCTTTCCAATCTCGCCCGCTCCGGCAAATTTCATGGGCTGAGTTCGTTGCCACCTTTGAACTCACCTTCAGCCTGGCTTATCTCCGAATGGATAAAATGCATTAGTTCTTACAGCTTGTCTAGGGAGGAATGTCGGTGCTTGAATATCGAAACAGATTTATGGAATTGGGCCGTTATGTGCCCCATGTGCTGGCAAATGAAGCGTTGAAGACAGAATAATTTCTTCGTGGCCTCCATGCTGAGTTGAGGCAGCCGCTGATTGTTGCCCGTGTGACTAACATGAATGAAGTATATCAGGCTGTAGCAACGTTGGAATTGGATTTGGCGAGATCCCAAGTTCCTTCTCAGGCAGTGTCAGTTCAACTGATAGTTCAACTTCCTTCTGGTTATCCGCCTCCTGTTCCAGGTTTTCCTTCTACCACTCCAGCAGCAAGTGGGGTTGCTTCTTCTGGCAAGTCCTAGTTTAGAAGATTCAAGAATAAGAAGATATTCAAGAAGTGATTTGACCAGCAGGCTTCGTCTGGTTCTACACAGTAGTCAATCCCTTCTTTTCAGCAGCGACAGAGTTCTACAAAAAGCCAACACAAGGGTTGTGCGCGGTGTGGTGGCAGCCACCCAGGCAAACCATGCTCATTGCCAGTGGTGTGTTTTCGGTGTGACCAGCTAGGTCATGTGGTGAGAGACTGTCCATTGTGAGTGATCCCAGTGCAGTTCACTCCAACAGCTCCGTCCCAGTCGTCTCAATCACAATTCAGGCCTCCGCTCCTACCACCACCCACATCTCAGCAATTCCAGCAGATTCACCCTCAGGCTTCAACAACATCTTCTTTCCAGTCTTCTGCAGTTGCTAGCAGAAAGTTAAAAGGCAAGGTGACTCATATTTCGTGGGCAGAGGCTATGGCTTCCAATCTTGTCGAAGGTATGATTTCTGTTTTTGGTTGTGTAGCCCGTGCTTTATTTGATTCAGGTGCTTCTCACTCCTTCATTTCTGAGGATTTTATTGCATGTATCGAGGAGCCCACCTCCATGTGGGGAGGGGCGATTAGTCGGCCAGGCAAGGGGGTGGGGAATTCAGACTGTGAAAGCCAAATTACCGGGGCTGGTTCAGCCGATTCTATTCTACAGGGACTGCTGAGGAAGATGGCACCACAGGCACCTCCGAGCACCGTCAGGAGCTAGGTTAGTGCTGGGTCATCTGGGGACGAGGGAGAATGCCGCCGTAGGGGTCGTGGACTATCTAAAAGTTGGGTCGGAGTGCTGAAGGTTGAACTCCACGAACTGGTCTGTCACTGTCGATCTGGCCCTGGATGACTGGGCACTGAAGATGGGCCTCCCACGATCAGCTCTGGACGTTTTAGATGGTGGGGTCAGTGCCGAAACGTCCAGGGTTGGCCCCAAAATATGCTAAGGGAGTTGTAGGCCGATCGGAGGCCGTCCAAAGCTAGAACAGGTCCCAGATCAGAGCAGGTCTGGCTCGATTTGTCTAGACCAGAAACGTAGCTGCCTAAAGCCGAAATCGTCACGAGCTCTCCCAGACTCCGATGAGGGCAGGGTTGGTGCTATTACGAACGTGGGCAAGATGGATACGTTCTGAGGCTAACAGAGCTCCCAGATGTGGATGGAGTAGGTCGTGGGAAGTAGAGAGGTAACAGAGTATCTGACCTGGTTTGGTAGGGTTGACTCGCACAAGTCGACGGGGAAGGCTGGAACATGGTGCTCCGATTCTCAAATGCCATCTTCTTTCTGGGGTGTGTAGAGGACTTGTAGTAGTGGTTCTCCTTTAAAGATCGTGCCAGGAACGTCATCAAGCTAGTCGTGGCATCTTTTGTAGTTGGTCTCAGGTCTTCCACCAGAGGTGCTGTGCGTAGTCTGGCGAGGATGGCTCCACCAGACAGCCTGAACGTCAGATGGATGTGGGACTGCCTCACCTCTGAAGCTTCTTAGATGAGCTTTCCACCAATATAAGATATGCCACTTGAATCCTTGAGGTTATGTCATGGTAGAACCTGCAACTCGTGCCTCTGCTACTGCCTGCGAATTGGGCTGAGCAAGGTGGTGATAGGTGATGATAGGGGTGGGAAGGGGTGAAGGTACAACAAAGGTGTGAGGGGCTAATAGCTGTGAGGGATGAATGGGTGATGGAATGGGATGATGGGTGGCTGGGAAGAAGGTTTGGGGTGGATCTGGGGTGGTGTAGGGGGGGAGGAATAGAGGGGTGGAGCTAGCTGCGACCAGCACAGGAGATGAGAGGGGGGGATGGGGGCTGGTCAACCAGCCAAGGAGGGGAGTAGTCTGTACCTCCTTTCCCTATGGTTGGAATGAATGGGATGCTCGAGAGCATTAATTAATAAAACTTGTGATGTTATCTATCCTCCTTTGCTATCCCCTGCTTCCCCTCTAACTAAGTTTTCTTTCTGTGGTCGTTGATACGGCACCGTGCAACAGTGCCGGCGCCATGGAGGGTGATGTGCACACATGTACATCTCTCCAATGACTTATGCAAAGAACGAATGAATGTGGTTATGCCCGGCGTCGTGGTCATCCTCTCTTTTCATTTTCATTCTCTCTCTGTCTACATCCTCAATCATTTCACCGTGTGAATGGGTCTCGCGTTTGTCTTCCCCGACGCTAGACATGCCCTGGCACACTATGGGCTACAGTAACTTCCCCTCTCCCCGGGGTTTCTTCCCAATCGAATATCAAGGGTTTTATTGCTAGAGATGTTTGTAGGTACATCCCCTTAGTCGACCCTGAGGTTGACCTCTCGTCACCCTTTTGTCCCCAGTCGTGGACCAGAGGTGATGAGGCCGTCCCAATACTCTGCATCATCATCTTCAGAGCACTAACCCGATGATTGTTCTGTCAACCTGTTAGTATATATGTATATGCACCTCTATACATATCATCATTAGCTTGCTAACTGTGTATGTTTTCCCATCCGTGTCACGTTATCATCCTTTCAGGGAGATCCTGTGACCGTGGAGAGGGGAACATTCCCCAGATTCATTGTGCTTCCATTTTGTCCACAGGGGACCATCTTCCAATGACGGGCTCCCTTATGGATTAGTGAGCGAACATTAAATGGGTTAATCTCAATACAATCTAATCCACAGTCCTTGGCGGACTTCGTGGTGGTCTTGAGACAGGTGCCCCTCGTAGGCTAGCCTCAGGATTTCCCTCTTTATTGGTCGTCCCGATTTCGATGTGGTATCGACTCGGGTCGCGTACCCCTCACAGGCTAGCCCTCGGGGTCTTCGCTCCCACCATGGGTTGCTTTACCCGTCTATGCTCACCTACAGACTTGGTGCCCCTAGTAGGCTAGTCCTCAGGGTTCTTCCTATCCGTTCGAGTTTTGCCGACCGTCGTTGTGCCACCCAGCTCTTTAGGGGTTGCTCCATTATGTGAGTACTCCCCGTTTCTCCCCGACACATCCTCCGGGATGGGGAGATATTGCCGAATTTTTGACTCAAATAAGTCTAAAGGCCACCTAATAAGTTAACATAATAGACCGACTCGACTCGGAACAATTGTCGCGTTGGAGTACGAACCTCACGTAATTTCTGGATCTGGTGCAGGGTGAGATGACCGTGTTGCAGTATCGGAACAAGTTCATCAAGTTGGGTCGGTATGCGTCGCATATTGTTGCTGATGAAGCCTTGAAGATCGAGCAATTTCTCCAAGGTTTGCGGGTCGAGTTGAGAGTGCCACTTCTTGCTACCCGTGTCACTGTCATGGATGATGCGTATCAGGCAGCGGTCGTAGTTGAGCTTGATTTGGTGAGGTCTGTAGGGTTTTCTCAGTCTAGTGTTGCTCAGCCGGTTGTGCCATTCTAGCAATCCTTTCAGCCGTTAGCACCTGGTGTTCCGTCCGTCGTGGCTACTTCTGGTGGTTCGTCGAGGCGGATGTTTCAAAAATCTAAGAAGCATTTCAACCGTCAAGCATCTTCGGGTTTTGTGCCGCAACAATCGGTGTCTCCTGATTCAGTTCAGCAGTCTGTTCTTCCGTATCAGCAGCATCGTCAGTTTCAAGTGAGTCAGCTAAGACCATGTCTGAGGTATGGTGGCAGCCATCCTGGTGTCCCATGTTCCTTGCCAGTCGTTTGCTATCGCTGTGATCAGCTGGGTCATGTTGTCCGAGATTGCCCGATGAAGTACGTTCCGATGCAGTTCTTGCAGGTCACCCAGCCGCAACAGTCGTAGTTTCACCTTCCTGCACCACCTCAGCCTCAGCCGTCATTTTTGCAAGTTCCTGCTTCTTCTCAGTAATCTTCTGCAGCCTCTAGCCAAAAGCTGAGGAGCCGGATCATGCATATCACTCGTGCAGAAGCAATTGCGTCAAATCTTGTAGAAGGTATAGTTTCAAATTTTGGTCATCCTGCTCATGTGCTATTCGATTCAGGTGCCACTCATTCATTTATTTTCGAGCATTTTCTTGCTCGTCTCGAGGAGTCGGTGACTGAGTCACCTTGTGATCTGCTCGTTGAGTTGCCCTTCGGAGACTTCATGTCCACTCCATTTTGCCTGGAAGATTCTCCTATTATCATCAGTGACTGGCAGTTGCCAGCGAAGTTCTATGCATTACAGTTGGCCGAGTACGATGCGATCCTAGGCATGGACTGGTTAGAGCGATATCGTGTCGTGGTTGACTGCAGATCCAAGAAAATCTATTTTCAGCCACGTGGGAAATCAGCTTTCTATTTTCAAGGTATCTGATCCTGTTGTTCTCGTTTTTAGTAGTTATGTGTAATTCACTTTCAGTTTCCTCCTTGTTCTTCCTTGTAATTTCGAGGATGAAATTTTTTTAAGGAGGGGGGGACTGTAATATTCTGCAGCCTACTGGAGAGTAGGTAAAGACCACCCTGACTGGTGGGGAAGAGAAGCTTTCCTGTTATCGGCCCCAGCGCCCTTTCAGATTTTCACCGGAGCCAACCCCCTTTAGCTTTTTCCAATGTGCCCTTGTGGGTTTTCACGCCGAGGGGTTTCCCAATTTTGCCTGAAATGCCCTTGCGAGTTTTTGCCTCAGCCGGGTTGTGGGCCTTCTTGCCCCAGATTGCCTCCTCATAGAGGGGAACGACTGGGTCCCCCGGGACATCTCTATTTTTAGCCCCATTTTATTATATTTTTTTTGTGTTTCACTTACCTGAGAGCCTGGCGGCTGGGCTGTAGTTGATGCGGTGGTGCCCCCGCTCTTGTCGTTGGGAAGACGAAGGCAGGAGACTGGCTTCTGAGGGCATCTGACGATGACTCTGGGAGGGGCCTGGTTGGCCCCCTGGCTTGACTGGAGAGGTGGACTGGGAAGAGTCCCCGCTTTGGCCTTCTTGGAGAGAAGACTAGTTCCGAGGGCTGAGACTGGGAGTGTACGCCCTATTTAGTGTGGCATGCGAACTCATGCTTTGGTGCGTGGTACAGCTTTATGTGCTTGCCATTGAGAGACGGGAAGGGTCGGTGGCCCTTGTGGTCTATGACTATGTAGGCCCCACTCTCGTAGGTGTCGCAGATGATGTAGGGGCCTCACAAATTTGGCTAAAGCTTGCCACTGGAACAGATTGCCATGACTTCTCTTTCCTTGATCATGACGAGGTCACCTCGCTTGAAGGCTCGTTGCCTGACGAGCTCGTCATAGGCTCATGCCATGCGTGCCTGATATATCTATAGGTGTTTATAGGCTTCGAGCCATTTGCCTTCTAGATTGGCAAGCCCTTCTAGCCTTCTCTGGTATTCATTTTCATCGGGACTGGCCAAGCCAATGTGTATCGCTACGCGGTAGGATGCTAGCTGGATTTCGACAGGGATGACAGGTTTCGCCCTGTAGGCGAGGGAGAATAGCGAGCATCCCGTTGGAGTTTTATAGATCGTTCAGTAGGCCCATAATGTCTCGGAGACCTTTTCACCCCAGTCACATTTTCGGTGGCTAACGATCTTAGCCAAGAGCTTGCAGAGAGTATTATTGTAGGCTTCGGCCAGGCCATTGGCCTGTGGGTTGTAGACTGAAGACGTTCTCCAGTCGATGTGGAACTTGGCCGCCAATTGGTATACGGCCTTGTTCTTGAATGGCGTCTCCTTGTCAGAAACTATGCGACTGGGTATACCAGGGCGAGAGTGGAGGCGATGGGCTTCGGACCCTTCCTTAGCATTGAACCGGTACGTCCTGACCTGATCTTGATCCAGGTGCTGAGAGAGAGATGGGACAGGGCTAGTCGGGCATTTCTAATGCCCTGGGGACACATGATGCCTACCCTAGAGGATGTTACCTAGATCACCGGGCTGAGGGTCGATGGTGAGGCTGTGAGCGGGGTGACCATCTCGGACTACGGCGATCTAGCCCAGAGACTCCTAGGTATAGATATAGTATACGAACCCCCATGCAGGATGATCTGCCACACTAACCTGACGAGAGCTATGGGGTTGGGAGACGCTTGACAGAGGTCGGGAGAGTCTCTGATAGAGTATACAGATCGGCTGATTGAGAGAGCCCGAGCCACCTACTGTTAGGACTCGTCTCAGAGAGAGAGGACAGACATGGATCTCAGGAGGTTTTTATTTCTGATGCTCGGGAGGTTACTATTGGGGTCAAAGGGAGACGACATTAACTACAGATTCCTGAGCGTCTTGGAGGACTTTGAGGGAGTAGGGAGATACGCCTGGGGAGTCGCCCTGCTAGTGCACTTGATAGCTGACCTATCTACGGGGATAGGTCGTGAGATGACAGTCAGTGGCTTTTCACCTTTTCTTCAGGTATACACTTGTTGTATTTCCTTAAATAGTTATGATTATGATTATGATTATGCATGTGACTAATGAAATGCTAATGAATGTAGGTGTGGAGTCATCTCTACATACCCAAGGACCGAGTCAGCCCCCAACCTGGAGACGAGGCTGCCTACCCACTAGCGCGACGTTGGCTTCCGTTCGTGACCGGGGTGCCTCACGCCTAGAAGCTAATGGTCTTGAGGCGGGAGTTTCGAGACTACCCCCCTTCACTAGTACGTGTATAAATATGGTGCATTTGTTATGAAAATGTGATGATCTAATGATATGCATGTAGGTTGTGTGGAGACCAAATGAGGGGATGCCTAATGAGGGCCAACCATGGGTCGTAGCGGGCCATCTTCGCTTTGGGTGTGACCTCTGGGTTCACTGCCTAAATGAGATCGAGCAACTACAGCTTTCACTGGTGATGAGGACGCTTGGCCTGCACCAGGAGTGGGTTGGGGTAGTTGAGCCTCGCAGGATCGGGTGAAAGACCCAAGGGTGGATGTAACATCCATGGTTTAGTGGATTCTTAATGGTGCGGATCTAGGATTCGTCCGGTGAATTTTTGCTATTTTTAAGAATTTTTCGACTATTTTTTGGTGATTGCCAATTGGTCCTAAAAGAGCCCATTACCCACCATTGCCGGAATCATTGTCGGACATTTTCAATGCTCTCATGGCCACCAACGCACTCACTCTTCCCAGGGAGAAGCTCGTGTGGTCCCTGAATGTTGACACTTCTAGATACTCTGTTTTCCATAGACAGTCAGGTCATACAGTGGAAAACTATTTTCAATTCAAAGACTACATTTATGATACAAATGACAAAGGTGGGATTGACTGGGAAGAAATGAGGCGATACATCGCCATGTGAAAAGCTAGGAGACCTCCTCTGAGACCCCAATTCCAACAACAACAACAGCAACAACAACCTCAGCCACAACAGCAACCTCAGCAGGCTCAACAGCAGTAACTGAACATGGGCATTATCCAGAACCCACTTCCGGAGCATCGACAGCCTAACCACCAAGTCAACCCCATCACTTCCTTCTCGGAAGTTGGAAGAGGGCAAGGTTGGCATATGGAAGGCACCTCCATTCTTGCTGCCAATCACGTTTCTAGCCAATCTTCATGCCTTATTCGTCTCGCATCTATCTATCCTCGACCCGTATTACAACCTGTAACAAGTCCTCCCCCATTTTCATAGCCATCACGCCCTCTCATCTGCATCCCTGCAGCTAACTCCCCACTAATCCACCAGCAAACACCATCTACCATGCCCCCCTTACCCTCAAGGCCCCTCATCATCTCTCATCCCCCCGCTTCGCCATCCATTACACCTCCGCCTCCACCCCTACCCTCGAAGCCTCTAATTATCCATCACCCATGCGAATCCCCATCCACCTCACCATCTACTTCCACTATGCCTCAACCCCTACCCTCGAAGCCTCTCATTATCCATCACCTATGTGAAACCCCATCCACCTCACCATCTACTTCCACTATGCCTCCACCCCTACCCTCAAAGCCTCTAATTATCCATCACCCATGTGAAACCCCATCCACCTCACCATCTACTTCCACTACGCCTCCACCCCAACCCTCGAAGCCTCTCATTATCCATCACCTATGTGAAACCCAATCCACCTCACCATCTACTTTCACTACACCTCCACCCCTACCCACAAAGCCTCTAATTATCCATCACCCATGTGAAACCCCATCCACCTCACCATCTACTTCCACTACGCCTCCTCCCCTACCCTCGAAGCATCTCATTATCCATCACCCATGCGAAACCCCATCCACCTCACCATCTACTTCCACTATGCCTCCACCCATGCCTGCAAAGCTGCTCATCATCCATCACCCGTCAAGTTATTTATAGCATTAGTTTGAACGTTTTGTTGGGTTAGGTTTAAAAAGGGGGAAAGATCTATTCACCCCCCTCTAGATCTATTCAATCCTCACACAACAGGTTCCTTAAAGGGGGATATCAACAAATGCCATGGTGGCGGATATTGTCTCGTCGCATCTCGATCCTTTCGGATCTTGGGTTAGATATGCCCGCATCCTTTCGGCATCCATCTCGGCACTCCGTGGATGGATGTCCTATATTCCCCGAGCATAGTCAGAAATAAAGGGGAGGTGCTATCCAAATGGATTCTAATCTCCGCTCTATCGAACGAGCATCATTTCTAGACCCCCACTGACCCGAGGAGCCTCCCATGGACCCTCTGTGAATGAACCTCTGTCTCCCTGATGGCTCACCCAGAGAGCTTTCCCAGGGCCTCCAAAGCCCTGATTAAAACTCCAAAGCCCCCTTATAGAATCTTAAGCATCCTCAGCGCCCAAATCTTCAAGTCGGTCCCTTTGAAGCCCCGGCGTGAGATGCTTCCCGGTGCCTCAAGGCCTCCACCGATCAAAGGCGCGCTGAAGTAAGGCCGCACCGATTCCCATCCACACCGATTCCCAAGTTGATTTCCATCCATGCCGATGTCCATTAGCTGTCGATCCCAATTACAGGCCCTTCTACCCCTCGAGCCACTCAAACACTCAACTTCCAGCACCTGCCAGAAGTCTTCAAATCACTCAATAAACCTTAAAGCCCTGCATCCAAGCCTCGTGAGCCTTCATGCAAACCTATGCCATCCCGAGAAGAGGTCATGGTTCTTCACTTAAAGCCATGGGAGCTAAATCAATAGGGTTTTTACCCTTACATTCTACTGATCGATCCACAATGTTTCGTCTAACACCACTGGCCCACAGAGTTCTGTCACTGCATGTCCTCAACAGTTCCTAAAGGGGAATATTAATAAAATGCCTTGATGGCGGATATTGTCCCATTATATCTCGATCCCTTGGGATCTCGGGTTACATATGCCCACATCTTTTCGGCTACCATCTCAACACTCCGTGGATGGATGTCCTAAGCTCCCCCGAGCATGATCCGAGATAAAGGGGCGATGTTGTCCAAATTAACTTCGATCTTCACTTTGTTAAACAAATATCATTTCCATACCCCCTGGGTTCTCCGCTTTGTACCGGGAATCGGGCTAATGAACCATCATCAAAAAGGAGGGGGTGAATACGGATTAAGAAATGTGTCATTTCGCTGGAGCGCAATCATCTTGTCCTCCTCGAGCCACACAACCCAAAATCAAAATAGCACCTTCTACCAACTGTGACGTCTCAGCCTCTGCTCTGGTCATGTGAGTCAATCTGCCTCGGGATCTCTGCCTCCCTACAGTAGCTGACTGAGTCAACTGAGGAAACTGCCCCTGCTACTGGTACTACTGCGACTGTGATGGTATCTACTGGGGCTGAAACTGCTGCTGCTGCTGGAGCTCGTGCGGTTGACGTGGTCTCTGAGGGCAGTCACATGCCATATACCCTGGCTGATCACACCGAAAATAAATAACTGGCACCGAACACTGCCTGCCTAGATGAGAATCGTCGCACCGAGGACACCCGCCCTGAGAACCACTCACCGAGCCCTGACGTTGGTAGGGTGTGGGTTGCTGAACACTGCTCACTGACTATTGCCTCGACTCCTTGCGCTCTTGATGCCTCTTACT
Source organism: Amorphophallus titanum (assembly GCA_024336825.1). Taxonomy (NCBI): domain Eukaryota; kingdom Viridiplantae; phylum Streptophyta; class Magnoliopsida; order Alismatales; family Araceae; genus Amorphophallus; species Amorphophallus titanum. The sequence goes on from JANBPO010006173.1 coordinate 3,384,409, forward strand.
GAAATCGGCATCCCTGAACAACTTCTTGAGCTTCGTGCCGAAGGATGACGAATCTGTCGCTGATGCCACAGACGGAGGCGCCCTTGAACCGCCTGCTGAGACCTGGACAGTACTCTACTGCTGTACGGCCGTCGGTTGACTGAGACCTATCTACGTTTGACCTGCACTACCCTGCCCCCGAGTCCTCTGCAAATCTCCCTCCAGCGCCGCTCCTGCTCTACAAGCCGTATCCAGGTTGGCCAAACCCGATGCAAGCAAGGGCTGCCTCAACTCTGATCTCAAACCCCTAACAAACTGCTTGGTCTTCAGCTCCTCATCTGACATGATATGAGACGCATAACGGCCCAACTCAATAAACCTGGATCGATACTGCATCACTGTCATATCCTCCTAAGTCAACTCCAGGAACTGGCGCATCTTCTGTGACTTGATGAAAGATGGACAAAAGGCACGCTCGAAAGTCGCGACGAACTCTTGCCACGTGATCTATCGAAGGGGACGAGATTGAAATGCTGCTCCCCACTCTACCATCCACCTGGACCGGGCTGACCCCTGCAACCGGTGGCTAGCCAACACCACCTTCTCCTCCTTAGCACACACCATGGAACTAAAGATCCTCTCCAAATCATCTAGCCAATCTCTCGCTGCCTCCAGATCTGACCACCCGTTGAAAAGGGGCGGTTGGAACTGCAAGAACTCCTTCAGTACCTGACCATAGCCACCTCGAGTCGACGAGCCCTCGCCAACTTCACCTCCCTGCTGCTAAAAAACATACTTATACTGGCCCCTGAAAAACTCATCGACTCTAGGAACTCACACCTCTCTAGCTGAACAGATAATAAAGAGATTTCATTTGCATAAAAGGGGCAAAATACATGGTACTCGGGGCATCCCCTGGGATACATAGAAGTCCACCAAAAGAAAAAGAGAGAGAAAAAGAAGAGAACAAAGCTACTACAGTGGGCGTTGGAAAATGTCCTCGAGCTCTAGGAGCCCCAAGGAGGGGTGATGAATCAGCTCCTGCAAGCGAGACTTTGTGGCTTCCAATTGCATCAATTTCTCTTCAAGAGAGGCAGCCTGTCCCTCTGCGAACTCTGCCTCCTCTATACTCTAGACTTGCTACTGCTTGGCTAGTTCTAGCTCTGTTTTGGCCTGGGAGAGTTCAACGTAAAGTTCAGCTATCCTAGCCGTCAAGGAAGTCTGGCGCTAGGTAGAGACATTAGTGGCATCCCGCACCTGCTGGGCGGTTCCTCTTAGAGATGCAAGAGTGGTTCGGCACTCTGCCCGCTCGAGCTTTATGGTCGTCAGCTGATCAGTTACACCTTGGGCAAGGAACTCCCTTCTATTCACATGCTTTAAGCGAAGGATCACTCGCTACATCCAGTACTCCATGGGACAGCCAAAAGCCAACAATGTGTGGGAAAGGTGCTCTACCAGACCCCTTAGCTGCACATAAGGCAGATCTAGGCTGGTTGCTATAGTCTGCTGCAATGTCTCCAGATATTGCCACACTAGATCGTTTGACGACTGCAAGCCAAGCGACGGCGTATCAGGAAGTTGGAACTCTACTCGACTATCAACTACACCCTAGATGTCGTTGCTCGGTTCGGAAGATGATGATGGCATGTCCTATAGGGCACCCACACTAGAACTGGTTTTGGTGACTAGCGTAGTAGAGGAATTCTCGATAGCAGCAACCACTCTCCCAACTTCTGGCAGCAGAGCCACGCTCTGAGCTTCGACGATGGAGGATGTCTGACCTTCCTCCCCGACTTGACCAGCCTCCACCAGTGCTATCTCTACAACAAGGGTTAAAGCTTTTGAGACCCCAGCCACTTCTTCAACAACTTCTCCCGCTTCTATCTCAAAAGTGTCTCTTCCCTCCGGGAGTAATTCTCCACCAACAATGAGCGGCTGGGGTTCCAAAGCCGCAATCGGCTGAACAGATCCAACAATTGCCCTTGATGCCTCCAACCTCACTGCTGAAATGAAATCCTTGGGGTATCGCAGAGCTATTGGCCGCAGGATAGGCGAAAATGTGGGTTGATCTGCACTCAAGGGTGGAAGAGGTATCTTCACAGTCATGGCCGGCAGGGTTTCGCCACTCCATGTGGGTGCGTTCCCTGTATCTCCCTTATGCTCGAGTTAGGGGGAGATGTTGTCAAATTTTTTGTTAGAAATAATAATATGACAAAGACAAAAGGGAGCAACAAACAAATGGGATAGTAACAAGTTAAAGAGCCAAAGGAAGCAACAAACAAATGAAATGAACAAGGGTAAAATGCTTCAACCAAGGCAAGGGAACCACGGACGGCACGAAGAGAACCAGACTAAACGATAACCGAACAACTTGAACACTCGTCCTGCAAAGAAGAGAGAAGAGGAAACAATTAAGAGATAGGAAGAGAAGTCCCCCAAGGAATTACATGAAATTAAGAAAGAGAAGAAAAGAAAGGCCTTAAGAGGTCGAAGAGGAGTTGGCCCCTTATAAGCTTCACCCGGCACGCCTGCCCCTGGGCCTTCGCCGGTGCACCCTGCCGTGGCCTTCCCTGGTACAATTCCAGTCTCACCCGGACCGGCACACTTCCTTGGCCAGTACACCCGTCAGCTAGGCCTCCCCAGTACACCCTTCAGTTGAGCCTGTTCCCCTGCACAGTCCACCCTTTTGCTAGCTCGATACACTCCTTCGCCAGCACACCCCTCCACTCCTCAGCCAATACACCCCCAACACCCTTCACCGGCACAGCGTGCCTTTGCCTTTCCTCGGCACGCCTTCAACACCCTAGCCTGGCATGCCTTTGGCCACCCCTATCTGGTACACTACTCCGCCCATCCAGCCCTTCCCCGGCATAGCCTAGCCTGGTCTCCTCGACATGCTCCTAACCGGGCACAACCCCCTACTAGAGCCTTGTCCAGTACGCCCGCCTGCGCCCAGCCCAGCAAACCTGCTCCCAGACCTTCGCCGGCACACCTCCATCTCCTTCGTCGGTACACTCCCCATTCCCTTACTTGGTACACTCTGGCCTCTCTTAGCCCGGCACACCCCAGGTGGCCCTGCCCGACACACTCAACCGCAGGCTTTCCCCAGCATACCCATAGGGGTCTTCCCCGGCATACACTTCCCCGGCCCTCATCGGCACACCTTCGACCATCCTAGCCTGGAGCACTCCCCAGCCGCCCTCGCCCGGCACACCCCCAATGCCTCCAGCCCGGCACACCGCCCAGGCCACCATCGGTGCACCCTCAATGGTCCTACCCGGCACACTCCCCAGCGGTACACTCTTTAAACCCTCACCCGGTACACTATCAACTCCCCTACCCGGTGCACTCCTGCCCTCCTCCACCGGCACACTACTCTCCAGAAGCCTGTAAACACCAAAAGTCAAAGAGGCGTCAGAAGGAGCCTCGGGTGTTACCCCAGGGGACAACCCACTAATGCTTAAGTTAGCGATAGTTTGAGGAGGAGAATAGAGGGGAGCAGAGGAGAGGGAGAGAGGCTGTAGCAGAGGATCCGAGAGACGTATAGGCCCTCTCAATGAGTGCTCGCCGCTCCTAGTGGACACCCGGAGGGTGCTCGCTGGGTGGTAAGGTCGTGGAGGAGTGGTTCTCTCTCTGGAATTTGCGTAACGAAAGCTCTCTGTTGTTGTAGTTCAATTCTCTATGTAAAGATATTGGCAGAATGAACCACCGTGTCCTCTTCTTTGCTGGTGCCCTTTTTATAGGGGTTGCCCTGGAGCAAGGAGCCTCATCCTTGATGGGGAAAGGCATAGGTGGGGGAATAACGCTTTCCCGCTATAGCGGCTGGAGTTTTCAATTGGAGGGTGATTACCCTGGCATCGACTGGTACCAGGGTGAGTCTTACGGCGCTCGTGGGGCATGCTCGCCCGTTATGGGGTTGAGGCCATCGTCGTGGAGGGTAACGGTCGGTCGTTGAAAGGTCTTTCGGTGATCACCGCGCTTGGGTCGCAATTTTAATACGTTGTGGGATCCGAGGCCAAGTTGGATTGGACCGTGCCTGATGGGCCGTAACCGCCAGGCGCCTCTTAGGTGGGCTGTAGAAGCAGGCCTGGTTTGGGCCAACTGTTGCTGGGTCAGTCCTGGGTCAAACAGGATTTATCCTCCTCACTTCCCCCCCTACTCTCAGTTGCCAAGCACCTTGCAGGGGACTGAGAGTTGAATATGAGAGGGGGTCCATGGGAGTGCAATATTCGAAGTCGATTCTTCTGTAGCGCGAATACTAGTAGTATACTTAGCGCGCAAGGTTCCTCTGGTGTTGGTAGGTGTCATGCCTGTCATCATGACGGAGGCCCAATTTTTTCTGGGAGAGTGAGCTCCGAACAGACACTCAGCGTGGGCGATCGTGCCATGACAGTGACGGGTGCCTTTTCACCTGCCCCACAGCTGGGAAGTGCCGGCCTGTCGTGAGTAGTTATAAGAGTCATCGTGGGATTCCCCCGAAGGCTCCCTTTACGCCCCGTCGATTGCCGTGCTCACCGTAGGCTTCTTCTTCTTCCTCTGCCTGGTGAGGGTTTTCTCCCCCTTTACGTTTTTAAGCTCCCGCAGTCATGCCTCCTCGTAGGAGAACCCTTCATGTTGGCCCCACCTCTTCTGTTGAAGAAGTGGATTGATCGCGGTAGTGCCCCGAGCACCTCGGGTGTTGGCGCTAATCGTCCTCGCTCCCCACCATTGATCGCATACAGGGTGATTCACGGTTTACGGGAAGCTTGCCAGATTCTCCCCGAGTTTCACATTGTCTTCCCGACTGTTGATGATGACTGACTAAGTCTACCTTCGGGAGGGATAATGGTCCCAGTGGCGTCTTTCCAGGTGGGCTTCCGTCTTCCTATTCATCCTTTCATTGCTTCTGTCCTCCACCACTACGGCCAGTATCCGGGGTAGTTATGCCCAAATTCCTACTATATCCTCTGCTATTTTGTTTATGCATGCCAGCGAGCATTGGTGGAACCCACCATCCATCTTCTCCACCACTTTTATAACCTTCAGAAGTGCCCGGCTGATACGGTCTATGCGTACTTTAAGGCTCGAGCCAGTCGCAACATCATCCAGGTATCCGCTACCGCGGCTAACCTCAAGGGTTGGTTGCAGTGGTATGTATATATCACCAAAACTAGTGACAATGATTCCCCTGGCATTTGGAGGCATAGGGGTTTCCGTCCTGTCTGGGCCGACAAGAAGCCCCTGGCCAATGCCGAAGATCATAGGAAGATAGATGCTATCCCTCGATTTCCCCTCGCCAATGCTGACTTTGAGCTGAAATCAAGGTTGCTCCGGGAGCTGGGCTTAAGTCCCCCTCTATCGCATGGTATCGATCTTGAATCCTCCTCAGGCTATATTGGTGTCGAAGTGTCTTAGCTTCACTTAATCTGATTTCAGGAGCGCCAGAAGTGCCAGTGTGGAGATACAAGGTGGTGTGACTGCCACGGTGCGCCCTAGGTCCTGTGGATCACGTCGAGCCGGGAGCCGGTCAGGTGTCTGCCGTCACTCCCCAAGCTGAGGTCGCGTTCGCCCCAGGGAGATTGCAATATCCTGTTCCTGCGGGGGTCCCCTTGGTGAGCTCGGTGGCAGCCTCTGCAGCCAACGACCACTCCAGTGCCAGGGGGGACGCCTCCGAAGGAACCACTAGTGTTGCAGCGGAAGGGTCCACCATGGCTGGTGGCGGTTGGGCTTCATTAACAGTGGAGGAGCGAGCGGCACTTGACAACCAGTGTTACTCGAGGAAGAGGGGTATAATCTCTACTCCGGCTCAGAATCAGGCCCCGTCGCCGTCGTCATGCGAAGGACCTCCTCCCCCCGAGGTACCGCCGCCACCGTAGGCTGACGAACCTGTGAATCCTTCCCTTGCCCCTGCCCCTCGGGAGGGGCGTGATAAGGGGAAGGCTCGCTTAGTCGATGATGCTGTCCATCCTCCGTCATCGGAGGTTTCTCTGCTCGCTCTATTCCTCCCACCTGAGGAGGCCACGATTGGGTATGCGGGGCTTGCTACGGTGGTAGACCTTATGAATAAGAGTGTCGGATGGCGTGAGTGTGTCGGGATGTTCGGCCCAGGGGTCGAGAAGGAGTTGATGGATTTGGCCACCAAGAGCCTGTGTGTGGTCACGTGGGCCCTTGGCCTATGGAGGCGCCACTTTGGTGGTCCTGCACAGGAACTAGAGGCCAGTCAAGCCATGCAGACTGACTTGGTAGCCAACTGTGAGGTGCTCGAGGAGCGCCAGAAGGCAGCCGAGGTTGAGGTCATCGGGCTCCGGGAGCAGCTCAACCAGCTGGATCGGGTGCTCGTCGCTATGGAGCGAGATCGTGACTTCTTCCACGTTCGGGTCGAGACAGCGGAAGCCCATGCGGCCACACTGAAGGCGTAGGTCTAGGTGGTCAAGGCTCGGATCGAGGAGTTGAAGGCGCTATCGAGGAGAAGGCAATGGAGAACTTCTGCTCTTCTTCGGCCTATCGGGACAAGCTAACTGTCGAGGCCTTGAAGTTCTTTGGGATGACATGCGATCGTGGCTTCCGAGAGGGCTGGGCAGCCGCTGTGGCGACAGCGGCCGGGGCCCTCGGTGCCTTCTCTCCCCCCTCATTTGTCACCCTATGGCTCCGAGGCTAGTGACGGTGAGGAGGGTGCTGGTGAAGTGTGAATCGAGACCGGGGAACCTACTCCGGGGTCGAGTGTCGGTGAGCGCGCATCTGTTGATGCCCTTGCCATAGAAGAACATGTGGCAAACTTGGGTGAGGACACACGCGGACTCGAAGAGGTCGGGTCACGTGACGCTGCTACTGGGGCGGACCCTTGAAGGGGTGCCTTCTTATTTCTCCTTTTTGTACTTTCCTTGGTCTGGTAGGGCAGTCGCCCTTTTGCTTGTAAACTTCTATTTTTGGAATCGAAACTTTTGGGAGTAGATGATTGAGTAGGACAACGTGAGAACGATTTTGGTCTGTCTTTGGTTAAGTGTCCTCTATCTGTCTAGCAGCGTTTTAAATTCTGCAATAACTTTTGTTCTAGCTAGATGGAAATTATTATTGGGTGATAGATCCATTCACCCCCCCTCTGGATCCTCTAGATCGCCCTTTAGCTGTTCAACATGACCTACCAGTCGGCAATAGCTACACTGGCCCTGCCAGAAAACTCCCGTCACCGGCACTGCAGGTGCCGGCACCAAGCTGCTCGCACGGAGACTACAACCTACATCCCCGCTGCCGTCAGCACATGGCCACCGGCTGCTCTCCTTGACCAGGAGTGAGAAGGGATTGAGCAAGCCATGAGAAACTACCTCCGAGGCTCGAGGACCACTCCATTGGGTCGTCAAAGACTACTGGGGGCAGTGGCCTCCGCCTTCCAGGAAGAAGAATAGACCTGGCCGGTGCACAGCGCGGAGTCGAGGAACCAGTTGGTGGAGCTATGCCAGTCCCCTTTACGAGAGGAAGCGGAGCCCCGACAGTCGGTCTTTGATAGGCTGGTGTTCCTGAGCAGGCCATCAAGGAGGATGGCAAGAAGAAACAGGAGCTGAAGAGTTTTCACCTGCAACATGGCAGGAGTCTTTGATCGGTATGGGGCCTCACCCACCGACCCTAAAGAGATGGCCAGACTCGCCACCAGGCTCGGTCCTCTCACCAGAAGAGGAAGGGTGGCAGGCGAGATGGCCCAGATTGGCACTGAAGAGACCGTCCAGGAAGAACCCTCCATGGTTCTAACGGCCAATGTAATTACCGCTGGAGGTACCAATAGCAGGCCCTCCATGTCATCTGAGGACGCCCCAGTCGAAGAAACAGGGGGCACACCCAGTCTCCCCACCAATGACCCTGCAATGCTGTACATGGTGCAACAGTATCAGTGGGAGATCGAGCTACTAAAGAAACAACTGGGTGAAACGACCCAACCCACAACATCTCGACAGACTGAGGTTTTGCTCAAAGCGCCCGAGGGCAGCAGGCAATCCTCAGAAGCAACTCTGCAAGCTGCAGCATTTCCACCAATCCCCAGCTACACTGGGGGCATGCCTCTGCAATAGGCATTGCATGCAGTACTAGCCTTGCCACCTATTTTGCCTCCCCAAGGGTCTCCCATGGCCTCGCAGGTGATGGTATTGACTGCTCTAGGGGCACAGCCTGCTCACCTCCACCCAGGCCCAGTCAACCTGACAAGGACAAATGAAATGATGATATCGTCAGCGCGTGTCCTAAGCCCCCAACTACGTGTGCACACACAGACCATCTGCTCTAGGTCAGGTCCTCTGGCTGGTTTTCCCCCCCATCAGACTCTGGTGGCAAAGGCAAGGGGCCTACGGAGACCAGCCTAAAAATCATCTAACTCAGTTCAAGCTCTCCACCACTCCCGGGTGGGTCCGCACACGCGTGTGCAGGAAGCTACGACTAGTGGATAGGTCACTGGAAGGTAGACTCTCAAGTCAATGGAAAACAATGCTCAAACCCGACGAAGCATGGGGGTCATCCCACGTACCAGCATCGTCACACGGTGACAACAGTCAGAGAAGAAACAGGACTGTGCACCGCCCGAAACAGTCTAGAGCATAACGGACCCATACTGGTGCATTATAGACTTTGGCAGACCAACACAGGTGCACTATGGTCACATGACGGACCACTTCTGGTGCGTCAAAGACCCAGCAGAAACCAGACTATAACGTGCTTGCCCAGAGGCATTATATTACTTAACGGACCATCGCAGGTGCGTTAAGTCTCGAGTCACAAGATGGAACATAATGCATACCTCTAGGGGCGTTATGTACATAATGGACCAGCCATGGTGCGTTATGTCACGGAGTGAAAATAGACTATAACACACTCCTTTAGGGGCATTATAGACCTTAACGGACCATCTCTGGTGTGTTAAGTGGAAGGCAAGGGCGTTAAGCATAATGTACCTTCCCTGGGGCGTCATATGGTCATAACGGACCTACCTAGGCACGTTATGTGACCAGGACCCCCAACGGTCAAAAATCAACGGTCGAAAACCCATAAGGCACCAACACAGGGGCGTTATGCAAAATATAACGGTCAATCATGGGGCTGTTAAACCCATGAAAGCCAGACTCAAAACCCACAGAGCATAACACCCCTCCCTGGGCGCGTTATGCACATAACGGCCACTGGGACGACCGCTATGTCATCCCGGCGGTGAAATGGTGAATTAGGCACAAAAATGCTGGCCACCCCCCATACCTCCACGGGAGAGGGGAAAATCAAGGGAGAAGCCCCCAAATGACCCCTAGCATACATCTACGGCCTTGGATCGGCCAAAAACGTGGTGAAATAGTAGATCGGCTTACAACCCCCAAAACATGGATTTTCCCCAAAATCTCCAAATACGCCCGCTCGGCTCACCACGACCTACAAAACTCGCGGGAAATGAAGTACGCGGATTAAGGATCCGTCCCCCTACCTTCACTGAAGATTTTGCGCACTGTGGACCTGGAAGAGAGAATGAAGGCCTTAGAGGATCGGGCCGAAGAGTCAGACCAGTCATTTCATGGTCTGGTAGGGAGAGTCATTGTCCTAGAGAGAGCCCTGATTGAGGCGCACCCCGCACCGACAAATGGTGAATAGGAGCTGGTTCAGCAACCTACTGCTCCAAGGGATCAAGGGGTAGATAATAGGAGGCACCGAGTCCCCGAGATGGATGCTTTTGAGTCTGATAATGAGAATGGGGTTACGATCGTGACCGTCGTGTTCAATGGTGAAATCATGATTATGCTGCGGACGAGTGGAACCTCAGGACCGTTCGTGCGGATCCTCCCACTTTTGATGGGTCATTGGACCCGAAGGTCTATCTAGATTGGGAGGTCGGGATGGATCGGTACTTCGACTTGTTCGATATGATGGACCGCCGAAGAGTCCTATTCACGACCATGAAGTCGATACGACAGGCGCAGACTTATTGGAAGAATGTAGAGAGCCTGTTGTTTCAGCATTTTGAGCCCCAGGCTGATACATGGGGTGAGATGAAGGTCAAACTCTGAAAAAATTACCTTCCTGCCACATACCGTCAGTGACTCATCGATAGGTGGCAGAGTCTCAGCCAGGGAGATCGATCAGTCTGCGAGTACATTGCTGAATCTGATGAGTATTTTCTACAATGTGGCGTCTCGGAGGAGAGCTCCATGCCTACTTTCCACCTCCGACGGGGTCTGCGGCCGCATTACCAGTATGAGCTTTTTTACCGCAATGCAAACACTTTGGAAGAGGCATATCAGATTGCTCTAGAGTTGGAGTAGTTCGAGGCAGAGTTCGAGCCTGCCCAACGATTGGGACCCTTTCCCCATCGTGGGGTTGAGCCTCGTAGCTCATCGGGCTGTTATCCGAGGGCTTCCTTGGCTCATCCTCAGGAGCCCGTCTTGTTGTGTATCTCTAGGTGATTTTGATGATAACAAAATCCCGAACATATTTTCTGTCACGTGCCATGTATTATTGATCAAGAATGAGCTTCGTATGCAATTAAGGTCTAATTTCATCATGATATATGCTTCAATGTTAACAACCTTCCAAATGCGTAAAAAGAGCTCAGATGGACTTGAAATCATTTATAACATACGTTCAATCCAAGGCTTGATTATTTGGACATGTTGTGTTAGGCTAACAATTCATTTTTACAACTTTTCTAGAGTTCGTTCGACCAATGGACAGGGGTCAGTCGACCAATTTTTCCAGCAATAAAAAATCTATAATTTTTTCACAGTTCTTACATGACTAGACTCATAAAAATATGACGAATACAATGGCACAAGCCGATGAGTAATCCAAGCCTTGAAAAAAATTGTGGAGAGGCGAGGAATGCCCACATTAGTTCTGGACCCTAGCGACCATTTGGATGACCGCTAGAGGTACCTAGCAGCCATTTACTTGACTGCAAGGATGCCTAGCGACCCTACCTAGACTGCTTGGTTTTGGTTGATTCGTTTCATCGACTCTATTCTAAGCAGTCTAGTCATGACCGCATAGATCCAAAAAATGGTTCAGAGCTGACCGCTAAATGATAAAAATGGTCCGGTTATGGCCGTTAGGCTCTTCAATATTTTTAACCCAGGGTTTGAACAGAAGGGTTGATTTTCTATGATCCTAGATGGTCTATGACTATCTAAAAACTCACATTTTATTTCCAAAGTTACTTAATGAATTATGAAAAGTTAAAGAATGTGCCGTTATGCTGCCAAATTTTTTCCGTGGCATAATCTTATTCTAAATCAACCCTGAGGTCTCATATTCTTATTTGGTGCATTCTTACCTTGATATTTGCTATCATGGAACTATAGTTTGAACTTGTTATATTATTGGCCATATTTATATTTTTCGTGGAAGTAGCTTGATTTATAACTTGAAGTTGCAAGAGCGGGCACAGACAGTGTCCAAGGGCTCCACTCTAGTCCCCTCGACAGATAGTCAGAAACATACTATAAATCATGGGGTATGATGAATACTGGCATCGCATTATGTCGGGAGTACTTTTATTATAAATGGGTGAAATCCACAAACTCTCACGAGGTAATCTTGTGAAATTATATGCTTGCTAGTACATTCTCGTTACATGACTTTCTTGTGCATAACCTTTATGCTTATGAAAAGCTCATTCTTGTTCTTGAAAGGTCAAATTACATTCATATTATATTCTTGCTTGATCTTATTTCTAGCCTACAAGATCTCTCATATCTCACCTTGATCATATCTTAGTTTTCATGTCACTTGTGTTATTTACGTGTTTCATCATATTTTCATAATTTATCTTATACTCTAGATCTAAAATATTAATTACTTAAACAATGCCTTCATGTTGATGCGAAGATACCTACTGGGCAAGTGTGCTCATTACCCTACTTTTCAATCTTTTTCAGGAAATTCTAGCGGGACGGATTCAGACTATTCAACTGATGGGTCCGAGAGTGATTAAAGAAGGAGCGAAGCCTTAGATTGTCATTAGTGATAGTCAAGAGTTGCTATGTAATTTTCCTTTTCTCCCATTTACCTCTTTTCCCACCTCTCATTTTCAGCCTGCACTTCCCAGTTCACAGGCAGCAGTGTACCATCGACTCGCAGAGACTGCAATGACTTCATCCCGACGTCCCTAGAAGCGCAAGTGGTACCTTCGGAAGCGTCTCCCTGTCTTCTTTGTAACAGCAGTAGTCCTGACCCAGTCTGAGCTCGTGGCTGCCCGGAGGAGCCAATCTCCCCTAACTGCGCCTCTCCTCCATGGCAGTCAACCTGAAGCTACTTGTAGAGGCTACCACGGCCAATCCTTTGAAGTTATTGAGGCGAGGCTTGGCCGAGCACTTTCACGACTAGTAGCCTTCAAGTACCAGGAAGCGGATCCCCGATTGGACTTCAGAAGAGTGAGTTCCTAATTTTCTCCCCAAGGTGCACTGTTCTGTCTCCTCTGGGACTGAACAGACCCTTGTCCACTATTCGGGCTCTCCCAATCTACTCATACCTCCTATGGCATCCCTATGGGTCTCTGATCAAAGAGGACTTGACAACGAACCCAGCGACACTAGCCACACTTGAATCGGAACTCAGGAGCACCTGTAGTGACCCCATCTTCCTACTGTAGTGATGTTGAGATATTCAGAGCTAGAGAACAGAGTCCCTGCTCACAGCCTCGCCCCGACCAACGTCGGTCCCCAGAAGTCCTCCCAAAAATCTAACGTCCTCTTGGGCCAACCCAGGAGGTTTTTATGCTGGTTTTGTAGCAAACGGAGTCCGGGAGTGGCCGCGGTAGTGCCGACATCAACTGCTTATCCCCTGTTCCAGAGAGCCGACAGAACCGGCAATCGCCTTCCAATTAGTTCCTAGCTTGGCTTTTCCCCTCCCCACCTGGCCGGCTGAGTGCCCCTCCCTGCGTGGAAGTACATTTTGGTTGTAATTCTATTCCCCACCCCTAGTCCAACCCCCTTGCAAGGGGCGTAATGCATGTATTAGCAGGTCATCGATCGAAGCTTCTCCGGCACGGCGTGCGGGTAAGCCCACGCTTCCTTGCTCGCCTTCGTCTCCGATCGGGATCGGTGTCTTAACACCGATCAGGTGAGCCTCGGTTACCCTCCCTTGATGGTCTTTCCTTGCTGGTTTAGTATCGCTGCTAGTGCCATCAGGTGGTGAGTTGAGTGCCCATTTTTGAATTGCTTATATTTGAGTGACCACCGCAGGTGAGTTGTGAGAGAGCCATTACATCCCATACCCTCGGCGTGCTGGCCGCCCGTGAGAGTGGGCATCCCAGGACCCTTAGGGTAGGCTGAGGCGAGCCCGAGAAGGGGTTCTTTTGCACCGGGAAGGGTTGAGCATGCATCGGGGAGAGTTCGCCCGATCCGTCATTTTAAGCCACAATTCCATATTTTGGGGGCGTAGAATCATGCTAGGGGGCTTGGGGATTCCTTTCCCTTTATTTCCCCCTCCGTGGGACTTGTATGGGGCCAAAATGGGCGATTCCGGCGAGGTTCACCATTTTTCACACCGGTGAGCCATGTGCGGTCGCACCAGGGACCGCATATCCCTTGTGCGGTCCTGTCTTGGCCGCCCATCAGCTCTGCGCGTAGCGAGATTGAGCGGTCTATCGTGGGACAGCATATCCCTTCGTGCGGCCCCAAGCTGACCGCCCATCTCTCAGAGTTTTGACCGTTGTTTGTGACCGTTATGCAGTGCAGTGAGGTGTGCGGCTGGGGTCTGGCCGCATGACCTTTCGTGCAGCCATGGGCTGACCGCATGTTGCCCCATGCCATTTTGACTTGGCGCGCAGTGAGGCATGTGCGGCCTGACCGTGACCACACATCCCTTGAGCGGCCCAGGACCGACCGCTCATCTTGTGAGTTTCCGACCATTGGTTATTACCGTTACACAGTGTCTTGGGGTGAGCGGCCAGAGTCTAGCCGCATGTCCCCATGAGCGGCCATGGCCCGACCGTTCATCTTCTGGTACCATTGGTACATGAGCGGCCCAGGTGGTACCGCCCATGCCTTGGAACGGCGGGATCCTAGCCGCCCTTCCCCTGAGCGGCTGGTGTCAGACCGTTCATCTTTCTTACCGCTGGGAGTGAGGGACGGTCAGGTTGGCCCATCTTTCTCCCACGCGTGGCTATGAGTTAGCCGTGCATCCTTGAGTGGCAAATGATGGACCGTTTATCGTCTGAGTCCTGGCCGGTAGTTTGTCGTGCCGATTCGAGTCCCGGGTAAGTAGACCTCGATCCACGTGTCGACCTGTGGTCTAACTGATGCTGGGCATCATGTGGGGACCAGGTGTGGGGCGCCGTGAGGGGTCCCGGGGTGTGGCGTTTCTGGCTTACGTCACTATGAGTCGATGTTGCACGAGGAGCGATCCTTGTACTCGTTTACCTTCGGAGTCGTTTCCCGTGACGTGAGGGTCTGTGCTTCCGGTGACCCATCCACTAGTCGTACCTTCCATGGCACGCGTGTGTCGGCCCACTAGGAGCACTGGTGTGGTGCACCCGAGAGAGACGGTGAGTAGGCTGGTTACCGTAGGGCCCCCGCGTACCGCCGAGTCCTGGGGAAGGCGATCCCGGCCAAGTCGGTGTCTCCCGGTTAACAACCAGTAAATGTAATTACAGCAATGAATATCTCTACCCACTCCACGCAGGGAGGTAAAGGGCTACAACGGTGGGGCCCGGGAGGACCGATCTTTGGTTGATGGGCGGCTTCGTGTGTTGCTTCAGCTTCACGCGTGCTCACGACCGTGGGGTCTAGTTGGGTGGTCTCGGGGGTGAAGGTGTGCTGGCTGGCCTCGTGGAAGACGAGGCGGTCGCCCGGGGACGCCTGGTGGTTGATGGCCACGGACTGAAACTTACTGTTTTACCGCGCGCAGTCTGACAAGAATGGGCGCTGTGGCCAGATCCGACGTTGGATCGAGGCGGCGTCGGTGGCATTGGAAAGCTCTCTTGATGCTATTTAACATAAGCCCGAAGATCTGGGCCAGATCTGGGCTGATATCACCTTAACCGAATTTCTAATCTTTAGTTGCACTGCTTCTGGATTCACAGATCAGAAGGGGAGTTTCCTGAGAAACGCCGTTGACCATGGGTCCAACGTCGGATTCAGGAGTTGGGGTCTTCATGACATTTGTAGATCTGGAGGGAAGGAGGACTGGACTATTTTTGGATCTGGAAAATATGGTGGTCTGGATTTTTTATGGCTTTTATGGTGGACAAGGGTTGGGCCTGGAATTCTGTGGACAGACAGAAAATAGCGGAGTTTAGGAATTTCTAAAAATTGTGGAAAGCTTCACAACTCACCAACAATTTATGGGACGTGGGTTGGGGTTGAGAGACTCTCCAGTAAAAGTTTCCTTGGCGTTGGAGCTGAGTAGGGGGTGTTTAAAAATCAGATGGTGGCGTTCTAGAAACTGGACTGGGTAGTGGACATACTTTCAGAGGTGAAAAGGGAAAAATGGCAAAAATAGGAAACGAAGGATTTTGAGGTTAGGTTTTTTTGAGAATTTCATGGTTGAAGGGGAGATCCTACCATAAAATTATCAGCTTCAGCAGACGTGGGATCTTGGCACGGAAATTCTCGTAGTAGATCTCTGCTCAGCAAAATAGCAACCAGGGCAGCAACTTGATATCTTGATCGCGGCGGATCGGCAATGAAGGGAACGGCGGCGGCGGCACCGGAGGTTGAAAGGGGAGCTTTAGAAGGAGGGTTCTCAAACCCTAGAACACAGAGGAGTGGGAGGAGAGAGGGGTGCCCAAGGCTGGAGCTCTTGATAATTTCTGGTTTCATATGATCACTAATTCCACTAAATGGAAAATACAGGCTACACTCCAGCCAAACGGCGCCTCAAGGGGAGCAGAGGTGCGGTCGAGGGGGCTTCTGCACTGGGCTTCAGATCTTCCTGCAGGCACCAATTGCGCTCTGCTCAACTCGGGTACCCGGAAGAAGAGACACGAAGAATGGAGTGTCACGGTCACTCTTGGAGTCCGAATGGAGTGAGACCAAAGCTGGCGTGACCGTCAATGAGTCCATCAGGAAACTTGTGTTGCAATTACTACCAAGGATAGGGAATTGGGATCGAATCGGCCAGTCCCAACCCGATCTGAGTTGGCCGGATTGGCTGATCCCGATCCGATCCCAGTCCGATCCAAGTTTTTTTTAGTTTAGAGGTTAATATGGTTTCCTTAAGTGCTAGAAGAGTTTTTGTGCAAAACACTAACCTATTTCCTTCATCGAGAGTCTCCGGGGTCTTTCCCGTTTCTTCCCCCACACCCCCTGACCCCCCACTCCACAGCAGGCCGATCGCGAGAACGAAGACATCGTGGAGGAGGCACCAGCGGCTGGTGGCTATGGCGACGGTGACTTGAACAGGTAACTATTTTCCTCTTCTCATTATTCTACCGGGTACTGTCCATTTTCGGAGGAACAGTAAAATTGAGGCCTCACTTTTACTATTCATCCGGGATGAATGAACAGCGCTGGGTACCATGTACTGTTCATTTTTTTTAGATTTATTGGGTGGGGATCGTGCTCAATTGGTCAATCTGGGGCAATCCCAGCCGGTCTGGCCTATGAATCGGGATCTGATCGGCCTGACCCAAATCGGATTGGCCAATCCAATCTGATCCTTCCTTCCATGCTTACTGCTTTTCGTTCCCTTCACTTTACACAGTAGTTACTCATATCCCATTATTGACTAAACTGAGATGTTAGAATGAATTATTGTATGATAAGTTAGCATATGAACATAGCAAAAACTCAAAGAGTAACCAAAATATTTTACTCAAAGGGTTCCAGAAACTACCATCTTTTGAAGTCAACGAACTAGAAGAAGCAACATATGTTTTCTTTGGAACAGCCCAATCAACAGCAATAGTTCTCTTCCGAATAGTTTTCCCATTGGCATTTTCAATAGCCTAACAGAGGTTCTCATTAGGGTCACTTCATGCTATGAGATCAAGAGATTGCATCAACAGCTAGAATTGATCACAATAAGGCATACCTTTTCAGCATCAAGTTTGCATGTGAAGGAGACAAAGGCAAAACCTTTAGAAGACCTGAAAAGGTCCACACATTTGCATGGCATTTCATGATGTGAAGGAGTTGCTGAAAAGGTTTGATCTGACCAATTGCAAACCATTAGGAACTCCAATGGGGACTGCCACTTCATTGGATGCTGATGAACAAGGTACACCTGTGGATGCAAAGAGGTATAGAGGTATGATCGGATCATTACTCTACTTAACTACATCTAGACCAGATATTCAGTTTAGTGTCTACCTATGTGCTAGATTTCAGTCTAGTCCTAGAGAGACCCACTTGACTGCTGTCAAGCGTATCTTCAGATACCTTGCTGGCACTCAAGATTTGGGATTATGGTATCCTGCATCCTGTGAGCTTTCCCTCATTTCACACTCAGATGTAGACTATGCAGGATGCAAACTAGATCGCAAGAGCACTAGTGGCTATTGCCAATTTCTTAGTGGATGTTTGGTCTCTTGGGCCTCCAAGAAATAACATTCGGTTGCCCTCTCAATTGCAGAGGTAGAATATGTTGCTGCAGGGAGCTGTGGAACCCAAGTGCTGTGGATTAAACATCAACTCCCAGACTATCTGGTAGATCTTGGCTATGTTCCAATTTTGTGTGATAACGCTAGTGCAATAAACCTTGCAAAAAATCCAGTCATGCACTCTAGGACTAAGCATATCAAAATTAGACATCACTTTATTAGGGATGAAGTCATCAAAAATAATTTTGAACTCCACTTTGTTAATAAAGAAAATTTTCACTAAACCACTGAGCAATGACAGTTTTTCACCACTTCGGAGAGAGCTAGGTCTATACAGACCTCAATCAACTCAGGTTTGAGCTATTGCACTCCCTTAATACTTAAGTTACCTGCTCTTGCTATGATGGTTAAGTATATATCCGGTTTGTTTGAGAATGGGCTGATCATCAATATGAAATGATTCATGAATGGTTGTTACACTCAGGGGGAGTTTGTCTGCACATGCTGCCTTGTGTGTTTGATTGAGTGTTGTGCATTGCATTTCATCTTTGACTTAATGGCACATTAAATGACGAGTTGTGGAAAGATAGGTCACGCCTGTCTGGAAACTCTCCCTATGCATGAGGACTGACCTCTGCCAGGTACCATTAGTCAATACTATACTTTAAGGATAGCATGTCAATCTTGCATGCATAAGCATATTTAAAGCTTTAGCATCAAATAAGCATTTGCTCAGGCAATCAAACAGTGGATCTTGTGAACAATTGAATTCAGAATGTCAGAAGCACAGTTATCAAGAACTGGGGGAGCTATTTCAGAACTACAGCTATCATGCAGGAAAAGAATCAGTGTGGTTGTGCTTGCACTCCTAGGTCCAAGGATCATTTGGTCGGTCCCAACTCACCCCTAGGTTGTGTCACATCAGCTCGCCTCACCTCACAGCACCCGATCGACCTCAGTAGTGCGATGCTCCTCTGTTGAGGAAACGAAGTGGCTACCAATAAAGAAGGAGCTAGATTGACAGAGGCGCGCCGTGTTCTCATCCCCTCTAGTAGCGCTCCTCGCCATCCTCAGCCTCTGCTTCGTGACCCTAAGGATCAGCCAGAGCTCTATCATTTGGGCCTCCAGTGTCCTTCTCTCGCCGCAACCTTGATGTCGCTCCGCCCTCCTCCCCTCTCCTTTCCATCTCTCTTTCCACTCTCTCCTGCGCTACCTCTCTCCTTGCCGAATGGAGAGAAACCCTCAGCTCTAGGACATCTTGGGGCAATTCCTCATGTCGTCGCTGCTCCACCAGCTTCACTATCTGGGCATGGCACTCTGCCACCTGAGCAACACGCTCCTCCTCGACCTGCACTGCGCGAGTCAGGGCATCTCGGATCTCCATTGTCAGCTAGAGCCAGCCATTTCACAACGTCAAAAAAAAGGGGGGGTGAAATGTGTAGCTAAATTTCAAACCAAACCACACTCACACAAGCTGCGAGCTCATGCTCGGCCTTCTCGGCACGGGCCACTATGCTGGTAAATTACTCTTGGAGGGACATGACCCCTGGAGGAGGAGCGTGGGAACTGGAAGAGGCTCCGCCGGCCATCCCTGTTGCCACCACTTGCAGGGCATGCTGAAATAAGGGAACAAACGTCGATTAGTGATTGAACACAGGCAAACAAAAAAAATAACAACAAAAACTAATAATAAAAAATAAAACAAAACAAAATCAAAACAAAGAGCAAAAGTTACATAATAAAAAATAATTTTTATGTTGCCCTTGTAAACTTTGATGAAAGAACCCTGTCCTGTTGCATTGTGTTCTCTTCTATTTTTGTGAATCATCTGGTGTGTTGATTTTCTTGTATAGTAGAATGCAATGTTATTTCTTGTGAAATAATTCTATTTTGCTGTGTGTTCAGTGCAGGTTTCAAAGAAAATAGAGAGCGAACGGACACCACTGTCTCACCTTGTCCCAGCACTGGTTACCTCGGTAATTCAATCCCTGCCGTGCTTTGCATTTTACTATATGCTACTAGAGCATGTCAAGGACCTTATGGTCAAAACGAATCTGGAATTTGAGTTCCCCTTCAACAAAAATAATGATAATTTTAGAGGAGTTTAGGTCGTACGGAGGGGTAGGATATAACTACGGGAGAGATGCTAAAATATAGTGTGCTTCCGGCATCCTCTCTCATGACCATATCTTTCTCAAAGCGGCACAGTGCACTTGCCTTTTACGAAAAGTCGAGGGGAGATCGAGTGGCACGGGAGCTTTCCATGTTTTAAGGGAAATGTAGCTGGGATGCGGGCATGCCAATCGATTTCTCGACAATCACCCGTGGAACCAAAAGTTGACCAGGGAAGCACCGCCGGGGCGTGGCACGTGGACTCGAGAGGTGAGGGACATGTGGAGAGAAGGTTAGTTCCATAGGTGCAAGTGCACAGGTGATTGTCGGGAGTCGTGTACAGGACGTCTTTCCCCACCGATCGCAAGTAATCGATGTTTATTTACATCAGATTGAATCCGAACACCTTTGTTCTGTGCTGAAGAGAGGTCTGTACAGGCCTGGAGTCCTAGGTGGAGAGCAGGGAGCACTTCGTAGCTACGGGTTCGCACTAGACAGGACAACGTTGACTGGGGTCAGTGGGGCTGTGGATTCATGCTAGGTGACATGAAAAGGGGCTGCGGGCCCGAACATAGATGCGAGCGCATTCGTTCAAATGGCAATGTAATTTTTGAGAGCTATAAGGCTTTACAAGTAGGCCATGGTGGCCGAAGTACAATGGGCGCAAGCCGCGGGACAATTCCAACACAGTGGTTAGTCCCCGGGTCAATGCGTGATAAAGTTGATATCCGCATATTTTATAGGGGGTTCCTCTCGTGGCGTGCGTCATGTCTGCTCTGCCAAATGAGCGGCTTACAACTGGATGACTGGTGAAAGCATCGGACTGGTGTCTGGGCGAGGGTCAATCACGGCTCGGGTCGAGCAGTCGGACATGGCCTCGTGACTGCGGGGAAGCGTGATGTTAAGTGCGTGCATGGTTGCACCCTTGTCATAACGTCTCATGCATGGTGGGCATAGGCTTGTGTGTCATGGCGACAGACCGTGCGAGGGAAGTACAAGCGACATACCCTCGGCGTCCTTAGCCGATGACCAAGTCACCCACACACAATTCTCCTTACTGGTTGCCTTGCTGTTGCTTGAAGCTTGCAAGTCCTTGATGTCTGTGTATATCTGTGTATGTCTGTATATCTATATATCCTACCCCTTGAGCTCCTAAGCGGCTTTAATAGAGAATTTGAAGGGTCAGGGAAGGGTTTAGGCGGGTTAGGTTGAATGGTTCAAGCAAGCCCAGGTAAACCCATTGGAATAGTGCACGGCTGAGTGGGGGAGGGGTCTTTCATTTGATCTGAATTTATGACTAACAAATTTCTCCCACTAGCTATTTATAGTCTACTCTACATGCATCATCCTAGTGTCTAATCTATCCACAGCAGTGTGTAAATGCATAAACTGGGCATTCATTATCCTGAACTGATCTAAAAGTAAATGTACTAGTGATGGATGTACATCTGTACCATACTGTCTTGAGCTTGGTCCAGCTGAAGTAGAAGCTTGAAATTCAGGTGGGATAAATGGTTCTTTAGGTGACATTGGTTGCGGAATTCCAAACCCCATTACCGACCCTTGATAAGGTCCTTGGTAATCTGCAGGACCAAGGCATTCTTGTTATGAAGCTTCAACCTCAGCTTCTTGTGGCACTTCAGCTTCTTGTTGTTGTTCCACCTTTTCTCCTCAAATAGTTTTTGTTGCTGCTATTCCATTAGATCAATGAGCTAGTCTATGTGTTGATCAAGCTGTTGCATGACATGCTCATCAAAAAGATGTTGTTCTTCTAGTTCATGAAGTTACTATTCTAGATTCACTTCTCTTAGTTGTTGTGCTTCATGAACTTGATCTTCATCAACATCCACTTCTTGCACTTCTTCCCTTTCAATTTCCTGTTCAGCTCCTTGCATTGGCAGACTCTCACCATGAACTTCTTCATTAATATCCTGCTCTGTATTGACTTCTATTTGATGCTCAACAACTAGAGGATGATCCTCCCCCTGAATTTGAGCATCAATTTCATGACCTTCATCAATTTCATGAATATCTGGTTGTTGTTCTGGCTTATAATGTTCAATTTGTGAACTTTCTTCAACTGGTTGCTGACCTTCTTCAACTGCTGGTTGTTCTTCTACTCTAGGTTGATCCTCCCCCTGGAGGATGGGTTGTGCTGTCATTTCTCTCTGGACCTTGCCTACTGACCCCGGGCCTTGAATACTGCCACCTGAAGGCTTAAGTTTCATGAACTTGGTGATGAAGTCCATGTTGTACACATTCACCTTAGGGATTTCTTTGGAGATTTCATCCTCTAAAGAGATGTTCAATTTCTTAAATATAGCTGTTAGGTGAGCAGCATAGGGCAGGTTTCTTCTAGACACCTTGCATGTTCCCATGATTTGAATCATTATTTCTGGCAGACATACCCTTATCCTTTTAAACATACAGAAGAATATAAATCTTTGAGACTCAATAAGTCTCCCTCTTCCTCCTCCTTGTGGGGTAATTATAGTGGTAAACATATGGTGTAGCAATCTTTTTAGAGGCAAGAACTTGTATTGGTGTTTTCATTTAAACATTAGAAAGACGGATGCCCATACAGATCATTGCAAGTGCTTCATATCGCATAGCCATTATTCAAACCGAGAATGAGGGGGATAAACGAAAATCAGAAGAAGCAGGAGATCATCGAGCTCATATCATCGTCCGGAATGCTACAACATCGCGCCCACACAGGGGTTCTTTGGGAAGGGGAAGGAGATTGGTGGAGCTCCGGCACCCACCTCGATACAAAATCGTGAAAATAGGGTATCGGATGTAGGAGGCTCTTCTCTGGTGCCAGGCTTCTCTGGACGAACGAACGGGGAAGACGACTCTCCTCTGGCTCTCTCTCTCAGCGAGGGAAGAAACCCTAACTTGTTCCCCAATCCACTTGTGCCTCTCTCTCAGCCCCTCCAATTGTTCTCACTTCCCTTCTCTTCATCAATTCAATTCACCTCTCTAGTTCATCCCCTTTAATTAGTCGAACCACTTAGCCTTATATAGACGAAGCCCTATTATGGTGTGGAGAATGGCGCGCCGGGAAGAGGCTTCCTTGATCATTTTGGCATGCCAGGAAGAGGGGCGCGTCGGTGAAGGGGCATGCTAGATAAGCCTCGTTCACTTGTTGAGGGTTAGACGGTGCGTCCCAGACTGGTTCAGGGAGTCACTGTGATCATTCATCTCACCATGATCTCACATAACCTTGGTGAGAAGTCTTGACGAAGCTTTCGAGTTGACATATGACCTTCTTCGGAACCTCATGCATCTCAGCTTTAGCACGCAGATTTTTCACTGACATGGCCTTCGACACTGTGGTTCGTGCTACTAGCTCGGCCTGACTCATGCTCGAAGCTTTCTTTGGGGGTAGAATACCACCCAGGGTGCTTTCACCTTGACTGGACAATCATTTGGTCACCAACGGACCCAATATGCTGAGAAGTCGTACCCATGCTGGGTCATCGGGGTCTTCTACTAACAGAGCCTTCGGTCCCCTGTTCTGAGGGGCCAAGGGCGTTCTTTCACCTTGGGAGGATCCTTCATTCAGGTGGCGGACAACCAGGTATACCCCTGTCCTTGGTCGGACAAAGGATGCGGTTTATGCGGCATGACCAAGTCAATGCCGGTTCATTAGGCAGGCTTGTCGACACTACCGATTTGTTGTGAATTCTCCTCGATTCTCCTGAGGTGAAGTCCCTGGCGCTCATATCGGGCAACCCGAGGCTCTGGCATCTTGAGAAGGCATTGGTATATAGGCTTCCTTCGGCTTCTTTGCTTCAGTGAGTAAAAGACACTGATGGTAGGAGGGTGGCAGATACTTCTCCCTCAGTTTCTCCTTCATTTCTTCCCACGTGTTTATGGACTCCTCTCGTCTTCTTGCTAGGAGATTCTCAACATTGCACCAGTAGGTCTTGGCTTGACCTAGGAGCTTTATTTTGACAAACCTCACCTTTGTAGTAGAGGTCATACGGTGATGCCAATCAAAGTCTTGATCCATCCCGGTCTCCCAATCAACGTATGTTGCGGGATTTAGGGACCCATCAAAACTGGGAGCGTCTATCTTGACGTTCCGTAGGATGACCTCCTCATCGTCGTGGTCTCTCCCCAGAGGCGCACGATCATTTGGCTCTCTATCTCGAGGAGCTTGGTTCCGGCGGGTGTGGTCTCTCTCTTCCCGATGGTTGGCGACGGGATCTCCGCGACTATTCAATCTTCCTTCTTCTCTCCTTACCTGATCCTCTAAGGCTCGGATCCTATCACTTAGCTCCGCTCATAATTGGCCTATAGATGCTTCAAGTTGGGCTGTGAGTTGTTGTTTGAGCTCGGCTAGCATGACACTCACGCTCTCCTGATCCATGGGTGATTGTGGTGTTGAAATGCGCTCTAGACGGCTTGATGAATTTCTAGACCAATGTGGTATGCACGAGCTTAGACCTAAATGACGTAATCCTGGGATCAAAGATTAGCAAGGTGTAGACCCAATTTGTTGGCTAATATTCAAAGGGTCAATTCCTTTTGTGAAGGGACCGGTCAGGGAGAGTTGCTCGCCCGTAGGTGAGGTAGTTGTGGAACCACCTCCTGATAATTATGGTGCCCTAATGCGACAGTTCTAGGACTTAAAGGATGGGCGCATACAAGCTCTCTCTCTCCGTCCACAGTGATGTACTCAGGAGACAGGCTGCATGGATAGGGCTCTCTCTCACTTCGTCGCGCGGTAACTGATAAGGATACTAAATAAGCAAGTGAGTGGAGCACACACCTAGCTGGATTGAAAAGTCTAGCTCCGACCGGAGACAAAGACGAGTGGGGACGTGCGTGTCCACACGGTGTCGACGAAGCTTGACAGTTACAACAAATTCACTCCACGCAGAGAGGGGGCAATTATTACAAAATCACTTAATTAAAATTTCCCACAAAGGGGACCAAACCAGTCAGAATTTCTCCGCGTATGGAGACTTAAAGTTACTCACGCTCCGTAAATCTCGGACCACCAGTCGACGACCACGCGACCCTGGCACTGGTCGAGCCGCTGTAGGGGACTCGGGTGCCGTCCGCCTGCGGATGCTCCTTCAACTCGAAGAAATAATGAAAAAGATCCAGCGAGGGGATGATCCCGTACTGGCGGCAGAGGAAGCGGAAAGAATAAACTAAGAGATAATAGTTGGCAACCAACTGGATAGGAGCCAGTTGGAAGAAGTAAAGGAGTTCAATGACGAAGGAATGGAGGGGGAGGCGGAACCCACTCTTCCATGACAGAAGAAAAGAGCATAAATATTTGGGGTGAGAGTCCAGGCTCATTTCATGGGGGACAGAAGCAGAAAAATGATACTTCCAAGGGAGACTATACTGGTGCTCCAGCTGCTTCACATCCGCCTCATCCAACTCACTGTGATTCAGAGCCGGCGGCACCAATGATGTCCTCGAGGCCTACCGACTCCCCTACTCCTCAGCATCCGGACGCTGGTCCACCATGGAAGGAGTAGGAGAGCTTGAGGAAGATGATTCTACTGACTCCGGAGGAAGAGGAAGCTGTCGAATCGTCGCTGCAATAATCTCTGCCTGCTTCGCGAAGGCTGCCGCAATTCTCTACTCCTCTGAGTTACCCTCACGACACATGAGAAAACCCCAAAGGTAGAAGCGATGGAGAGCAAAACCCTAAGCCACAGGAGTATAGAACGCATACAGTGCACATCGCTTATAATCCCTAGCGGGAGGTGGTGCGACGTTCTGATCTCCAAGAAAAGGGGCCTCCTCACCTTAATCCATCAGGATTATTATCATTACGGACACACTTCCAGGATAGCCGCTTCATGTGGCCCCTATTAAAGTTGGATCTCCACCCACCTGAGCCACAAAAGTCCAGCCCAAATAGCTACTCGACCGAGTCTAATTTGGCTCGGGAGTAGGAGGGGGAGAAGTGGAGAGGGGGATTTCCACAGCCCATGTACGAGCGGCCCAACAAGGTCCTGCCTGACCGAACAAGGCCTAGCTCCCTCAAGTGACAGCCCTGCCAAGGCCCACTTGCCATGAGATGAGCCCAATAAAGTCACTCAGAACCAAGCACTTCCTAGGCGGCCTCTAGTCTCGGAAGCCCGAGCGTCGGTCCGAACGGGGAAGGTCGCCCACCGCTGCCTCATACCCCTTCACCCAAGCTGCGCCCCCATCGCTCGGGTAAGAGTTAGCGCCCCATGCTCGAGCCGACCGATGGACGCTTATAGCCGTTGAGAGTTCTTCAATAGCTAGGAGTTTATAAGGATAAGGGAGACCAAGAGTCCTCAGGCTATAAAGAGCCCACGTCGAGGACGTAACCCCCTCCTGGACCGCCGGCGGAGGGGCAAACAGTATCAGGAGCCTGAGGCGGCTCGACGTCGGGAAGGATTGCTGCAGCGCTGAGGGTGACAGCATGCTCGGGAGGGGTCCCATACCCCAAAGTAGAAGCAGGGGGAGGAGACTGAAGACCAGCCACAGGGTCGGGGGTGCTCGGCATCACCGCAGCAACTGGCTGCCTCTCGTCCACAGCGCCTGGGGCACCGGAGGCGCATGCAATAAGGGCCGCCGGCGGGCCACCGCGGGTCGGCTCCACAGGGCAGTCAAGCGATGCAGTGTCGGAAATCGGCAACGCTCGCGTGACATGCCCGACGGCGGGTGTGAGGGCACACCCACCCCGGCTGGCCGTCGTTCGCAGCGAACCATGCGGCAGGGCCGCGGGAGTCGCGGAGGGAGCCGTCGAGGCAGAACGCCCACCAAAGCCACCTGGCGGAGCGATAGGGTGGTGCTTGCTGCCGAGCTCTGCAGGGAGTGGGGCTGGCGCTGGGGCAGAGGCCCCGGACCCAGCAGCAGGGGAGGCAGCCATGCGTGCCGCCGGAGCAACAGGGGGAGAAAGCACGACGGCACGAGGAGCGACGCGCGCGCCACGAAAGTCGTGGGGAGCGACCCGGACAGCCATGATAGACTGACTGTCCCGCGGCGAAGCAAGCGGGGGAGAGGCCTCGTCCGACGGGGAAGCTTCCGGACCCGGTTGGGGAGCTGAAACCGGGCCAGCAAGGATGGGAGCTGCAGCAACAGGGATTGGGCTGGCCGAAGCTTCCTGGCCCGCAAGAAGCGGAGCTGCTGCGCGGCAGTCGTAGCATGCTGGGGCGACGGCGGCAGGCGCTAACTGAGCTCGGGCTGGGTGGGAAGAAAACAGAGCAGCCCCCCCCGGCGCAAGCAGCGGACCTTTCGACGAGGCCACGGGAGCCGTGGGGAGAGACGTCGAGCCGGACAGGCCAACAAGGCCGGCGGAGGGAACCTCCGAGGGAGGCGTTAGAGCATGCAGTACGACGGACGAAGCAGGCGTGGCGTCGGGGAGCACCGCAGCAGAGGGAGCAGGGGGAGGGGCACCACCAGCAAGTGCCGGAGACGTGGAGCCGACGACAGCAGGATGGGGAGCATCCACGGGCAAACGGTTGCCGGGGGGGAGGTTCTGTGCAAGATGAAGAGCGTCCGCTCCCTGGTGCAGCGCCGGTCCCAAGGCCGGAGTGAGGGGAGTAACCGCGTTGGGGGCGAGACTGGCATGGGCATCCACAGGGCTCCCGATGGGAGCAGGAAAAATCAGGGTTGCTACACTCTTGTTCTCCCTAAGAGATCCCCGACTCATCAACTCCTCGACCTGCCACTGAAGCTCAGCATGGTCCGTGGGACTCATCCTATAATAGGGTAGGTTGGGCAAAGATGATCCCGGGATGAGGTCGATCTCATGCTGGATATCCCTCATAGGTGGAAGGCCTCCATGGAGGTATTCGGGGAAGACATCAAAAAATTCCCACAATATTGTGGCTATCTTCGGTGGATACTCATCCTCGGACCTAGGGGAAACATCCTCTACGCCCCGGACAACAACAGCTAGAATTGGGTTACCCCCGGTCACCTCCTACTCCATCTCTCTCAGACTGATCATCATCAACCTCCTGGGTGGAGGGTCCACTCTGCTAGGAGCAGTCGAAGAGGTGGAGGCCTGTGCTGAGGATAAAGTGGGTGGACCGACTTTCCCCTGACTAAGAGAGTTTGCAGTACTGGGGCCAGCTTGTCCTCAGACAGATGGGTCCTTCGGCTGGATAGGATGGATGGTAATCCTTTGGCCACCAGGGTCGAAGGTGCACGTGTTCGACCTACCATGAAGGGTGGCATCTCAGTCAAAGAGTAAAGGCCTACCAAGGATGATACTACCCACCTCCATAGGTAGTACATCGCACCATATCGCATCACGGTATCCCTGGAACTATAGCGGCACCAGACACCGCAATCTGACTGGGATGGAAGTGGAATCCACCCAAGAAACTTTATATGGTGTAGGGTGATCCACAAGCGCCAAACCAAGGCGTTTGATGGTGCCTGTGGAGATTGCATTGATGCAACTCCCTCTTTCTATAATCACCTTGCAGGCCTTCCCTTCCAGCCTACAAAATGTGTAGAAGATGGTGGTACGACGCTAGTCATCACTCACTTGATGCTGGGCTAAGATGCACCTGACTACACCCAAATGGACATCATCTTGGTACTGGGTACCAGGGACGTCAACCGGCTCGCCCTCTAGTAGCTCATCAAAGAATTCCTCGGCCAGATCTTGGTCCGACTCATAACTGACTGGCACCAACTTGGGCGTGGGGTCACGGGCCAGCATGTCGGCAATAATAAGTGTTCCCCGAGTGGGACACTTGCTGGCAAAGTGGCCAACTCCATCACAAGTGTAGCAATGGTCTCATGTCCCAGTGTCTTGAGATGTCCCACCAATCATGGGCCCCTTACCCTTGTCCTCTCGATAGACTGGGGGTGTGGGAAGAAGAGGCCGAGTGGGTGCGGCGGGCAGATAAGGCATGGAGTAGAGCACTTACTCGACCAGTTTGAAGAACCGGTCTGCTTCAGAGACGTGGGCGGGCAGGGAAGCGTGGGTTCCCCACACGCTGTGCCGGTGACGCTTCAACTTGTTTAAAGATTTACACTACTCCCCATGCAAGGGGGCTGAACAAGGGGAGGGGAAGCCAAATTTACGTCCAAACACTACCTCCCGCAGGGAGGGGCGGTAAGCCGGCCAGGCGGGGAGGGCAAAAACTAAGTTAGAGAACTAAAGCCATAAAGCCGTCGAATCGGTCCACTCTCAGGAACAATGGACAGACAGTCATTGTCGGCGCCACTGTGGACTCCTACGAACTCCGTTGGTGACGAAACCAGTGGCAAAACACCCTGGGTTGGCCCAGGAGGACGTATGAATTTTAAGGGATTTTCTGGTTACCGACGCTGGTCGGGGTAGAGTCGTGAACTGGGTTGCAGGCTTCTGGATCTGGTAGCTTCTGAGTCACTGCAGCAGGAAGGCGAAGTCCCCACAGAAGCTCCAGAGCTTTGATTCAGGCGAGGCTGAAGTCATTGGAATCGTGGTCAAACTCTCTTCGAACAGAGACCTGCGGCGATGCCGGAGGAGATTGGAGTAGATGGCGAGGGCCCAAACAGTGATCGGGTATCAGGTCAATTCCAGAGGGAACTGATCTGCGCACCGAGGGAGAAAATTAGGAACTCACTGTTTCGGGGTCCAAACGGAGAGCTACTTTGTGGTACTGTAAGGAGACTCATAGCAGAAGCTCTCAGCCAAGCCCCGCTTCAATAACTTCAGGGGGATGGCCATGGGAGCCTCTACGACTTGCTTCAGGATGACTGCCAGGAGGATTATGTGCAGTTCGTCAGTGATGGCTCCCCTGGGCAACCACGAACTCGGATAGGGACGAGATGACCACCATTGCGAAGAGGACTGGGAGACACTTCCTACGATGCCTCTTGTGCTTCCTGGGGTGCCAGGATGAAGTCGTGGCCGACTCAGCAAGTGACTAGAGTTCTGCAGGACCTAAGTTGAGAGCAGACTTTCTGCAGCAGGTCCGAATGGGCATGGAGGGGGGGATGGGGAGCTGTTGAATGGTGATGGGAGATAGAGGGATGGTGGGAGGGGATGTGGGGAGGTGTGGAAGGTGCTAGGGGGAAGCTGGAGGCACTGGGGAAGCGGAGGGACGCAGGGGTGTTGCAGGTTCTTTGCACTAGGTGGAGGGGAAGGGAAGGTGGAGGGTGATCTAGGGTTGGTGGAGGGGAAGAGTGAGGTTAGGCATCCTAGACAAATTTGAGTAGATAAGAGTACAGCCATCCCATTAAAGATCACATAATTGTAGATGATTATATCTACCCCACCGCCAAACTAATAAACATAATAGCATGAAATATAAACAAAAGTAAAGCTGATAAGTAGAAGAACTGACTGTGATCGCCACCCAAGGATTAGCAATAGGAAAGAGATGTTATAATGAATGAAAACCCATTACATACCTTGGGAAAGGAAGAAGAAAATCACGGCCAAAGGTGACCGCTACAACGTGATAGCGCTTGAAGAACGGGATACGGGGAACGATGGGGGATCAACCTCCTCTCCTTCCAATCGGCCAGAGGAAGAGGGGCTCACGTTCTCTTGCTCTCCTGCAAAACAAAGATCCAACACAAGGATAAAAACCCATTAGAAAATCGAAGTGTAGTATCAAATCTCGAATGTGTAAAAGAGGGTTAGAAATTGAGGGAGAACACATCGGGGGGAGATTTTTAACCCCTGTAGAAGGGTGCAAATAATAGGTGTGTGTTGTGATGAGACTGAAACAAATATAGAGGAAAAACACACAGTATAACTGCGGGAATCGTGTATGCAATATGGGGAAAAGTGTAGCAGAGTGCAGAAAAGTGTAGATTGTGATGATTTTACAAAAGTAGGGAATGAGAACTAAGAGAAGGGTGAACAAAAATAAGCCCTGAGCGATGGAAAACGTAGCCCATACTTCCCTCTTCAGGATGGGGTCGAAGAGATGAGTTGGAGATGCGGCATGGCTTCGCCCCGAACCGAAGAAGGCGCCATTTAGTATAAATGAAGACATAATACACATGTGTCAATTTATTAAGAAATGCCCTTAACAAAGGGATCAATTAAACAATGCCCTGAAACAAGGCATTATTTTATTAAGAACCATAAAATGGAAACTCGGTGCCGTGGTTGTTTCATACAGGGAAGCTAAATGAGTTAGTGTTAATCTGGGAAAGGATTAATATGTGGAAGTTACTTATTCGTAGGAATCTTACATGGGAAATACTAAACCTATTAGGATTCTTTGCAAGGAAACATTAATCCCGTTAGGACTCTAATCCCGTCAGAGCTTCTTCCCTATAAATACAATCCTCCGTAAACATTCAGAGGTTACTGCCTCTTAGATTCCTTCATCGACGTCAAAACCTGTTTCTTCTTTCTCTGTTCCTGTCAATAAGAGTAAGAAGCCACTTGGTCTCGCTATCACACAGGAAGGGCAAAGGCTTCCGTAAAGAGAAGCTTCCTGCTGTTGAGGAGGCTCTGCCTTAAATACCATCATTCGAACAGTTTGCTGCTTCTCAAGCTCCATTTGTCAAGACTGAGGGTAACTCTGCACCGCTATTATTATAGTGGCATTTCTCTCCTGAAGAGCTTATTTGTGCTTATTTTGTATTCTTCCATTTTGTAGTAGCACCAAAAGATGTGCCAACTTTGACCATTGAGGTGGATGTCTGTGCAGCCAGGGAGATAGTGGTGGGAGTATCTGTTGATAGCCCCGAGAGGGGAAATCTCCCTTCTCCCACACCAACCAGTGAGGTGGCAGGTAAATCGAGAAAAATTACCTCTAATGTCTCATATTTTGGGGTTTCATGACTTCTTTATCTTATTGTTCATTTGACGATTTCCCTTATGGCTTCTTACAATTTTGCCTGAGATGAGGGTCTCGTCTCCAGGGCCTTCTTCGTCATCAAGAGGTCATCGCTCATCGTCTAAAAAGGCAGTGATTCCATTGCGACGCATAGCCACTCGGTCAACTATCCGTCGAGAGGCAGAAGCAACGGCTGAGCCTTGTATTGAAGTGCAGAGCTCCTTTGAAAGTTCTCCGTCCCTGTCTGAAGAACAAGGGATTATGGCAGCTCTGGTGATGAGGGAGATACTGATGCTGATGGAGGTGGGACCTCTACCTCTTGTCCCTTGATAGAGGGATCGTCTATATTTAGCCCCCCACGACTCATCATAAAACCCCCTGAAGAAACTTTGCCGGAAGTGGCTATGGAGACTGGCGTAGAGGAATATCTGGTCTCTTCTGTAGCCAAATCATTAATGGAAGAGCCACCTGTTCATACAGCCCCTGAGCTGTTGACCCCTGAATCTGCAACAACTAAAGTGAGTCTTCTGCTTTTGATGCTCCTTTCTTTTCATTCTTCAAACTGTCAGGTCATCTAACATTTTATCCATTCCCCTTCTTTTTTTTAGATGCCAATCACCCTGAGCCAAGCCATTGCTCCTATTATCAGTAGTGCTCCCTAAGCCGAAGCACTACGTCCTCCATTCACCATGCCTTTGACCTCCGAAGAAGTTATACCCATATTGCAGCCTGTGCCTGTTAGAGCCCAGCCCGGGTCTGACATACTACCAATTGAGTTGGATACGTCAGGGGAGACTCTAGTGCCAGCTCATGCTCCCGAGTTGAGGATTGAAGCCAACACATCAGCCTTTACTTACATGGTGGCACAAGCATTTGTTCCGGTGCTCCCGACTATTGTGGAGTGGGATGTCGAATCTAGGTTTGAGACCATTCCAGCACTTTGTTGCACAACCGCATCAGAAGAGCTTGCCTTGATAGGAGAAAAACTATTGGGGCAAGAGAAAGCTAGTGAAGTGCCAGCACTGCTATTTTTCTGGCTTTGCCATCTTCTTCTTCGGCCATGGATGCTGACTTATGGGGCAAAGTTGACAGTGAGGTCGAATTCAATTTGCCTATAGCAACATCTTTCGGCATCACCTCTTTAGATGAGTTGGTATGGCAACATCTGGAGATGCTACGACAGGTGGTTTTATCTCAACCAGCCTTGACTTACCCCAGACTGCGGGGAATTGCTGAGCAGCTATTAGTTGGCCTTCAGGCTTTGGGATGCCCTACAGAGTTATGGACTCAAAGGGTGCTGCATTTGTTGAAATTCGTAAACCATTGAGATTTCTGGGGCGCATAAAAAGTGATAAAGTTGCTACACTGAGAATGCAGAAAGCTGATTGCTAAGCGGCTCTTGAACTACTGGAACTGGCCCTTCAAGAGCGCCATGCTCTCACTGTAACTTTCTCCTCACACATTCAATCATTGCGGGGCAGGCTAGGGGAGTTGCAGGTAGAGCTAGTATCTACTAAAGCGGAGCTGCATCTTGCAGAAGACATGGAGGCTGAGAGTGCTGAAGAGATTGCCCTACTGGAGGGTCAAGTGGTTTCACTATGCAGCGAGTTAGCTCATCTTTAGGAGTAAGAAATCCGTCTTGGGGAATAGGAGATAGCCCCTTCTTTTGGGCTCTTAGAATTTGAAGATATCTTTCGTCAGCAATAGTCGAACCTTCTTGTAATTCTACTCCTTCAGAGGAAGTTTTTTTGTAATTTTCCTTTCTATCGTAGTGGAAATCAGAAGTTTATTCTGTTGCAGCCTCTAGGCTTCCTTTGTGTGTTGTCCTTGTTGCTTTCTTGCTCGGATGACCAGATGTCAAAAAATTATGTTACTTTTCGAGGGGTACCGTGCATAAAACGTAGGAGAGCACTCACTATTTCAGAGAAAGGGTGAGGGGCTAGCCCCACCGCGCCGCGCGTGCCTTAGAGGTCCAAAGTTTTAAATATGGTAGTACCTGTTTATTTAAGTAGTCAAAGATGCCAAGATAGAATGGTTATAGACCCAAAGACCTAGCAAAGGAGTATAGGCCCGAGGCTTTTGCAAAGGGTGGTTTTACTTTAGTGGCTTTAGTTGCAAGGCTTTCACCGGGGACATTAGCATTGATCCCGACGATGATGTCAAGGACTCGACGATAGTTTGATCATCGGCATGGGGTAAATGTCGAAGCAAAGAAAAGGTTTGTTTCAGCAGCATAGGTGTAAGGCCTACACTTGTAGGTTTTAGCATCGGTCCTGATAATGATGTCAAGGATTCAACGATAGCTTTGTTCATCGGCATGGGGTAAATGCCGAAGTAAAGAAAATGTTTGTTTTAGAATCATAGGCGTTAAGGCCTATACCAAAAAGTTTTAGCATCGGTTCTGACGATGATGTCAAGGATTCGACCGTACTTTAATCATCAGCATGGGATAAATGCCGAAGCAAGGAAAGATTTATTTTAGCAATTTAGGCGTAAGGCCTACATCGGAAGATTTTTAGCATCGATCCTAATGATGATGTCATAGACTCGATGGTAGTTTAATCATCGTCATGGGGTAAATGCCAAAGCAAGAAGAGGTTGGTTTTAGCAACATAGGCGTAAGGCCTACACCAGAAGATTTTAGCATCGATCCTGACGAGAATGTCAAGGACTCGACGGTAGTTTGATCATCGGCATGGGGTAAATGTCGAAGCAAGAAGAAGTTTGTTTTAGCAACATAGGCGTAAGGCCTACACTGGAAGGTGTTAGGATCGATCCTGACGATGATGTCAAGGACTCGATGATAGTTTAATCATTGGCATAGGGTAAATGCCAAAGCAAGAAGAGGTTTGTTTTAGTAGCATAGGCGTAAGGCCTACACCATAAGATTTTAGCACTGATCCTGACGATGATGTCAAGGACTCGACGGTAGTTTAATCATTGGCATGGGATAAATGTCTAAGTAAGAAGAGGTTTATTTTAGCAGTATAGGCGTAAGGCCTACACCGGAAGGTTTTAGCATCGATCCTGACGATGATGTCAAGGACTCAACAGTAGTTTAAACATTGGCATGGGCTAAATGCTGAAGCAAACAAATGGTTTGCATAGCAGCATAAGCATAAGGCCAACACCAGAAGGTTTTAGCATCGATCTTGACGATGATATCAAGGACTCGACGGTAGTTTAATCATCGACATGGGAAGAAAAGATTTTTACATGACCACGTAAAAGAGAAAGATCTAGTACATCCAGCTCATGTTCCTCCTAGTCTATGAAGATAGGGGGACTTCCTCGAGGCTCGACATCTTGAGGCTCGGCGAGTGAAGAATCTTCAACGCCAGGAGATATGCCCTTGGCATCCTCAATGGCAGCCGGTCTGGGCACTAACCCCACCTGTATGGGAACTGCCCTGATTGTATGCCCCCCCAAGGTAGCCAGAGTTTGTGACTCCTCTGATGAAGTGGTAGCGTCCTTGCTCCCCCCTTCACTGGACGTCAGAGAGGGAGAATTTGTGGCGTCCTCATCCGAGTCATAATACTGCCTGGAAGGAAACTCGAGCTCATCAGGCGCCTACTACTGGGCCAGGGAGGTCACTCAATGGAAGCCTTAGGCAAACCCCTTTCGCAGCTCCCGTCGATAGTCTGGCTCTTAATACGAGAAGGTGGCCTTCTAGAGGGCTGCGTGGTAGCCCTCTGAGCTCCTATATCGATCAATCGCCTCCGCCCCAACTTGCTCCACTTTCTCTTCGAGCTCGGCCACCCTTCACTCGGCCCCGAGCAACTTTATCTCGACCTCGGCCAACTTCACCTCGGCCTCAGCCTGTGCAACCTCAGCTTCGTTCCACCCACGCTTAGCCTCTCTAACTTGGTTATCGAGCACCTCCTGCTCAGCCCGTAGTCGCTTGAGACTCTCGACCTGAGCTTGGTGCTCCTCTTCCAGGAACCTGCTCTTCAGGTTGACCATATAACGAGCCTGGGTCAGCTACTCAACCAGTGCCCGAGCCTCCTCCTGGGTTGACCAAGCTTACACCCGCAACGAGGTAGCCTCTCGTCGAGAGACTTTGAGCTCAGAGGTCAGTTGCTCAATCCGTCGATCGGCCTCAGCGCGAGCCCGAGAGAGGGACCTCTCTTCACCTTCCAGCCAAGCAAAGAAATTGACTATCTCAGCCCCCAGTTGGGCCATGATCAGGCCACCCTCTATCACCCTCTCGAAAAGCAAGGAGGGAGGACCATGCCTGAATTGGTCCTGAACTAGTGAAGTTGTCAAAGATAGACACCTCTAGTACAGAGAAGTCCGATCGGCTGGGACACTAGCTGAAGGTGGGATAGTCATCTCTGGGCTAGCCGCGACCGGGGTGCCCCCTCCGAGCGGCCCCATTCTTGGGACAGCTTCACTCGGCTCAGGCAGGGTCGATGCCTCACCCAGAACCCCCTTGGCCTCTGCCGGGACTTCAGAACCAACCATCTGGCCTTCTGTGAACCTTTCTGGCATAATGTATGCCCTGACCGGGTTACTCGGGTTTTATGCCAAAATATTACATTTTGTTGTCATTAGTTACTTTTGTAATTTAACTAACAACGTAAACTTGTTGTAACATATCCCTAAACCGCTCCTCCCGCGTGCCCGCGCCCTCCACGATCGCGCCCTCCTCGATGCTCTCCTACACGGGTCCACATTCTCGCTTCTCTCTCCCCCAACTCATCCTGGGATTCCCTCCTCCACATCTACATCTCTCTCTCCCTCAACTCGTACCTACGCCTCTGCATCTACTGAAGCCAACGATCGTCACCCCTGAGGCGTCGCTTCCTGACCACCCCGTCAAACACCACGTCGCTGCCCAGGGCCTCAATCCACCTCCAGTGACGCATGGGATCGCCATGCCGCCACTACAAGCCACTGCACTCGACTCACTGGCCATCGGTGCCCTATCACCCGACCATGAGCCGCCCCGTGTACCTCCTCTAGACGCTCGCCACCACCCCACAGGAGTCGATGCCGTGGCCCTCCACCGACTGCCAGAAGAGCCCAGCAATAAGGCCATAGTGCCACTACCTACATTTCGTTTTGTAACTTCATCCATGTGATTCCAGGAGTCTGACCTTCAACATCCAGCTGCAAGGTTTTTCTTTGTGACTCTCCAACACTCACGAACTCTCCAATTCCAAAACCATGGTACACACTATGTAGTCCTTTTGTCCAATTTCTTCACATAGTATGTGTATTTTATCTTAAATAACAGTATGTGTTCTGCCCTCTGGGAGAATCTGTTTGCTACTACCTGATTGCTTAGTTCTCGGGTCTTTAGGGACTGCTATGGACATTAGTGACAATCAGTAGAGGTTTTCCATCTTTGTAATTTGTGTTATTTCTTCTGCTATTTAATGTTTGTCATCCTTTTTGGAGAGGTGTTCAGGGTTTTGACGTTGGAAATAGTGTAGGGACGTCAATTATCCATTAAAAACCATATGTTCCCAATTCTAAGTTCTTTGAATCGGATGTTGAATCTTAAGTTGATAACCTTTGCATCAGCTTTGGTTAAAATGACAGATGAATGTCCATTGAAGTGGACATGAATACCCCAGTGGCTTATTTTATATCACATAAAAACATGTGGCAGACTGATAGTTCGTTGTCCATTCCATTTACCTACCCAGGTTGTAGTCTCTCTAGTGCACAATTTCTTAAAATAACAACCAGAGCATGATGAGTCAAATTGTTTATAGACAATTTGGGAATTGATAAGAACAATAAGGGAATGTGATTGAGAAAGAACAAGAAAAACCCAGTCATGAATATTATTAAACATGTTTCATACATTCCAATAAATTTAGTGGGTTTCTATCCTACTTACATGCATACTTGACAAAACATGCTTGAATCATGGTATAATCAATTTTGCGTGGCGTAAGTGGTCTATCCAGAACCGCTGGACGGGGTGTAGCGGTCTCTTACTAGACTGCTTAGGGCAAGTGAGTTAGAAACCCACTCACACCTTACGCGGTCTAGCGAGCAGCCGCTATGATTTCCAAGCGGTCTATCTTTGGGCAGCCACTGATCATGGGGTTCCAAACACAATAAACAATGTAAATGGTCGAACGACAATTGTCGCCCTATACCTTGTGGTCTATCATAGGGCCGCTAAATTCATAGGTAGTCTCTGTTAGACCGTGACCTGCTCGTCGTCCTGGTGTCCGGCGAACTCTGACAGGGTCACTTGTGACAAGAAATTCAGACGATCTAGTGTATAAAAATTATGCAAATGCATATCAATAGAAAGTCAACAAAAAGATGCATTACATGGATTGATTAATTTGAAACTTTAGGCCTACTATCCTAACGTTAAAATGAAGATAACATGGTTAACCCTAATTCTGACATGCTCCGTCTAAAATAAGCAATACTCTCATGATACTAAATAGATTTTAGGGCTTTTGGTATCAGATGAAAGAGGGCTTGGAGACAAATCCAAAGGTATATTTTACTTGAGGTTTTTGGTCTACTAGAACCTACCTTAAAAGAAGAAAGAAGAGGATGACATCGCTCGCCGGACACTCGAAGAACACCCCAAGAATGCGTCGAAATTCTCCCACGAATGTGCTCCTCGTCAGCTACCGCAGCATCTAAGGGTTTCTAGGTCAGGCTAGGGTCTGATTTATAGGATTAATTGAACCCTAAAGGCGTGCATAAGGCTAGAAGAGTCCACGAACTCGGGTCACGCATGATTCGCGCATTGACTCGATCACGCCATCGTCTAGCTTCAAAATTTTGAGTTTTAGAGTTAGGGTTTCGATGGGCAATTAGAGGGGAAACGATCTACACATCATGGCCGTCCAAATGGGTTTGATCTGGGCTTAAATGATCGAGAACTGGGTCCAAATTAGACGATCTAAGGTCTGATAGGGTTAAACGTGGATTTATCCCTAATATCCTTATTTCGGCTTGCTTACAATTTTATTTTGGGTTTCCTGTAGAAGATAAATTGTCTAGATTCTTCATCCTCGACGAACATGTCGAGGAGCCCTCTACGAACGAGGTCCTCGATAGCATCCCTCAAGTTGATGCAGTCGGTGGTGTCATGGCCATGGTCGCGGTGGTAATGGTAGTATTTCTTCTTGCTCCTCGTACTCAGATCTGACGTCATCCAGGGAGGTCACTTGAGGAATGGCTCCTCGTGGATCTCCATCAGGATCTGGTCAGGCGGAGCCGTAAGGGGGGTGTAGTGGCGATAATTGTCCCTTTCCTTTTCGGAGCGGTCGTGGCAGTCTCCGTCACGTCGCTCCTACTTACTCCGACCCTCTCATGGTGGGTCGGTGGATCTCTTACGGTCAGACCATTCGGCTCCGGCCTCACAGCCTAGGGCCACTGTATTCTCCTCACAGGGCGCGTGCTTTTGTGCCAGGGCGAGGAGGTTAGGAAGGGTTGTTGGGGCCTCGACCCCAAGGGCACACCGGAGGATGTGGTCCCGCGTCCCCTGGGTGAGGGCTGTAGCGATGATGTCGACGTCGAGATGCGGGATCCGAAGTGCTTCTACGCAGAAGCGGGAGACGAAATCCCACAACGTCTCTTCTTTGCCCTGCCTGAGGGTGAGTAGGGTCACCGCGGATCTGGCCACCTTTCGACAGCTGATGAAGTTCTCCTTGAACAGCCTCTTGAGCTGTTGGAAGGAGGAAATAGTCCCGACCGGTAGGGACTCGAACCAAGCTCGGGCGTTCTCCTGGAGGGTCGTCACGAACGTCAGGCACTTCACAATGTCCGAGGCCCAGTGGAACACTAGGTGGGACTCGAAGTTGTGCATGTGTTCGGCTGGGTCAGTGGTGCCATCGTAGGAGGTGAACGACAATAGTTGGAGCTTTGGCGGGATGGGGACTTCCATGATTTTCATGGAGAAGGGAGCATGGAAGTCCAGGTCATCGTCAATCAGGCCACGATTCTTGGCAGCCAAGAGGACGTCATCTAGGTATCAGAATTTGTCTTCTATTTCCTTGAAATGCTGGAGTCGGCGATCCATCTCTGGGTTGGAATGGAGTGGGCTGCGCACCCTTGGTGCGGGCATGCTGCGAGATCATCGGGTCCTTGCGGCCGAGGCATGGGATGCCTCCCGTACTTGGCGGGGGTTCTCCCCAGTCTGGCCCCTCTCATCCTCCCGTCGCTCGGGTAAGGCGCGCTGGGGTTCGACCCGGTGGTCCCGAAGCTCCTGGTAGACTTCTGTCAAGGCTCGAATCTGCTGACGAAGTTCGTTTACATCACCCAGGGTGACCTCCTATTGGGTCGGAGAAGAAACGGGACTGCAAACCACCCGACATAGTCCAGAGCCTGGCGGTCCTACCCAGGCGTGCCACAAGCTCTGATGGTCTACCGCTAGGCCGTCACAGTGGTCTGACGGCCCAACACAGGGGCGTCAGGCCAACGGTGTAAAACGCACTGTGACGCGCCAACCCTGGTGTGTCACAGACTATGGCGGACCAACATAGGTGCACCACGGTAACTTGATGGACCAACTCAGGCGCATTAGTCACTCGGTGTGAAACGATTTGTAATGCACCTACGCTAATGCGACACAGCACCTGACGGACCAACACAGGTGCGTCACGGTCACAAGCAAACATAGAACGTAATGCGCTCCTCCAGGGTTGTTACGTCACCTAACGGATCAACACAGGTGCGTTAGGCCACGGGACCAAGTTGGCTGTAATGCGCTCCTCCAGGGGCGTTACAGTCCCTAACGGACCATCTTAGGTGCGTTAGGTGGAAGACATAACGCGCCTTCCCAGGGGCGTCACACTCCCTGACGGACCAACACTGGTGCGTCAGGCTACAATGACCCCCAACGGTCAAATCACTGTGACGGACCAGCCTAGGCGCGTCACAGTCATATGGCGATCTATCGTGGGGCCGTCACGCCCACGACAGCCCAAGCTCAAAACCAACGAAGCATAACGTTGTGGCGGTCACTGGTACGACCGCCACAGTGCTCCGGCTACGAAACGGCGAATTCAACTCAAAAATACCGACCACGTCCCCATACCTCCATAGGAGAGGGAGAAAACAAGGGGGAAGCTCCCCAATAACCCCTAGCATGATTCTACAGCCTCGGATCGGCCAAAAACACGATGGATCGCTAGATCGGGCGATCGCTCCCCAAAACATAATTTTACCCTAACCCGCTCAAAAATGCTCCTCTCGGCCTCACGACGAGTTAGAAATCACGAGAATGAACTGCTAGAGCGTAAGGATCGTCACCCTACCTCCATGGAGCAAATGCTCCACCGAATCGATGCCAAAATCACGACGGACGCTTTTAGAAACCCTCGTTCCTTCACGAAATGTCACGAGTTCTACGCCGCCACGACCGCGTCGCCGTTGTCGCCACGTCATCACCCCACGCCGTCTGTTGCCGGAGGGGACGCACCGTGCGATCGAACGAGAGAGAGAGGGGGAGATGGGCGCTCATGGTTGGGGGAAAGGAAGAGGATGAAGAAGAGAAAAGTGAAAAAAGATTAAAGAATGCCCCTATTTTTAAAAAATCTAGATTTTCTGGGTCTCGGCCCTGCCGTTGCCTGTCGCCATTGCAGGCGACAACGCCGCCGTGTCGGCGGGTTTCGCGTTTCCGTGAGTGGCGTGTAGTAGATTCGCGCCCTCGGCCTTGACGCCTGAGTCATTAAGTGCCGCCGCGATGATCGCCCGATTCGCGATCCGCGCCGAATCCGCCGCCCGCACGGCCACGATCGCCCGAATGGTGTCGCGCACATAAACCGTCTCGGCGTGCGCGCGCTGCGGCCGCAACGCCGTGAGCGTCGAGTCGAGTACGCGCGCACGCTCCTGCGCCACGCCGCTGGCGATGAGCGCGGAGCGATAGCTGAGCGCCACGCCGACGAGCGCGAGGGCGAGCGCGCCGATCAGCGCCTGCCGCCAGTAGCGGGCGAGGAGGAGGAGACTCATACGCCGCTCACCGCCTCGATGAGCGTGTCCAGCGTGCGCTGCGTCCACGAGTCGCCGTAGCGGTCCCACTGCGCGAGGCTCGCGTAGTAGCGGATGCGTCGCCGCGCATAGCCGAGCACCGCCGCGCGGCCGCTGCGACTGGCCGCGCCGATCGTGAGCGGCCCGAGCACGCCGTCGTCCGTGACGTTGAGCGTTCTTTGCAGCAGCTTGATCGCCGGGACGATGCCCGCATTGACGCCGTGATCGAACACCTGCACGGCGAGGCCGTAGGGCAGATACTCGCAGCGCAGCGCGGTCCAGTAGTCGCGCTGGTAAATGTCGGCGGCTTGCTGCTTCGTGAGCGTTTCGATATTGAGCGCGGGGTAGGCACGCTGACTGATGCCGTAGTTCGTCGTCCCGCCCGGATCGTGCGGATCTTTCGAGAGCCCGCCCTCGTGCTCGAGGATGAGATCGACGGCGCGCGCAAAGTTGCTCATGGACCACTCGGCGGTTGAGGATTCTTGAATGATTTGTACAGCCCGATCGCACCTTGTCCCGTGGCCAGCACCGCTTCGGCGATGCCGGGGATGATCGCGAGGCCGACGACGCCGCAGCCGATCGTGACGCGGAGTTCGAGCGTGCCCATCGCCTCGACGTGCGAGACGATGTGATAGACGAACAGGCCCACGCCGACGAGCAGGAGCAGCAGGCCGACGCCATAGCGCGGCAGCGTGGACGACGTGCCATGCGCGGCTTTCACCGCGGCCATGACCTGCGTCGTCGGACGCTTCGGGGACTGCGTGGGATCGCTCATTCGTTATTTCTCACGTTGAGTTCGCCGCGCATCGTCGAGACTTCGCGGGAGATGCCCTTAATGTCGCGCATCAGGATGGACCCA
This sequence comes from Amorphophallus titanum, assembly GCA_024336825.1. Taxonomy (NCBI): domain Eukaryota; kingdom Viridiplantae; phylum Streptophyta; class Magnoliopsida; order Alismatales; family Araceae; genus Amorphophallus; species Amorphophallus titanum. The sequence goes on from JANBPO010006173.1 coordinate 3,426,545, forward strand.
GAGGATATTGAGAAGACCGCCTTCATCACCGACTTCGGCGTGCACTGCTACACCCAGATGCCGTTCGGGTTAAAGAACACTAGGGTGACATATCAAAGGCTGGTCAACCACATCTTCGAAGGACAACTCGGTCAGAATGTTGAGGCCTACATCGAGGACATGCTCTACAAAATGCCAAAGGCCGAAGATCATTTCACTGACCTAGCTGAGACCTTCGGCACTCTCCTGAAGTACAAAATGAAGCTCAATCCCACCAAATGCACCTTTGGGGTCAGATCCGAAAAATTCCTAGGTTTCCTGGTAACTCAGCGCGGGATCGAGACCAACCCCGATAAGGTTTAGGCTATCCTAAACATGCGGCCACCCACATGCGTCAAGGATGTTCAGCGCCTTACCGGACGCATCGCTGCGCTCAATCATTTCCTATCCCGAGTGGCCGAACGATGCCTGCCCTTCTTCAAACTGTTGAGGGGACCCAAAATGGCACCTGCCACATTCGCCTGGGATGAGAAATGTCAAAAGGCCTTTGAAGATCTCAAGGAATTCTTGGCCTCATCCCCGGTGTTATCAAAGCCAGTCCTGGACAAAGCGCTACACCTCTCTCTCTTGGCGACTCCCTCCACCGTAAGCTCGGTCTTGGTCTGAAATGACGCGGGAGTCGAGAGGCCGATCTACTACACCAGCAAGGTGCTCAACGAGGCCGAAAAAAGGTACCCTACAATTGAGAAACTCGTTCTAGCATTGGCAACCTTGGCCAAGCACCACTGACCTTATTTTAAAGGACACTCTATCATCATGTTGACCGGTGAACCCCTGAAGAAGATCCTCTCTCATCCCGAAGCCTCGGGGTGCCTCATCAAATGGGCCATCATGCTCGGGGCCTACGATATCTCTTATCGCCCCTGCGCGGCCATCAAGGGACAAGCCCTCACGGACTTCATCGCGGAGAGCACTGTCCTGATCGAGGAAGCATCTTCATCCGCACACAGACCTATCTGGGACTTGTTCGTCGACGGGTCATCCAACTCGGCCGGAAGTGATGCTGGTGTCCTCCTCAAGTCACACGAAGGAGCAGGGCTACAGTACGCTTGAAGTTCAACTTCCAGGCATCCAATAATGCCTCTAAGTACAAGGCCCTTATTTTGGGGACCAGGATGGCACGACGATTAGGAGCCGGATGAGTCAGGATCCACACTGACTCCTAACTGGTCTCTAGCCAAGTCAGCGGTGATTACGCGGGAGACGTCGATGATTGTTTACGAGTTTGACTTGATTAGGAGTCTGACTTCTAGCAGTCGAACTGGTTGTTCAAGTGCTTCATTGACCTTCACATTCGGCAGAGCTTAACAGTCTTGATTCCACATCTGGATTCTAGTTATAATGTTTTAATTAGGCATTTTATAGGGGAGATTCATTCACCCCCCCTCTGTATCCATCGTTTCGTTCTCATCATGGTGTCCCCTACCTATCAAAGACCGAGGTACGTTGCAGAGGAGTCTCCATCGTGGCGTCTGCTTGAGGAGAGCTTGGGGCTGGATGCCGGTGGGGTCCAGAATGAGCCCGTCTCTATTTTCGCCTATCTATGCGAGAGGTGATGAAGGGTTGGGCGCCGCCAGATGACGCGGCTGCAGGGTCAGTTGCACCTTGCTTGGCGTGACGCCTTAGTGCCCGAAAGGGGTTGCTGAGGCGTACTTCCCAAACAGCTTGAGCTTCCTCTGGGGTAACCCATATCCTTCTCAAGTCTGATTGCTGGTCTCCCTTGTCCTTGTTCCTCCGATGGGACTTGGGAGCTTGAGTGCCAAACTGGCGCTGGTGCTTTTGGGTCGTTGCCGAAGCGTCTACCTGCTTAAGTTCCGCCTTGTCTTCCCGCGTTCGACGCAGGAGGCTAAAGCGGTTGGTGATAGGGACCGTAGGGATGATCTGCTCTAGAGGAATAATAGGTTCACCCCCATCCAAGCAAATCCATAAGTCTCCGATAAGAATGGTCTTGCCGGAGTTGCTGGTGGTAGCAATAGGTCACTTGCCTTTACGGCTACGACGATGCTTCTTCTGGGGAGCGGAAGACGACTCCGCTCCAAGGTGGTAGGCTGAGAAAACCCAACCTGCGGGTGCTGGTGGCATAGTGCCATTCATCGGGAATACCGGAGTAGGCCCCCAAGACGCGAAGTCTGTAGTGAAGGCCGACGGCTGGGTGGCTCAAGTGTAGGCTTTCGCCTGAGCTGATAGTAGTGTTGCGGACACTCGCCGTGATGTGCCTGCACCCGAAGTTGTCACTTCAGAGGGTATCAAGATGCTGGTGACCTAAGGCCTTGAGGCTAAATTGGGAGCTAGCAGGATCGGAAGGCACGATAGAGGGTGCTTAGTCTGTACCGAGGTCACCGTGTCCCACAAAGGTAGACCCGTGCCGGGGATAGGCATTGTCAGATTGCGGGAGGAATGCCCCCGAGGTAGAGCTGAGGGATCTGGGACCTGATGCAGACCACTGGTAACAGACGTCGTCCTTGGGAAACCCTAGAGTTGCTTCATCGCGATCGAGGTAGGGGAATGAGTTCCTCGTCTCGCCAAGAGCATTTTGACGCCTCATGCATCGCCGATGATTGGCATTTTCACCATTTTCCATGTAAAACCCTATTTGGAGGATTTTAGGCCTAATTTTAGGATTTTTCTTCTCCTCGCTCGATTTTGGTCCAGACGGTCGCTGATCGAGACACGAGAGGCGCTGTTGGGAAGGTCATGTTGCGAGGATCGCGTGGACGTCCTTCTTCCCTCGATCTGCGGAGCATGGAGACGCATGAAGTCGGGAGGTTACCGTGGCCCTCGTCATCCGTTCGGTATCGGATCGGCTTCCTCATCATGTCAAAAGTAGGGGGATAGACTCTCTTCCTCGCTAGGAACCCGTTGGTACCACATGCACTGTGGTCCGATGCCAGTTGCATCATTTTCTATGCATTGTTTCATGTTAGCATAATTTAGTTGTTAAATTATGAAATTACGTCCATAGGCATCGTCTTTACATTTTTGTTGATGTAAATGGATGTATGGATGCACACTTGAGTAGGATAGTTTGTTTTCACACATCCCCCGTCGATTTCAGTCGACCGGGAGGGAGTTCGGTATCGAACTCGTCCAACCCGCAATCCAGTTGACATAGCGCACTAGGACTGGTGCGTTTTCATCCTTTAACGTGCCTAAAGTGGTGCGTTATGTGCCCTTTGACGGACTCCTCTAGGTCCGTCATTTGATCATTGACCGATCGTTTGACCGTTGACCCAGTGAGGCGGTTAGCATAGCGGTGTAGGGTAGATCTATTATAGTCATATAACGCCCCAGATCTGGTGCGTTATATTATGCATTAAAACTGTGGATTTTCTGTTGATTATTGGCGTTCGGGTGACTTTAACGGGCTTAGACCCGTGCGTTATATCCTCATAACGCACTAGCCTTGGTGCGTTATGTTTCTGTGATTTCTAATTGAAGATCAGGTGAGTATAACGGGCTGTGGGAGGCGCGTTATACTGAACATAACGCCCCAGTGGTGGTGCATTATGGTGTGCATGTCTGTGTGCTTGTGTTCACATAAGTGTTCGGGTGAGTTTAACGAAGGGAGGGAGGTGCGGTATGTTCCATATAACTCCCCTGCCCTAATCCGTTATGTGAGGTAACGGTCTCAACGTGGTCCGTTATATCCTCTGGCATTCTAAAAAGGGTACATTTAGTTCCTAGTGCATTCAGTAGTGCATATTCACCATGTTTAAGTTATTTTATAAAGCTATGACATTATTTTAGACTATCGGGGTAGTGGGTTGTGAGTTTAGTTCTGGAACCTAGAGGTGTAGTAATAGCTAGGTCCGAAGGTAGAGGAACTGATGATACTGGCAAGGTTTTTACAAATGTAGTAGATATAAATGAATGAGAAGTACTGGTATCAAATAACACAAATACATGATGGGAATAAATGTGAATGGTACCTTCCATCAGCCCATCATCCTTGGGTGCTTCTTCATCATCCATAACAGCGTTAAGACGAGCTTGTCGCTTGCGTCCACCGTTGGAGGATTGATCCTTCATGAGACGAAAATTAGGCATGTAGTGCTCCCTACTTCCACATCGCAAACAAGCATCGAGATGCTTCCAGCATTCTTTCGATACGTGTCTAAATTTCTCACAGAATGTACAAGCCGCCATGACTTGCTTATCTTCTTCTTTAACCTTCCTGTTCTTGCGGTAGCCACTACCACTCCCATTGCGGGATCTCTTCTTACTATCACGGGATTTGTATGATTCTGTGATGCTGAACTTCCCCTCTTTTCTTCCTTGCCTGTCAGACTTTCGGCTTGGCTCCTCCCCTTTGCCCTTGAGTTTCTCGACCTTTTCCAAGGTCCTTTCGCATAGATGTGCCCGTTGGAACATTTTCACATTGGTGAAGATATTTTGAGACCCAAGTTGTTGAATAAAATCGGGCCTTAAACTGTCCATAAATTGACTAGCTTTCAATAAATTAGTACTAACCAAGTGGGGAGCATATGGTGCCAGCCTAGAAAACTGGAGTTCATATTCCGCCACTGACATCATGCCTTAGTGTAAGGAAGCGAATTCCATTGCCTTTCGCTCCTTGACGTGCTCGGAGAAGTATCTGGCTCGGAAGAGTGTGAGGAAGCCCTCCCAAGTATGTAGTGCGTCTGCAAGCGGTGCAGGAATAGACTTCCACCATGTACGTGCATCTTTATTGAGTTGGAAAGTGGCAAGATGAACCTTCTCTTGGTTGGCACATTGCATGGCCTCGAATATACGGTTCATCTCATCGATCCAGTTCTCAGCTTCATCTGGGTTCGAAAAACCAGAAAATCGTGGAGGATTTAGACTCTAAAAATTACGGTGTAGATCACCAGCTCTTGCCCCTGCGCCAGCTTGGGCCATATTTTGCAAGGCCTGTATGAGACCTGCAACTGTTTATTGCATTCCATCCCAATCGACATGGTGAGCCATTGTAAGACTGAGGTACCTGGGAAGAAGGAATAAATTGGTCAATTCTAATGGTATTGGTGGGGTTAATGGTCATCCCAACTTGAGTCTGTGCAGCTCCTGATGTGTTTCATGCCTGTTGAAGTGGTCGATTAGATTCCTTGGTTGAGAAGATGCTCGAGCGAACCTAGGATTTTTCTTCCTGGTGAGCTACTGTTAGTGAGCTTGATGCTTCTCATCCTATATGGTGGAGTCTTTTCGAGGTAAGCCTTGGAATTACTGTCTTAGTGATATATTTGTCTTGTGTCTACTTAAACATGGGCAGTGTTTATTCTGAGCCTGATCTGCTCCTTGTTTTATGGTTACTTGGCTTTGGACTCCATCATAGTGTCGAGAGTTGTTGTGTACCATGTTCGTCGTGCCGTGTCTAGCGACCGATGCGTTGTGAAGGCTCGATAATTGTTCCAGGACGTAAGGGTAAGCTGAGATTAGCATTTCTCCTTGGGCTTTGTGCTGAAGCTGGTACTCTCCCTTGTTTGCACTTAGGCTGCTTGTGATCGGTTGCTCGCAGGATCGGTACTCGTGGCGTGTTATATTGTGATTCTTATGAATTGCGATGCCGTCGAGTGTGTGCTAAGATACGGATACCGAGGTTTTTCTGATGCCTGTGTACGTTGTATGAGTGCGCGGCGAAAGCATGTGGGCTGGTCACCCACGGGTCGGGGATCGTTGTTGTGAGGTTTTGGTCAGTCGAGAGGATTGTCCTTCTCGATGTGACTTCGTATTGACTTCCTGTGCCTTGATGTTGTCTGTTGCCGTGCTATTTGTTGGAGTCGTTCTGCTGTTGGCATTGGCATTTATGAGTATTCGAGAATCTGTCGGCATTCCTGCTGATTGAGTACCCTCTGCTATGCATTTCCTTCTAGGGTGTTGTGTTCTCGGGACGTGATCGTGGTCCTTGACATGCGTTCCCCGAGATTGTCACTTTCTTGTTGTCGTGGGTCCTTTTCTTGGTAAGCTGCTCGATGCATGACTAGTCCCTTATAGTCGTGCATTCAGCTGTCATTGTGCCTTGATGTGACCCAGCTTGCAGTTGTATTCCGTGGTTCTGTGTTCAGTACAGAGCCGAGATCCTGCAAGTGCTGTCGTTGTTGTCATTTTATCGCTGTTTCTCGATGATTTTGTGTATCTATCTTGGCACTGTGTAGACCGTGGTCTTGTCGGTTAGCTTTGTTGTACTCTTCTATCCTGGTAGAGTTAGCACGCGACTCGGTCAGATGTCATATCTGAGTGAGGACTGACTTGATTGTGTTTGTGGTCCGGTGTTGTCGTTGGCATCCTGTGTGCCAGGTGTTCCCGATACTGGCAACACTATGATGATTTGTAGTTTTTACTGAAGTCAGAATAAGTCTTTTTCACAATAAGGTCGATGCATATTCATGCATTGAGAAAGTAAGGTCGATGCATATATGTATTTTAGACCAGAAGGTCAGTGCATATGCATAAGTAATTTATTATCAGGTCGATCCATGTTCATAAGTGTTGCCTTATAAGGTCAATGCATATTCATGCATTGAGAGAGTAAGGCCGGTGCATATATGCATTTCATTCCAGAAGGTCAGTGCATATGCATAAGTGGTTCATTATCAGGTTGATGCATGTTCATAAGTGTTGCATTATAAGGTCAATGCATCTCCCACTGCATTGAATAAATAGGTCAATGCATATGTGTCGTTGAGTCTAGAAGGTCGATGCACATATACATCTTAGTGAAGAAGGTCGATGCTGATTGACACAGTGTGCGCTATCAGGTCAAAGCATACAAGTAGTCTAGTCTAAAAAGTCGATGCATGTGTACATAGTATGCACTATCAGGTTGGTGCATCTTGTACACTGTATGTGCTATAAGGTCGGTGCACCCTATACACGGGTTGATGTTGCTAGGCATTTTATGCTAGACACTATTTCCTTAGGTCAGTGCACGTCATAGATGGGTCGATGTTTTTGAGCCATTATCTGTAGCATAAGGTCAGTGCAATAAAGGATATCATTCCTAAGGTCGATGCACATTATGCATCTGATATAAGGTCAGGTCGGTGTAGTTAGTTCTTGCGTCGATGTTCTAAGCACCTTCATCTTTTATCATCCACTACAGGTAGACACGCGTTGGTGGGACATCTATGTTATTGTTCATGAAGCACTGGCTTGTGCACAAATAGGTCGATGCTCCTTCATTACAGATACAGTCTTTCTGACAAAATAAGGTCCATCTGTATTCACTCACAGGTCGACGTACGCAGTTTACATATCAATGCATGGGCATAACTTTACTCACTTCCTTGCATGATTTGTCTATCCTTATGAAACATTTGAGACTACATTTTTTATACTTATCACTTGCTTCATAAGTCTCATGATGACAAGACTGTTAATAAATCCCTACTTTCATTTTGGCAAAAAACAAAGGTGTCAAGAAATAACCTAAATTCATGCTCGAACACCTGGGGTGCATAAAGATAGAACTCTTGAATTCTCATGTGGACTTTAAAGTAAAATGGAATGGAGGCACGTGATCCAAGGTGAGAGGCTAAAGTGAATATGCTACCACGTGGATCTACTCTTCTTCCATAGCCAACTATCGGCCTTCTCACTCTCCACTATGGCAGTAGCAATGGGAAACAAATAGTTGTTCCCATCCATACAAGTGGCGGCCAAAAGTGCACCACGTAAAGTACACTTCAAATGACATCCATCTAGACTAATCAGGGGCCGACAACATTTAAACCCTTCAATGCAAGCTTTGAATGACATGAAGAACCTCATAATTGACCTAGTACCTTGTTCCAATTCATACTTTATCACACTTCTTGGATTCCTTACTAGGAGGTCATGTTGTAAACTCAGTATCATGGCATACATGTCCTCCCATGTGCCAAGTATCACCTTCAATGCAACAACCTTAGCCTTGTATATCCTCATGTATGGCAAAGTTATATGGTATGTATGCTCCAGTCATCTTTCAAGCTCTCTCACTCGGAGATCTCCTTCATTCTTCAACCATGGAAGGCATTAGTGAGCAATCCAGCTCTTGGTTACCATGTGGTTCCCTCGCCTATTTTCTGACACACATGTGTGCTGACCTTGAACTTTCTTCACTTGGAATGTGTGACCATCTTTTAGTCTTGAAGCGTGTAACCTCTAGCTGCAATTGGTTGCTTTACATGTCACAATCACCCGCAATGACTCTGACCGTATGTACTTAACATCAAACTCATGCAATATGGCAAACTGGGATAGAGCCATTCTAAATACTTAAACATTATCATATAGAGCTCCATCAGTCATGTCTGGCATCATTAAGTTAGCAAATTGGTCACCTACTTCATGATCATCAACTAGCTCATCTAAATAATCAACATCAGAATCTGAACTGGGATTGTAGTCACTATCATCCGTTCTCACTTTGCCATCTGATACTTGATCTAAAATAACCTGTGCATCCTCTAGTGTCTCATCAATCCCAACAGCATCTAAAACTTCTTCAGGTTGCTCTACATCTAAGGGCACAGTTGGGTAATCTTAACTAGCATAAACCTTTACGATTTTATTGTTGCTACACTTATCAAACATTTGGATGATTTGTTCATCTGTCTCTAAGTTCAAAAACTTTCTATCCCTACTGCCATTCAGCATTTGAGCCACAAAATATAACTGGTCAATCTGTACCTGCTCAGTGAATAACCCACTTGCTACCAACTGTAGCTCCATTAAATTAGCATAATCCTTAGTCCATGAAAAGGACCTCTATCTAAAACCCCTCGGAGACAACCTATCCTGCCCATCATGATCGTGCACCACCATCCAATGTCCACTATAAAACAACTTAATTAAGAAGATCCCCCTCCTGCGTGAGGAGTAGTTTTGTAAGTGGTTTGGACAGGTCAAGCGACACCGCCACGGCGTGTGGGGGTGCACCACTACATCGTTCCAACAAAAGGGTCTTTTTGTTTCCTGGCCAGAGGCCCGAGCCAAAGGTGAAGGGGTCTTTTTATTGTCTGACTGAAAAAAAGGTCTGAGCCAAAGGTAAAAAGGTCTTTTGTTGACTGGTCAGACGGAAGGTCCGAACTAAAGGTGAAATATGGATGTTGACCCAACAGGATGTCGGAGGTAACAATCCTTGCTTATACGGTATGTCCAAGATAAGAGTAGAAGTAAACACCATTGTCGTCTTGACATCATGTCGAAATCAACTAACCTGGGAGAGACATAGGATCTTGGCTAGGGCAGAATATGATTGTTGACTCGTCAAACTTGCCAAAGTCAACCAACTTGGCAAAGATGTAAGGCCTAGGGCAAGGCAGGAATATGGGGCACAGATGTTGACCTGATGTTGTGTCGAAGTCAATGAACTTGGCAGAGGCGTGAGGCCTGAGCCAAGGGCATAATATAGGATATAAATGTTGGCTCAAATTGATGTCGGAGCCAACGAACTTGGCAAAGATATCAGGCCTAAGTCAAGGGTAAAATATGGGATAGGTGTCGAGTCGACACAATGTCAAAGTCAACGAACTTGGCGAAGGCGTGAGGCCTAAGCCGAGGGTAAAAAATAACATGGGTGTTGGCTGGACATCCTGTCAAAGCCAACAAACTTGGCAGAGGCGTGAAGCCTAAGTCAAGGGTGGAATATGGAATGGGTGTTGACTCGACGTCCTATCGAAGCCAGCGAACTTGGCAGAGACGTGAGGTCTAAGCCAAGGGTAGAATATAAGGTATAAATGCTGACCCGACATCATGTCGAAGTCAACGGGTCTTGCCCCGATAGGAGGTTTGGGGTGAGGGTAGACTAGGTTGTAGATGTAAGAGAAGCCCAGACCCAGGGCTAAATATCTATGTCAACCCAACGAGATGTCAGAGTCAATGAACCTTGCTCAGACGGGAGGTCTGAAACAAGGGTAGAATGTGTAGATGAGGATGTTAGCTCGACATCATATCGAAGTTGACCAACTTGGCGAAGACGTGAGGTCTAAGCCAGGATAGAATATAGACGTTGACCCGTGAAGATGTCCGGATCAACAAACCTTGCCCAGACAGAAGGTCTGGGATAAAGTGAAGAGGTCTGTTTGTTAGTTTATTTGTTTGGAGTGGTTGAGATTATTAAAAAACTATAATTAAAAGTTTAAAAACAAAAATAAATAAATAAAATAAAAAATTTTACAAACCACCGTCGCCCTCTCTCTCTCCCCACTCATTTCTCTCTCTCCCTCGTTTCTCTCCCCCTCTCTCACTCATTCTCTCTCCTCTGCCCCCCCTTCTTGCTTGTTCTGGGCCGTGTCGACCCCGGATCGAGGCGCAGGAGGTATCGTTGTACTCGGCTCGTCGCGAGGATAGTGTCGGTGCCTTCCATTTCGTGGTTCGAGGGGCGTGGGACCGGGACGAGTTGGGGAAGGTCGTGGAGCTCTGTCATCTGTATGCACATTTTTCGAGGTCATCGTCGCGATCGTGGTAGGAGGATGGACTCCTTGCTTCGCTAGGATCACTTTGGTACCACATACATGTCCATGCGTAGGCATTTTCATCATTTTCTGTGCAAGGTGTATTTTTGGGTTTTTTAGGCTAAATTACTTGTAAAATTCACCATGGCCATTGTATTTACATTTTGATGCATGCTGTAGTTGTAAAAAAATATTATTTAGCTTCTACTACCCCTTTTCTTTTGTTTCGCATCGATCCAGCTTGACCGGAGGGGAGTTCGATTTCGAACTTGTCCCTCTCATTTCTCAGTTGATATAACGCGCCTTTCAGAGGCTGTTATATGCATAACGGACCCTTGGGGGTGCGTCATGTTCTACATGACGGACCACTCTTGGACCGTTATGTAACCGTCGTTTCTGTAGGTCTGCAGGTTGTGTGGCATGATGGACTAGGTCCGGTCCGCCATGGCCGGTATAACGCCCTTCTCGTGGTGCGTTATATGATGTGTAAAACTGTGAATTTTTCTGAGTTTTATACGTTTGGGTGACTTTAACGGACCAATCCTAGTGCGTTATAGTCTCATGGCGCACCAGTTGTGGCGCGTTATGATTTGTGTGGTTTTGATGGTTATTCGGGTGAGTATAACGTGCAGGTGGAGCCACGTCATACTGAGCATAACGCCCCAGTAATGACGCGTTATAGTCTGCATGTCTGAGTTTTGGCATATGCACGGGTGAGCATAACAGCCTGGGGGAGGCGCGTTATGGTCACATAACGCCCCGCCCTTGGTCCGTTACACTCTACTATTTTGGGAATTTTGGGATAGTATGTTTAATTCCCGTTTAACGCATTTCATGCTACGTCTGTGTTATAGTCACGTTATTTTATGATTAATGGCTTGCTCCTAGAATCCCAATGGAGTGCTTGGACTTTCCATGTGATGGAACCACTAGATTCATGTAGTCGACCCCAAATAATTGGGATAAGATTCTGATGATGATGATGATGTTGTACCACAGAATATATTGATGAAAAGATAGTGATTCACAAAGTGTATGCTTTCTGCTTACAAAACATCCCTATACAAAAGTCCACATCAAGAAGATGTGTCACAAGAATGTCCCCAACAAACCCAACAAGGAGGAGCTGTAAAAGTCTATATGAGAGAGAAATTTTGCCCATTCCCTAACTCTTTCCACAACAAACTCATCTATCCTCTCCGAAATGGTGGCCACCCTCCTAACAATTCTACTATTCCCATAGGGTGGCATGAAGGATCAACCACCATATATGCATGTCTCCCTTCATGGACCATTCCCTCTGTCATTCTGCCACCAACTGGAGGACCGTACCTACAGGTTGGAAGCTTTGTTGAACTTCGTTGCAGATATGAAGCCAGACCTCTTGAGCAACTTGACAGTCAATGAACAGGTGATCAATACTTTCCTCTTCCTGCCCACACAGGCAGCAAAGGGTTTGGATACCCTCGACAAAGGTAGCAAGTCTATCACAAGTTGACAGTCTGCCATGCGAAATTCTCCATATCAACACCTTAACTTTAAGAAGGCTCTTAGGTTCCCAAATTTGCCTGACCAAGGGATATCGCATGCCACCATCTGCAAGGACTTTGTAGGTCGATCTAACTGAGAAACAACCATGTGCCCCATCTCCAGTACCACTCATCACCTTGCTTACATATATCTTGTGGTCTTGAAGTAGAGAGAGCAATTCCTCAAGCGGTCCAATCTCCCCATCCTGCAAGTGCCTCCTGAACTTGGGAGTCTAGCGACCCCCACTTGCCTGGTTCTTAAAGACCCAAGCCACCACTGCCAAGGGCTCCAGAGCGACTGCATGCAGTTGAGGAAACATTTCCTTAAGCAGACTGCCATCACACCATCTATCTTCCCAGAACATGCATTTCTTGCCATTGCCCAGCTTCACTCTAGCTCCCGACCTGACGATGTCCATGCTTTTTAGAATACCCCTCCAGATATGAGAAACACGATGCTGGGAAGGTTGGAGAAGTCCTACACACTATCTCTTCTATAATATCTCTGGTGAATGACTATGGCCCATAGATCCTATTCCCCCTTGCCAAGTCTCTGAAGTCATTTACTCAACAGTGCCAAATTGAAAGTCCCTGAAGTTCTTGATTCCCAGTCAACCAATGTCCTTGCACTTGCAAATTCCACCCTAAGCAATGCCGTGCCACCTTCTACCAGCGGTCTAGCCTGGAGCTACCCTACTCTGGTACTTCCGTAACACTCACCGCCATAGGGCCTCTAGCTGATCGAGAGCCCGTCACCCTCGAATCACGGCCTCCATCTCATGAGCTCGAGCTGCAGCCTCTTGCTTCTTCGCCTCGACTAGGGGACCCTGTAATCTCTTGATGGTTTCCACCTTGCCAAGATGACGTGTTAGGTCCTCGACACGTGCCTCTAGCTGACGTCGGAAGGCAAGGTCGCCCCCCAGCTCCCTCCGCTGCAAAGGTTTACACACAAAAGCACAAATCAAGAGGGGATGAGCAAGGAAAGAAGAGATTTATTCTTTAACAAATGCTATCTAGGTCATACCATCTCAGCCAGCTCGGCCTCCCTCTCCTCAGCCCACTCGAGGGATCCCGCCATACGATCCTCTAATTCCTCCCTGCTCTCTGCTTAGGTCAAGGGCCCAACGTCTACGCTCATGCCCTCCTTCACACAGACATACTCTAATTCTACTCGTTGCAGGAATAGGGTCAAGGGTCAATCCACCATCATCACAAATCAAATCAATCAATCATTTCTGACTCACCAATTTGCGGATCTCATGCCATAGATTCACCACTGTCAGATCCAAAACGGCGATCCGGTCCTTGAGGATACGGATGGCCTCCACCTCTGGCATCTGCATGTGGAAATTCTATTCAAGATTAAATGTCATGAACTACAATGATCAATGTCTGGCCAAGGAGTGATGGGGACATCACAGTAAGGCCATTATTTTTTATTTTTCATTATTTTACATTTATACCCTTGTGTCAAATGGGTTTGCAATTATATGGCAACTATAAGCCAATATGTGAATCCTTAAGATTTAATGGGTTTCTTTGCAAAAAAGTCATGTTGGCCCAGCGGGACCCCCACCTTCTTTCCCATTGGTCCACTTAGGTTCTAGGACCCACTTGGGTTGGTCTTTGGTCCACGGGTGGACTTGGACCAAGGGGACAAGCAAGAGGAAAATTCAATCCCTCTCCCCCTTTTTCAAGGGGGCCAAAAGAAGACTAGTAAACAGATAATAATGATAACAAAACAAATAAACAATAACAACGAACTCGAAAAAAATGAGAAATAAATAAATAGCTGTAAAATAAACAAATGATAACAACGAACTCACCCAAAGATACAAAACGGCAAATAAGATAATTAAATACGAACAATAACAAAGTAACGAAGGGCCCCATAGTGCAGCCTCGCTCCTCCCTATAACCCGGTGTTAAAGGAACAATACTTGGTGGCGGTAATTCGGTACTTGTATCGGGTTATCGGTACCCTGAGCTCTGGGATGTTACAGTTGGTATCAGAGCAGCGTTGAGGAATGTTTAAGGAATCGAAATACATAGCGGTTGTCCAGAATTTGTCCAATCACACTGTCCATGCTGGCTTAGGATGTTTTCCATATGATTAATGCTTTTCTTTGCCTATTATTTGTTTGTTAATTGATCGAGATGCCACCTCGGCATCGGAGAGTTCCAGTTCCCCAGGAAGAGAGTAGTGTGCCTGCTCCAGTCCCTGCTGTGTCAGCACCGGAAGATGCGCCTGGCAGTCGAGGGTGAACACTAAAGGAATTCTGGCTTTTTCACCCACCGATGTTTGATGGTCAGACTGACCCGGATGCTGCTAGAACTTGGTTGGATGCCACTGAACGCGTGTTTCATTCTATGGAATGCACGGGAGACGAGAAGGTAATGTTTGGTACCTTTTAGCTTCAAGACGCGGCACTCACCTGGTGGAAGACCGAGTGGGAGGTTTCTTTTCAATCCCGCCCACTTTGTCAGATTTCTTGGACCGAGTTCGTCGCTACTTTTGAGGCTACCTTTAGCCCGGCTTATCTCCGTATGGATAAAATGCACCAGTTTTTACAGCTCGTCCAGGGTGGAATGTCGGTGCTCGAGTATCGGAATAGGTTCATGGAATTGGGCCGTTACGCGCCCCATATTCTTGCAAATGAGGCATTGAAGACAGACCAATTTCTGTGAGGTCTCCGTGCTGAATTAAGGCAGCCGTTGATTGTTGCCAGGATCACTACCATGACTGAAGTTTATCAGGCAACAGCAGCATTGGAGTTGGATTTGGCAAGGTCCCTTGTTCCTTCTCCGACATTGTCGGTGCAGCCGACAGCTCAATTTCCTCCGAATTATCTGCCTCATGTTCCTGCATTTCCTTCTGCTACTCCTGCAGATAGTGGTGCAGCTTCTTCTGGCAGATCTCAATTTAGAGCATACAAGAGCAAGAAGAAATCCAGGAGACGATTTGAGTGGCAGACTCCATCTGATGATACTCAGCAGTCAGCCCCTTCCTTTCCGCGGTGACATGGTTCTGCAAGAAGTCAATCAAAAGGTTGTGCGTGGTGTGGTGGTAGTCACCCAGGCAGACCATGTTCATTACCAGTGGTATGTTTCCAATGTGACCAGCCAGGGCATATTGTGAGAGACTGTCCGATGCGACCAATTCTAGCCACGCCTCTTTTCATATAAAAGAGGCTTCTTTCCTCCGTAAAAAATCCAAAAAATGTAAAATAATATTAAAAAATAAATAGATAAAAATCTAAGAAAAATGAGTAAAATCACTCAAATAAGACAATTTAAGGGTTAAATTGGGGCGTTATAAACCAATATGAGATGCTCTCACACTAATATCAATTTTGGCGTGTCTACACCACGCACGCACCCATCGCAAGTAACGCGGAGTAACAGGTGACTCACGTCCACCAGACTCTGGATAGCCCACTAGACCTACTAAACCTAACGGTCCTTGAGCCATGAAACTCAGGTCAAGACCGCTACACGTGACGGCACAACATCGTCAATCTAGCCTAACCCCTAGGTCTGAAACCATGGTAAAACGATCTCCAAGGCAGCTCACCAGCCGCCAAGTTAATCCCTCATCCAAGGGACGCACAGAAAATCTCCAGCCCCAGGCTAGTTAACTGGACTCACAGTCTGAGGCCATACATATGGCCCACTCGAAAATCACTTTTCGGAGAAACCCACATCGTACGGGGAAGACCGACCCCACTCGTGTCGACTCACGACGACTCGATCTAGGGAAAACACAGGAGCCCGGAACACAAAGGGCCACCCTTGACCCCTTAAGACCATGGGCACACGAATCGAGGTAACCCTGCACTCGTGTCTGGCAGTCTTCCATAAGGCCACCCCATCTAGTAGCGGTCCCTAGAAGGACCCCTACCCAATCCTGAGCGCGAAAACGGTGAACTCCACAAAATACCCCAATCCATGCCCCGTTCACACCCATATGAAGGGGAAAATAAGGGGAAACTAGTCCCCAACCTCTCTAGCATTGAGAGGAACCATTTAAATCTCAAAAACGTGATCAAAACACGAAATCTCGCTCACACCCCAAAATCATGCAATTTCACCTCGACGGAGAAATAAACCCACTCGGCTCGCCTCAGGCTACCAAACTCGCGAGAAATAAACTACACGAGCTAGGGAACCGTCCCCCTACCTCCACCAAAGATTCCGCACACCAAGGACGTTGATCCGCTAAGAAAATGTAGTTAAAAGCCCGTCGGCGCTCCGAACTCACGCCCAAGCTTCGCTGTGCCACCGTCCCTGGATCCTTGATCCATCCTCACCGTCCTCGCCCCCACGCCATCGCCACCTCACCCCTGCCTGCCGTGGTTGGCCGCCCGCGGAAAAGAGAGGGAGCGGAAGAGAGAAATGGAGGGGGAGAGAGTAAGAGACGTGAAGGAGAGAAAGAGAGAGGGGGAGGGGATTAAAAAAGAAAAAAATATTAATTGACCTTGGACTATGAGTCCAGTTAACCAGCCTGGGGCTGGAGGTTTTCTGTGTGTCCCATGGATGAGAGATCCACTCGGTGGCTAATGAGCTACCTTAGAGATCGTGTCATCGTGGTTTCAGACTTAGGGATTAGGCCAGATTGATGGTGTTGTGCCGTCACGTGCAATGGTCTTGACCCGAGTCTCGTGACTCAAGGACCGTTGGGTTTAGTTGGTCTAGTGGGCTGTCTAGAGTCTGGTGGCCGTGAGCCACCTATCACTTCGCGTTACTCAAGATGGATGCATGCATGGTTTTCAGTGTTCACGTTTTGTGAGCTCCCACTAGTCGTAACTTTCGTGCGCACGCGTGTGCGGACCCACTTAGGAGTGGTGGAGATCGTGACCCGAGCGAGACGGTCTTTAGGTTGGTTATCGTAGGGCCCCTTGCCTTTGCAGCCTAAGTCCGACTGGGGCAAAACTAGCTAGAGGACCCGACCTAGAGTAGATGGTCTGTGTATGAACGCGTAGTTGGGGGCAGTGGAGACGCGCTGATGAGCGTGACCCCAGCTAGTCCTTGTTCCGTAGTTACTGTACGGTGCCTCAGTCGCCGCCTGGGATGTCGTAGGGAGACACCTAAGGCTGCGGACTAATTCGTCCGTGGATGCATCTGGTCTTGCTTCTGGTGGGCAGGTACTCCCGTCACGTGATGTGAGTTTGTTGTGACTCGAGGTCCCGTTTCTCATCTGCGAAATGAGATTTTGCATGTGGTTTCGGTGTCTGCCTTCGTGTGTGATCACAGGCCTTCACGACAGAGGTGTCGTGGCATTTTTCTAGTAGCGTGGCTAGGGCGGTTCGTGGTCTGGTGGTCCCCCGACTGAGAGATCGGGGCGTTGGTTTCCTTTTCGATAGGAGTAGTTGTAGAGCCGTGGTTTTATCGACTGTTGTGTTTTGGGGATTCGTGTACGGCCGTGCTTTCTGCCGTTGCCGTTGTAGCCACTTCCACTGTTGTTATCGTTCTTGCTGTAGTTGCTGCTTTCCATTCCGCCATTGTTTTCGGTTGCGGTTCCGCAGGACCCCTACTGAGCCAGTGATAGGAGGCTCACCCCTGATTTTCTACTGTTACGGACCTTCCTCGAGGTTCAAGGGCATTGTGTGGAGGTTCTTAGTTGCCATCTCGTCGGGTCGAGTGTTCACTCGATGTTTGGTACATTCTCCTGCCTTAGACTGTACTTTCTGTTGGACTGAACTATGTTGTAGTTAGATTGTTTATTTCTGTTAATTGTCGAATTGTCCTGCTTTATTTTCTATTTCTATATACACCACACCTATCCTTTTAGCCCTTCCGAGCCCTCCGACCCGTGGGCGGCGGGCCAAGGTCCGAATGATATCGGGTCATTCCCGATATCCAGATCTTGGGTCGTTACATGAACAGTAAGGCGGTTAAGGTCGTGGTCAAAGAGACCACCGCATCTAGGATCGCGGTTGCCAGGTCCGCCGCGTCAACGTGCTATCGCAGCTAAGGCGCCCACCGCGTCAATGGTCTAACGCGGTCAAGGAATGGGGCGCGACTATGGTCGCGGCCCTGATGGAGACCGCATTACCCTGTTATCGCGGCCGTCGGAGTGGTCGCATTCTGTCGGAACGTGGTGCCAATGGGGGCCGCGTTCAGTGAACGCAGCGCTAGTGTTGGGCATGTTCTGTTCTTCCACCCATCGTGCTTCATTCGAGCTGTTTTGTGCCCTGGTAAACCCGAGACTTGATCCTTCCTTGGCTTTTTGGCTCGACTGATGCCTCAAGCATCTCGTGAGAGTCGTGTGCATGTGCCAACGGTCCCGAAAGTATCGATTTACCTCGTTTAACATGCTTGTGGGTTTTAAGAGTCCAAGTGGCCCTCTGTGTTCCAGGCTTCCGTGTTTACTCTTAATTGAGTCGTCGTGTATTCGGCATGAGTGCGGAGGGCTATTCCCGCATGTTGTTGGCTTTCTCGGAAAGTGGTTTCCGTGTGGGTCCTGCGTATGACCCATGGACTGAGAGTTCAGTCACCCAGCCTGGGGCTGGAGGTTTCCTAGCTTCCCTTTGGAAGGGATTAGGGTTGGAGGCCATGGGCCGCCCTGATGATTATATTATCGTGGTTTTGACCTAGGTATAGGCCAGATTGACGGCATGGTGCTGTCTCTGTACGACGGTCTTGACCCGAGTCGCGTGACTCAAGGACCGTTGGGTTTATTAGGTCTAGAAGACTGTCCCGAATTCGGTGGCACTGAGCCACCTGTTATTTCATGTTACTCGCTATGGGTGCGTGTGTGGCTTCCAGTATTCATGTTGGTGACCCGTCCACTAGTCGTAACTTTCCTGCCCGCACGTGTGCGGACCCACTTGGGAGTGGTGGAGAGCGTGACCTGGAGAAATGATTTTTAGACTGGTTACCGTAGGGCCCCTCGTCTTTTCACCCTGAGCCTGGGCTGGGGGGAAAACCAGCTAGAGGACCCGACTTAGAGCGGATAGTTTGTGTATGCACACGTGGTTGGGGGCTACAGACCCGCGCTGACCAGCGTGACCCCAGTTAGTCCTTATTCTGTGCTCCTGGTTACTATTACGATGTCTCAATTTTCGCCTAGGGCGAGTAGAGAGACACCTGAGGTTGCAGACTAAGTTGTCAGAGGACGCATCCGACCTTGCTTCTAGTGGGCAGGTACTCCCGTTACGTGACATGAGATTCTTGTGACTCGAGGTTTCATTTCTCATCTGTGAGACGTGACTTTGTGTGTAGTTTTCGGGTGTTTTCTAGAGGTAGAGATCTAGGGTTTCCAGTGGGTGTTACCGAGGGTTTCTCCTAGGCGGTGTAGAGTTCACGACAGTGAGGTCGTGACCATGGTTCCGGACTGCGTGGTCTCAGAGTGGGCCTTCGTGTGTTAGCATAGGCCTCCACGACAGAGGTGTCGTAACGTTTTCCTAGTAGCCTGACTAGGGCGGTTCGTAGTCTGGTGGTTCCCCGACTGTGGGATCAGGGTGTTGGCTTCCGCTCCAATAGGAGTAGCCGTAGTGCCGAGATTTTACTGGTGTCCACAACCGGCCATTAGGTTTGCTATCTTGCTGTAGTTGCTACTTTCTGCTACCCCAGTTGTTTACGATTGGGGTTCTGTGGGACCCCTATTGAGTCAGTGAGACGAGACTCACCCCTGCTTTTCAGGTGTTGCGATTTTTCCTTGAGATTCGAGAGTGCTGCGAGGAGGTTCTTAGCTGCCAGCTCGCCGGGCCGAGTGTTCACTCGGCATTCGTTACGCTTTCTTGCATTAGACTGTATTTTGTTGGACTGGACTCTGTTGTAGTTAGATTATTTATTTCTATTAATTATTGAATTATCCTACTTTATTTCTTATTTCTGTGTACAACACACCTATTCTTTTATCCCTTCCGAGCCCTCCAGCTCGTGGGCGGCGGGCCAGGATTCGAATGGTATCGGGTCTCCCCGGTATCTGGATCTCGGGTCGTTACACAAGATCCCTCGGGATCGGGGTTCAACTGTTCTTGCGAGCTTCACTGTTACACCAGTTGTCCGTCTAAAATATGATATTGATCTACCATAACTTACATCCCTATTTTAGATGGGACTATCTAACGTGAAGCAAAGTATGATCCGTTATAATCTCGTCCCGTTAGGGGAGACTTTTAGTAGGACAGTAATTAAGACATGCAGTCTCACCAAAGTCTTGGTAATGGGAGAGATGAGACACAATTAAGTAAGGGGAAAGTGGACAGTTGGGTCGACTGGTGGAGACCAGGGACAATAAATATGTGAATTAATCTTTGTCCTTGCCCGGAGGTACAGCTTAGATATGTCGTCATCACAGCACAGCGGAATTGCAGAAACATCTTCGTGCCCCGGCGCAAAGCCAAAGAAACAACCGCGAGAAATGATAGGGAGCGCGGCGGGAAGTCCGCCTCCGGTCCGGGACGCCACCGCCGCCGCTGCCCACCTCGCTGCTCGCCGCTCCACTTCCCCCTTCCCCCGGCGCGTAGTCGCAGCAAGCCACACCGCCACCAAGAGGCAGAGAACGTCGGCCGGCGCGCGGTTTCCGCAGTTCTTTGCTGAATCCGCGATAGCAGCAACAGAGCCAAGGAATCCCCGGAGGAGCCGCTCCACGGGCGATGGCACCGGCGCTTCTGCTCCCAAAGCTGCCGCTACCATGAAGCCGAGGCGGGTCTTCCTCTTGGACGTAAACCCTATCTGTTACGACGGCGCGAGGCCGGACCTGTATTCCTTTGTGCGTTGGCTCTCCTTGTTCTTCTCTCAAGTCAGCCTCCGGGACCCTGTCATCGCCGTAATGCCCATGAAACCACACCGCGATTTGAGCGCCTATGATCTGTGTAGCGTGTTTGTCTGAATTGGGTTCTATTCCAGGTCCTCGACGGGGAAAGCGGGAACGATTACCGGAGGCAGCTGCTGCCCTCGTATAAAGCTCACAGGAGCAGGTTCTCGGTGGGCGGCCGGCAGCGAGCCGAGCAGCACGTCTCCGATGTGCTGCAGAATTGCCATGTCCCGGTGGGTGATTAGCAGTAATTGCTTGGGCTAGTTCTTTTTACTTCACAGATGAGGTGATTCAACCATTCATCAAGCTGCGGGGACCTTTCTGTTATGTTGCTTAACACTCCGGGGAATGAACTTACCGGTGTTAAACATCATAAAGTACCGTTGCACACTAATTTCCTTATGTTTGGATTTTCATCATCGTTTTACTGTGCTGTGAATTGCTGGGTTGTAAAATTTTGCCATGTATACTTTTTGCTAGTTTCATCTACAGAGTAAAAATGGAAGACTTTAAAATCTTTTGGTTGACAGAAATGAAGAGTTGTATACGGTGGTTCAGGGTTCTGAGATTCATATCACTCCTGATCTCTTTGAACGTGCCTTAGTGGTTTCAGCTAGGGGTGCCTATATGACCTTTGGCCATGGTGAAGTTGAGGCCACTTTCATTGCCATGACAAGCTGTGACTATGTGCATGGCGTGAGTGATGTAATTCGTTTAAATGTAAATTATTTTCCACCTCTAAAGCGAGTTCTCCACCATATGTTTACCTCACTCATATATCCAAAAAGTGGGAGTAGAAATGAAGTGACAGAGGTTCACAGATGTCTATTTTATCATGTTATGAATGAAAATTTAGTCAACATGGGTCGGCTCATGATAGATTTGATGGGAATATGCCGAACCAAATTGAGGAGATCTTTACCTTTTGCCTCACAGTTGACTGGAGTATTCATATATGTTGGGATAGCTTTAGGTGCTAAAATGTTCATTCGAGTTCGACAGGATGATATCTACAATGCCCACAAGATTTTCACAGATATAGGATATTACTGGGGTCTCGATGGTGAGCTATGTCGTGATGTGCCAGTTTATGGAGAAGAATTCGAAAGTGAAGAAGAGTCCGAGCAGCAGCAAGGTCTAGAGGAAGTACCCCCTCCAGTTCAGGGAGAGGATCAGCACCTTCCACCTTCACCTCCTCATATGGATTCAGAGATGTTTCCTCCACCACAGTTCTATCATGGAGAATCCTCTACTCAGGGTGCTAGTCAGCCCACTTGGGGAGACTATGAGGCTTTTGAAAGACGTATCTCAAGCATGGAAACCCGCATTGACTCATCTCTTGGTCGGATTGATACATTTATGGACACCATGACTGGATGGATGGACTCCTTCTCCAATGTCTTAGACTCACTCTCTACCCACATGGCTTCTCTCACCTCCCGCTACGAGGATATCCACGATGCCTTCCAGCTTACCAACCGTGCACTTATCAGTATCAATTCTCAATTGGAGCATCAAGACCATCTTCTGCATTCCTTAGAGTGCCATCTTCCTCCACCTCCACCACCTGCTCCCGTTCATGCTGATGCTGGCTCCGAGGATGAGGATGATGATTCTGATCATGATGAAGTCGAGGGGACTCTGGATCACCGTGCTCCATAGCTGTTCTTACGTCTCCTAGTGTTACTTTCTGTCCACTACTCTTGTCTCCCACTCCCTCTTTTGATGATGCCAAAGGGGGAGAAGTAGCTAGTTAGGTCTATATATGTTATGCCTTATGTATGTGAAATTCTCTCGGTTAAAGGTTTATTTTCTTTTACATATGTAGCAGTTGGAAAATAGGTATCCACCTCTCGACTGACAACTCCAATAGTTGGGGAACTCAGAGCCTGAGTCTCACCGGGAGAAGGACTGACAACCACCGAGAAGACATCAGAAGGAGCCATGTGAGATGTCCCAGGAGACAACCATCTGACGGTCAAGATATCTAATTACAGAGTGAAGGGGGAGTGTTAGAGGGAGAAGTGAGAGACTCTAGGAGGGATGCTTTTTCTTGCTCCTCTCCTTTCTTCCCATTTCTCTCCCTTTATACCATCGCCGAGAATGTTGTCGTGACCGGGGAAGGCGTGAGCCACCCAACTCTCCTGCTCGAGGGAGCAGGAGGCATGAGCGTTGACTTGTCATTTCTGTCGACACGATTGCTCCGCCATCGACGTGACAAAGGCGCCGGCCATTAATGCGGCAGAGTCCGACCGGAGAGAGAGCAGATTGGTGTCATCAGAAGGGATGACACAAGCTATATATTAGTGCCGCCGCCAGAATGGGAGGTTGTTCACCATTAATGCGTAAATATAACATGCGGATACGTTCGGCTACGGCGCTAGTCCTGACGAGAAGGGGTATGACGGGCCGCTCAGATGGTGGGCCTAGAGAGCTGGGCTCGAGCAGAGTATTTGGCTCTTTTGCACTAGCAGGATTGGCCCTTCTCACCAGCCCCCCACTCCTGAGTAGCGAGAGTGCTCGGTGCTCAAGAGGACTTCGGGCCCACCCTTGAGCTCGGAGAGAGGAAGGGAGGAGGAGACTGTGATGTCGGGGCTCCACGTCTGTTCGAGGAACATGAATAGCTTGTCCATGTACTGATGGAGAGGCCTAAGCCGTAGACATCCGTAGAGGCAAAAAAGTGGTCTCTACCTCTCGTACCACACTTTTCTGTTTATTTGTCGGGGAAGACAGTCCGGCACTCGTGGAAGCCTGCAAACACCAGAAGTAAAGGGCGTCAGAAGGAGTCCTGGATGTCACCCAGGGAACAACCCTCTGATACTTAAGTCAATACTCGAGAGATGGAGAAGCATAAAGTAGAGAGAAAGAGAGAGACTTTCAAAGTGGCGTAGAGAGCCGGATAGGAGCGAACTACCTTTCGGGGGAATGCTCGCCATGACCAGTGGGCGCTCGGAGAGTGCTCGCTGGGTGGTAAGTGTAACACCCTGGATCTTTGGCGGATCTTTATTGGGTCCTGCTAGATCTTTATTGAGTTTTTGGATCCTTTTAGAAGAAGTCCACACGTGAGGAGGACACAGGTTTTGCATCTAAGGTATTGGGTGAAATTCCTTAGATACGCCCTCAAGAGTTTGAGTGGTCACGTGCCCTTGAATATAAGTAACTATCTTGATGCAAGCGCTTCTTAGGTCAAAGCTTCAAAAGTGTGCATGGCTTCCTCACTGGCACATGCACCGACCTTTAGAACAGGAGTGGATATATGCATCGATCTTACTTTCTCAATGCATAAATATGCTTCGACTTTATGAGGTAAAAGTATAAATATGCATCGACCTATTGGCTTTGAAGGTTGATGTGCTTCGATCTAATAAGGTAGCAGTATGAATGTGCATTGACCTGTTGTGCTTCCTCTGCTTGCTGCACCGATGCATCTACGAGTTGGGTCGGTGCACATACTCTAACCACTTCATCAAGAAGCCTATTGCGTCGAGGCATCTGATTGTTGCTTTGACGTAGTGTCCTGCATATCCCTTCTGTGATCTTCCTTGCGTAGAGGCAACTCCTTGCTGCGTCGACCTATTGTACTTCATCCACCAGCTACATTGATGTTTCCCTGAGTAGAGTCGGTGCACATACTCAGATCCCTTCTTTAGGATGATCACTGCGTCGAGGTAGCTACTTTCTGCATCGAGGCATTGTCCTGCAAGTTCTTCTTGTGTTGTTGCTGCTTCGAGGTAATGAGCCAGCACCATCAATGCTACCATCCCGCATTAAGAAATGTTCTCAGTCTTTTGAAATGTTCAAGTGAGATTTGCTAACAACATATATCTGTCAACTCACTCCCCCTTTTTATGAATGTTCTAAAATAATACGCCACATAGGTTGACACCATCAAAACACATAGTGCAACAGATTCAGCAGCTACATGCTGTTTCTCTGTGGCTGGTTACTTTCTGATGTGGGATAGGATGTGACTCGACACTGATATGATACGAACCTAAGACTCTAGGTGACGATGTGACCAATTTGATAACGCGACTAGTAATGACGCACGCAACTCGGCACCAACAGAGTTCCAATAGGAGAGAAGATGTCCTTAACAAGAGACACGAGCTCACAGACATCCCTAAGTGAGGGAAGCTTGTGGATCCACGTGGTTGAGAAATCGGCGTAGAGTCAAGGGTATTCGGCTCTTTCACGTGCTTGAGTCGAGTCACGGGACGGGTCATACACTCTCTCTCACAGCGGTGATCAAATAATAGATCGAGCTAGAATCCTATCACTCAAGCAGCAGCATTCAATCATATACGAAATGAGCACTGGCCACCCACAAAAACTTGGCACCTGGGCTTGCTACCCGCAAGTCCAGAACTGGAGAACAATCTCCCTTCCTCTGAATCCTCGAGGGAACCCGTGAGAGATGCCCTGTCACTCACAATCGGAGACCTCAGTCTCCCTTCCTCCAAGTACCCTTGGAGGGAACAAAACTATAAGCCAAATGAGAACAAAATGGAAAAATAGAAAACTAAAAAGAAGAAATAGGATGTAGCTTCATAGAGGCACTTTGAAATGAAAAGGGCTGGCTGCTCTTAGATTTCCTTTTCTCTCTCTCTCTCTCTCTCTCTCTCTCTTTCTGGCACTATTCTCTTTTCTAAAGGGATCTTCTCATGATAGGGACTCTCGCAACTTTCTGCAGCTTTCAGCACCCTTCATCCAAGGGCAAGGCAGCCTTTAAATAGGGACAGGACCTCCATAAGGATGTGGTAGGAAAACCTAGTGAAGTCCCATTCGTCCACATGGCAATGGAATGTTCTTCCCCTGGAAACTTTTGAAACAAATGTGCCATCTTTTCTTGGATCACATGCCACCTTAACGTTGTACCAATGATTGGTCGGACTCATGTGTCTGCTTTGATCGTTCCTGAAGAGCTAGACGCCTCAGTTTTGGGATGACATGACCACTTAGGAGGCTGATGCTTCTTACCCGTAAAGTGTTTGATAGAGTTCCTGCCTATAAGAAGATAGTCATTTAGTCAAACACCTTATATGTTAGAGCTCATACTTAGGCAATAATCAGATGAAAACATATGCTCAAACTTATCACATGAATGTTCTACAAATGCCTTAGTGAGAGGACAATGGTGCACAGACTTGATGACTTGAAACCAGATGTGCATCGACTTCAAACAGTAGCACAAGTAGACCTCAACATGTGCACTGACCAATATGAACAAGACATGAATGTGCACAGACCTAATGTTGCACAGATCTTATGATTCATATGTGCATAGCCCTTCAGCAACATGCAACGACCTTGCTTTGCTAAATTCAAAAGTGCACAGACTTCATGGCAAACATGCATAGACTTTGGACATGCTTAGACCTAAACGTGCATTGACCTCTATATGTGCATAGACTTTGACTTCCAAATGTGCATCAACCCTTGCCAGTAGTTTAGAAAAGTTGCATAGACCTTATTTGCTAGAGAGTAAAAGAAGGATCAACCTTATGTGTGTTGTGTCCCTGTGATTTTGATGATAGCAACATTATGAGTCACCACATGAGTCTGCATGATTGAATGATTACATCTTTCTTGTGCCGGATGTTTGTTGGTTGGTTTATTCTTTTTGTTCGGGGCTATCGAAATCGGGCAGAGCCTTGCAAGAACTACTTCGGCATTGGCTGTGATGTCACCTAGTTGTTGAAAGGTCGTGACTTCAATATCAATGACCCATCGTAGAATTTCTATTCTCAAATTTTCTTTATAGATTTGAACAGAGTCCCCGTAGCTAGGCAGATGCCGACACCTTTCACGGAGATTCCTCCACCTTCTTATGTAGTCCATGGCGGACTCATTATCTTTTTGTTTGGCTGCTTGTAATTCGGCCTCGGTAACTTCTTCTTTAGCCGTCTTCTTATTCATTGCTCGTTCCACCCTTAGCTCATCCAATCGCATACATGGCTTCATTGGTGCGGTCGTCGGAGCTACTTTAGTTCCCCCTAAAATGCCCGGGGGATTGTGTGTTGGAGTGGTTGAGGGAGGATGCCCCCTATATGACCAGATAGTATTCGGGGCATGACTAGACGCATTGAGGCTTTGAGCGAGCTAGTATCACCTTGTGCCATTTCGGATAGAAGTCCTACCGATTGTGACATAGATGAACTCATGTTCATTTCATTTATCTACCTCCGTAGCATTTCAATTTCCTACTACTTCTGGTGTAGTAGTGCCATCACAGCGGGGCCTTGCTAGGAGGGGCTGGGAGTGCTATCTTCCGCCTTCGGTTTGCATGGAATGAGTGGCATCTTGTCATCGTAGGTGGATGCGACCAGTTTCTTTGAGATGAACTCCTTAGGTTTCATGCCTCCGAGCCGAGGAGGAACATGGTATTGTGCCCCCTTGTTGGCTGGCGGGTGTCTTGATGTTCTCCCAGACCGGGAAACACGGTGGGAGGTAAAAGCTTTAGCCTAATTTGCTCCCTTTGGTATAAAGCAATTTTTTTCATCTTCTTTGTCAACAGCTTGAGCCACACTTAACCGTGCTGACAACATGTTGCTAGAGAGGGTAACATATTTTATTTCAGCCTTTGTATTATTCTTTTCATTCCCCCTTATGGCTAGCATCTGCCCCCACAGTGGGTTACTCAGTGCATTGAACACCCTTGCCTTTTCTATAGTTCTTTTTATTAGCCGGTTGATGCGGGACAGACACGTGACCTGGGACTCTAGCTCACGGGCGTCCCTAGGGAGGGATGCATGGGACCGTGAGCTGTTGAGAAGCTGACAATGAGTCTCAAGTATCGGCTCTTCCGTGCTTATACTCGGAGTGAGTCACGGGACAGGTCTCTCTCTCCCTCCACTCCCGGGTGCAGGACTGGCCTCCTGGCACGACTGTTTCCCCTGGATATTTTGACAAATTCTAGAATGGAAGGGACTGTCTTGCCCCTACTTTCACTGTAAAGGCCTGACAGAGGAGGGATCTGGACTCCCTTGATCTCCGGGGGAGGTGTCTTGTAGGGCTACTCTCCCCTAAATATAATATTGTGGTTGGGCGGTGGCTGGCGTCCCCTTCTCTGACCTGAGCGGGTCACATGTGCAGCGGTTGCAGCTTCGACCATGCCTCCCTTGGCAATGGGTGTAAAGCATATTTCTTCTTCGTCCTCTTCATCGGGCAGGTTGAAGAGTGCTGATAAGGTATTGCAGGAGACAACCTGCGCCTCATCGGCCTTAGCAGCCCTTCTCTTCTTCTTCTTTTGTTTCTTTTTCTTCTTTGCTTCAGCAGGCGCCTGCCCCCAGAATAGGCTGGCTTCCTTATCAAACGCCACATCGGCTTGTTCTTTTTGTTCGAGTGATAACTGCTCTAATTCCTGCCATGGGACATGATCCCGCATCAACAAGGGCTTTAGTTCAGGCTGCACATAGTCGTCCAACTCGTCTATGAAATTTTACAACTTCCGAGCTCTGGGGCTAATTTCCTTCACTGTAGGCAGCGGAGTTTGTCTGCTCCAATTGTGAGTAGGTATCCTAATGACGGCTGGTGGATTGGTCCATACTAGTGCTGGCACTGGCGGAGTAGGTCGTGGTGTGATGCCACGCACATGTGCCCCCAGTTTTGGGCGAGGTGCCCTCTTCTTCTTGATCTTTGTAGGGACCTACTGCCATCCCTGTTGCTCTTTCACGAGCTCGAAGAACTGAGATTCATAGGTGAGCCGCGTGCTTGCTTCAGAGATCTCCTCGAGCAATGCCTGATAAGGAGATCATGTTGACTTCTGCCCTCCTCGAAGGGGCTTCATGCGGTTGCAGAGGGTCCACCCTGTATTCTCCCAACTCTATTTCATTTTTCTTCACCATGCCTTCGATGATGTCCTTAAAAACATAGCAATCCTCGATCGGATGCCCCAGCATCTGGTGACAGGGGTAGAATCTTGGACTATCTTTTCTCTTCAGGTCTTCTGGCCTCTTCGGCTCTGGCAGAGTGACCACAACATACTCCGTTACCCAATC
Source organism: Amorphophallus titanum (assembly GCA_024336825.1). Taxonomy (NCBI): domain Eukaryota; kingdom Viridiplantae; phylum Streptophyta; class Magnoliopsida; order Alismatales; family Araceae; genus Amorphophallus; species Amorphophallus titanum. The sequence continues at coordinate 3,455,292 of JANBPO010006173.1, forward strand.
GAATAGAATTCTGGTCTTGTCCTTAGGGAAGGAATAGGCCTTCTTCATTTTATCCCACAACGAGGGACCCTCTTTTTCGTATGTGGCTTTTGCAGGCTGCGGGGCAACCACCTTCTTGCCCCGTATGGGAGATGTAAATGACGTCGTGATCTTTATGGCACGGCAGGATTCGGTCCCGACCCGAACCACACAATCACCTGATGAAGTCAGATCGAGCGCACCATGGGCTTTCATGAAGCCCGAATAAATCGTCACCTTTGTGACTGGCACGCCCACGCACTTAATAAACCAAATAAACCCATCTCAATAAATCGATAGACGAACAAACGATAGAGCCAATGAAAAGTGCGTCCACAAGTCTGGCACGCCCGGTGGGACTTATCCACCCTTCATCTCTTTGCCGAAACTAGGGGCCCTGCGGCCCCCTTCTTGTAATACTAATTGCTTCATCTTCGCAAATGCAGGAAAGTCGCACTTCAGCACCAAGAATGGCGGTTACCTTTGGCCCTCAGGTCGTCGAAAGTCACATCAGGGATGGCTACCTCACCATCCCCCTCTGCTTTGGGAGTTTCCCTCCCGTGGTCGACTTCCCCAACCTTTTGGGGGTAGCCTTCGTCAACACGTTGGATGTGGAGGCATCCAACTCGCTGAAGACTGACGCCCCCGCCTAGGGGGCCACCGAAGCTGCTGTTGGCCAAGCTGTGGACAAGAACAATAATGACGTCTCGGCAAAGATGTTGAGTTGCAACGTGCACCATGTGCACCAAACCGCCAGCCCATCTCACCAAGGATCGGCATCTCACCGGAGGATGCTCCGGAGGAACAACACCGGTGCTGCCCCGGGGCCCCGCATATCCACCTTGGGGAAATCCATGACTATTGGGACCATCCGAGTCCATCTGAACAGGCAAAGGTCCGAGGTGATTCTGGACTGCGTAATATCAGCCGTCCCAGTCCACAATTCTTTCCAAGGATTGGAGAAGCTGAAGGAGAAGGCACCCGCCATCCCTGCTACGGCACCAAGGAATGTACCGGCTCACAGGCCGGCCAAACTGAAACAAGCCTGGGTTCCCAAGGAAGCCCAACCCACTACATCGGCCCACGCAGGGCCAAGCTACACTCGCTCGAGGAGGGCCCGAGGAGATGAAAGGGGCGAGATGGCGACCCCGACCTACCACCCGGCAGTTGCTGCACCAGCGCTGCCCGAAAATGCCTGCCGCCAATGCTGCAGGCATCATCACCATGCTGCCCACCCGGCATTCACGACTTACACTCATCCTGCTATTGCCGTCGACACGCAACTACCGGCTACTCTCCCTGACCAGGAGTGGGAAGGGATCGAGCAAGCCATGAGAAACTACCTCTGGGGCCCGGGTAGCACCCCTATGACTGACCCGTCGGATAGAAGCTGGTGACTCTGACTTGAATTTGGGAGGCTTACTCTGTTTGCCTACAACTGGGGCCACTAAAGGAAATTCATTATAATTCAGAGGGCCGCCGAAGAAGTATTGGATCCAGTGTCCTACTAAGACGTTCATCCTGCTACTCTTCTCCCAGGCATGATAGCCCTTAGATGATCCTTTGTAATAGGCTAGGCAGAGGGTGAGGTATGCCTTCATCAGATACCAGTATGAGAAGCCAAAGAAATACCGGCCCTCGTCATCAATTTCATCTTTGACAAAGTCATATAAGCAGACCTCTTCATACGGTTCTCCGTCGATTGTCAAGCCTGAGAGCTGCGACAAACTCCAAAGGTCTAAAGAAGTTTCACCTTTTGCTATATAAAAAGTGTTGAACTATGGGCAGAAAACTTCAAACATGCCACAGCACAAGCCTTTAGAGATGGGGTACCAGAAGTGCGAAGCGTATACGCTGTGGTATACTCTAGTCTTGATGTGCAAAGGGGCATATTCCTTCAGTACAAACTCTGTGAATTCCACCACCCCCACACAAAAAAGATGAGCATCAGTCACTTTCGTGTCTGCAAACTAGTCGGCAGCTTGTTGAAATTTGAATTGGACGGCCAAGAAGTTCATAACAAATGTCTCGTCTCTGTAACCCCACTTCATTGGTGCCAGGAATAGTTTGTAGTCGGGTTTCTCCCTGTTAACCTGACCCGCAGCAATATCCCATCTAGCCGAGGTGAATTCAAGAGCTCTGGTTAACATCTTCTGTTCTGGCTCCAGTTCAGTTACTCCCAGTATGGCATTCCACTTGCGCTGTTCTCTAGGAAGATAGGTGGCTTCACCTCGATACACGGAGCCCTTCAGGCTATCCCTTTCCAGCAGCATGGCCTCCTCCACCATTCGGGCTAGCATGACATCCCTCTTGCCACTCACATTAAAGGTGCAGACGAATGACACTAGATGACGGTCCTTCAGGAAATTCAGACGGTAATTGTTGTCACGATTGAAGCTCACTCCGTCATCAGTGGGAAAGGTGCGGGATGCTGAGACTGTGTCTATTTTCGAGTCAGAAGACTCATCTACTATGGCAATCCTCTCACGACTATGGTCTAGTTGCTGAACATTTAACCATGTCACTAGCGGGTCGGATGCCTGGTCTGAGCAAAAGCACGGGCACCAGCAACTCTGGAAGTAGCAGAGGCAGAACCAGATGTAGCAGCCATCGCCGTAGCTATAGTCCAAGCAAAAATCAAAATTGTAGTAACCTCTTTCTTATGGCAAATGTTTCAGGTGGTCAGTCATAGCTGCTCAGCTACCCGGAAGAACGGACAACGAGATCAAGAACTTGTGGAACACCAAGCTCCGGAAGGTACTGGTGCTCAAAGGGATCAACCCAATAACCCACCAGCCCTTGTGCAATCCTCTGCTGTCCGACTACGTCAAGCAGTGTCTGAAGTCCATAGAACACATGCTCATCGCAAGGTTTGCGTCACAGTCGCCCGCTGCAGCTGGTGCAAGCGCCAACCCCGACGCCCTCGGCAGCAGCTCTTCTCTCAGCGCCTTCCCTCTCCCTCCTATAACATCCCCGGTGCCATCCGTGCCACCGGCCACCACCGAGGGTTCTGACGAGGCCCCCTTCTTGAACTCAAACTCCGAACTCAACGCGGCTAAAGTTAGCTCCATTATAGACGAGAATTCTCCTAGTTGTGACGACTTCTCTTGTGATTTCATGCTGGGTGCAGAGGATGCTTTCTTGCCCAACAACCTGCAGAGTTATCTGAGTGAGCTTATGAGTAGCACAAACACCCATTTCAACCAGGGGGAGGCGGAGCCACCGGCAACGGAGACACCTTGGATTTGGTAGAATATGGATACTGGAGCTGATTTAATTAGCTTCAGTTTCATGCGTGGTTCATGAATAATCTTGTATATATACATCACTGTCAGCCCAGGATAATCCGAGCCTGCATAATTCCACAGCGTCTTTTTGCTGTGTACGTTGTCATTATTGTACATTAAATAACCACTTGATTCAAGTACTCTTGGTTCATGGTAAGGCTAGCTAGCTTGATTCAAGTACTCTTTGTTCACGGGAAGGCTTGGAATTTTATGTGTTGATTGTATCCAAAGTGTAACTTAAATAGGATGATAATTACTCGTACGAGTCTAAGATGACCTTCCATGTGCATCGTAGTCTCGAGTGCTTGCAAGATAACTGCAAAACGTCGAATCAGTTTCTCTACAAATCTATAATCACTGTGTTATGGAAAATGCTTTATATCTTAATTGTGATGACAGTATACCTGTAAATGGATCGGCTACGGAATGAATAGTGTGATATTCAAATTCGTATCCGATTAATAATTAAATTATCTGATTAGTAATCGAATTATCCGTCAGATAGTGATCGAATAAATACGGATTCGAATTCGATTCGAATTTTAAACGAATAATTACTAGGACTATTTAAGGGTGAGTTGTGTTAGTCATGTGAGAACATCGTATATTATTTTCTACTGACTTCGGTCAGTGGGAAGAGGTCCAGCACCCGAACCCAAATCATCTGATACAATGCGCACCCCCGGAATCACCATCTGTATCAGGGGAATACTTCTTTTCAAAAAGAGCCATGCAACATTTTCCACAAAATATTTTTTATAATTTCCGTGGCCAACAGACTAGCACGCCTGGTGGGACCTTTCCCGCCTTTCTTCTTTCTGTCAAAGAATGTTTCTAAACCTTCCTCAAGGTTCTGATCTCCCCCTCTTCCTTTTACAAGACGGGAAGAGGAGGGTACGTCTCCATACTCATCTGAGAGCTTTTTACGTGCCTGCGCCCTTCTCTGTCCGTGCTACGCACCACCACCACCAATAACAACTGCAACAGCGATGGCCGCCATCACCTACGGCCCTCAAGTCATCACAAACCACGCCAGGTTCGGATACCTGGCGGCCCTCCTTGTGTTTGGCGACTTCCCGCCGGTCATTAGTTTGCCCTTCTTCCTGGGCGTTGTACCCGTGGTTGAGGTTAGCTCAGTCACACCCGCTTCAACAACTACTGAGGGTGTCAAGCCCTCCACCTCAATAGCTGGCCAGGTTCGCTCGGCCATCAAGCCCACTGTCAGGGGCGTCAGGCCCTCAGCTCCATCAACTGGCCAGGTCTACCTGGTCAAGAAGACAACTGTCGAGGGTGTCAGGCCCTTGGCCCCAACAACTGACCGGGTCAGTCCGGTCATCAAGACCACCATTGGGGGTGTCTGGCCCTCAACTTTAGTGATTAGTTGGGTTCACCCGGCCATCTCTTTGTGGATCAAAGGTGTCAGGCCTTCTGTCCCAGCAACTGGCCAAGTCTTCTGGGTCAATCAAGTCACTGCTGGCGTTGCTCCTGCTTAACGGGGGTAGTGTCATCGCTGCCACGACACCAGTTCTACTGCGGCAACCCTCAGAGGTACTGCTTCTATTCCACGGGGGTAGCATCGCCACCACGATGACGTCACACCTACGGAGGGCGTCACTAAGGTTGCCCTTACTCAACGGGGGCAATGTCATAGCCGCCAGGGCACGAAGCCTGTGGCAACTACATCTCCCTCTGGTAAGACTATAATCATCGGAGACCTCTGCATTCGGCTCTATGGGGGCGAGCCAATCTTGCCTCGGGATCGACATGTCCCGACCACGTCTACTTCCAACTGCTTCGAGCTCCTTCGACAAGTCCAAGAGGATGGAGTGAAGATGAAGAGAAACCTGACACCTGATAATAATCACCCATGTTTAAAAATCTGTCTTTCGTGAAGAGGTCAACTTCTAAATCAGAAGTTTGAGTGTCGGTCAATGCACATTATCAGGAAGCTCTATTTTTGTCCTGAGTTTTCTGAGTCTGTTAGCCAGCAACTTGTAAATTCGACCATGACCAGCTCCTGGATATTAAAAATATTATCTCTGGCCATAGTTCGAAGTACTTCAAGTCAGCTTTCCAACGGTACCTATTTCACGTCGATCTGACATCGGGAGTGATCGCATCAACTAATCTCGTCAAGTCGCGCGCTGTAAAACAGAACTTCAAATCCGTGGGCAGCAACTCCAACAAGTGGAGGTCAGGGCCGACTCGCCTTCCACAAGACGAACCAGCATGCCGCCGTCCTAGGGAGCACCTCTCCAGGAGCCACCATCACAGCGGTACCACTGTGAGCCCACTCGGACCCGCTGGCCAGCACGTGGGCCCCACAACCAGCAGCTTGCGCCATCCGAACCGCGCCAACGGGGTGATCAAAAAGTTACCCGTCAACCCAAGATCGGTCCTCCTGGGCCCACTTGTATAGCCCTTTACCTCCCTGCGTGGAGTTGACAGTAGAAATCATTTCTATAACTTATTGTAATATTTTGTTACCGGGAGTTACTGCACTTGGCCGAGATCGTCTTCCCCACGCCCGGAGCGTGGAGGTATCGTGTCTGCTTCTCTCTCAACATTTTACTTTACTCGTAAATTTTATTATGTCGCTACATGTGATAGGTTAATCTAGCTCGTATATTTTTATCACTGCTGTGAGAGAGAGAGAGAGAGAGAGAGAGAGACCCATCCCGTGACATGATTTGAGTACAGAAGGGCCGACTACCCGACTCATTGCCAGTTTCTCAACTACGCACGGTCCCACGCATCTCTCGCTAGGGGCACCCGCGAGCTAGAGTCCCAGGTCGCGTGTCCGTCCGACATCAAATTGGTATCAGACTGCCAGTTGGGTCAAGGGTAGTCCTTGCATGAGTCGTTGTATGGTCTAAGTCGAGTCTAGGATCATCATCATTTTAAAACAAAAAAATTATATTTTTTGGTTTGCATTGCATCCCAATTCGCGGTATATCAAAAGGTGTTACTGGACATCTAGGTTAAGCCCAGTTGGAAGGTAGCCTCCTTGCATCGAGAAGGTCTTCGGATTGGTTTCTCCACCACGTATCAGAATTGGGTTAAGTCTAGGTTAGTGATGTGACACCACCTTGGGGGTGATAGTCACAAGACCGAAGACCCCTCGGACCTAGCAAGCAAGTAATGCACGGATGTTGACCTCTTCACCAAGCCACAAATGACTACATGCTTCAGAGAGGTCACCGTCAAACTCTTGGTGTATGATCCTGTGTGAGTTTAGTGGGGGTACTAAGAGAGATAGTATCTCTCTTTGTGTAGTGTTGTGTATCTCCGTACAGCCCTCCTTACTACAGTTTATATCCTAATGGGAGTAGGATCCTAATGGGAGTAGGAAGTCTGCCTGCTGGCCTTCACCTATTTAGGGCTCCTTGTATATATTGATTGCTACGCTATTGAAGAGGTGTGCCCTCCAGTTTTCTCCTCTCCCTTCCTGTTGTAACATTTATGAATCCTACAAATGAAATAAAGGAAAAAAAAACAGTTCTTGCTTTATCAAGATAATAAAGATTACCCATAGAAAGCTCATGGAACATCTGGTACTACTTCAAAGTACAAATTTCCTCCACGTCTAGCCTCTGTTAAACTGCAACATTTTGTTCATCATGCTGCCCCTATCCAGTCTCTATTCACTCTACTCTTATTAGGATAGGAACAATGATGTTTCACTCTCCTTTAATTCTTCTCTGGTTCCTTTCCTTCTTGGGTTAATATGGGCACACCCTCCAGCAAATCACATGATCCTGCAGCCTATCTGCACTTTGCTGTCTAGTTCCTACACATCTGGATAGAATCTTTGACATGACTTCCACAATTGTACAAGCATAGAATAAGTGATCAATGTATCGCTCACCTCCTGACTTCCACAGAACGTGCATCTGACTGCAACATTCAGAATGAATCTTTTGACTCTTACAGAAGTTGGTAGCCTTCTCAGGACAACTTTGCCAAGGAAGACTTGTATTTTCATCGGGATCGATTTTGACCAAACCATGTTTCCACCACTATCTAACACATCAATCCTCTTCTTCACTCCTAACTTGTATACTGGACAGATCCTTGTTGAGGACACCCGAGCACGGATCCGATTCGACCCGGCCCGCGTTTACCGTCGACGGAGATCCCAAGTAGCAACCGCGGCATCTCTATGGCTTGATGACGATACATAACACATTCATGTATTTTTCTTTTGGTTATTTAGCATTTATTTGAGAGAGAGGCCCATTAGGGGCCCAATGATATATTTTCTATTTATTCTGTATTTTCGGGTGTGATTTTAACATCATTTTAGGTCTCACATTTTGATATTTAGTCTTGTGAGGAGACCACTAGGGTTTTCTTTTGGCATAAATACTCTTGTAGTTCCCCCTTTTTGGGCAATGATGAAAAGATAGAAACTTTTGGGTTGTCCATACCCCTGAAATAACTTCTAACAATGTTGATAATTTCTTCTCACCCTAGTCCCTGATGTAGGACTGGGGATAATTGTCTACCTCCCATTGGAGGGATATAAGCTAGCCGGGCTCTTCCGGGAAGTTGCTCAAATTTTCACCCCACTGTGGGGATATCGGCTGGTCGGGCGCATGCCCTGAAGCTTGTGCAGTGTGGAGGATCCGCGATAATTTCTTCTCTTCTCTAGGCCAGGCCCCTCTCATTCTTTTTCCCCGTCTCAGCATGCTCGGGGTGGTGACGGACATGTGCCTCTTGGCGGACAGGCTAGACCTTCTTAGGGACGCACACCTGCTTGAACATCTTTGGCCTTGGGGCCAACTCTTTCCATCCTCGGTGGCCTTCTTCTTCTCTTTCAGCCCTCCTTTCGGACAAAGCCTGGAAGGAGTTGTATGTAGGGATAGTAGGAACTACACGGTCTAGAACAGCCTGGGTGTCATGGCCATTTAGGAAGACTCGGACACCCCCAATAAGAACAGATTTTTCAGATGCGGAGAGATGCCCAGTGACAGTAGTGACAATATTTCTCCGAAGCTCCTCTATTGACATCCTCCGGGCTTCTTGCTGTGGACAGGGCGAGCCCCTGAGTGATGTGGTGTACCAGGTAGCTGGCGACTTGGATTGGGCCTCTCAGCGGGCTTGCATAATGTTGGGCCTCTGGGATCTTGGCCTTCTCGTTAATCTTCTCCCCGCTGGGCTCTAGGGACTCCACTTGTAGCAAATCAGCAAAGGTAAGCCCCAAAAAGTTTAGGAAGCCTACAATAGGAGGGAATGTGTCAAAAATAGTGGGTACCGCCAGGTACCCGTATGCAGCATGGCTGGCGGTGACTGCGGGGCCGAAAGTAAGAGTAACAAGTCCCGTCGACATTATCGTTTCCTACAATAAACAGGAAAACAATCAGTATTCTTGGGGAGAGCCTCGGGAGGCATCCCATCCTGCCAAAGAGATGAAGGGAGACTTGGTCCCACCGGCATGCCAATTTGGTGGAATAATTTTTTTATTTATTATCTATTTGCATAGGCGTGCCAGTCACATATGTGACAAATTTATTGTGCACTCGATCTGACTTGGTTAGACAAATGTGAAGTCCGTGTGGGGACCAGAAGTCCACCATTCCATAAAGGTAATGGCGTTAATTACATCCTCCGAGAGGGAGGACAATCCTTGATTAATTGCCAAGATAGAATGCCACCCGGGGCTTGAGACAAAAAAAATGGATAAGTCCAGGAGTACTACTACTCAATGCGTTTACCGTAGAGTCCCATTATACCTTGAGCTCATCGCTATTGCATGCTCCTGAGTCTAGTTTACTAGGATCATGTAAAACTTGTAAAGTCTCTAGATCCATGCTTGATTGTGGGAGCAGAACAGATCTATATCCAGTTGAAGATAGACTCAATCTGGTATACTGAAGCATTGATCTGATAGCTCTACCAACTCTAGGTGCATCGACCTTTCTTAATTGCTCAGGTCTTTTTGGCTATGACTTTGCTTTATTGCCTTAAACTGTCTTAACAAAGCTGCATCGACCTGTGTTAACAGAACAACACTCAAGAACTTTATGCATCGACCTGATAGACATGAGTCACTTTTATGCATCGACCTGATAGTTGTTACTATGTATACATGCATTGACCTGATAGACATGAGTGGCTTTTATGCATAGACCTGATAGTTGTAACTATGTATATGTGCATCGACCTGATAAGCATAAAAACTCCAACTGCATCGACTTTCTCAAAGGTATAGCACTTAAATGTCTAGGTGCATCAGTGCATCAACCTTGACACATCGAGGCATTTAAGATAAATCCTTTTGAACAGAATGCTTCATGTGCTTGCTTGACTGACATGGATGCTGACTTTGACCATTGGCCTTTGACTATGTTGACTTACTGTAGTGCATGGGTTGGCTCTTCTTCACACAGATCTCTTCATAGCAACACATAGCTATTCTTGAAGTAGTTTGTCGTCTCTTCTATATCTACAGCTGCTGCTTTGCTTTCTGCTTGGCTTTTCTTAGCTTCAACAGTACTGTAAGAACAGTATTGACAGGATCTATTGCTTGGACTTGTTAGCTTTCTTTAACCATTACTGCATCGACCTATCTAGCGGTATACTTGTTCAGCTGCATCAACCTGATAGGCATAACAACTCCGCTGCATCGACTGAACTGCTTTAATCGTAGCCACGGCATCGACCTGACTACTTTAACTGTGGCCACTGCATTGACCTGATTAGGAAGAGATTCTTTAGATGCATTGACCTGTTGAGCTCGAACGATAGATGTGCATTGACCTTTCATGCTAACCCTCGTTCAACTACGTCGAGGCAATGTCTTGGCCTTGGACTTCTTTCTTCATCGAATCTTTAAGTTACATTTGCCCTTTCAAACCTATTCTTTTCAGCATTCAACCACAGACTTCTACACATAATGCAATCATGATAGAAGTAATAGATGCAAGCAATTGCATTAGGTTAAGCAATAAAAGAATAAAAAAGGAAAAAAATAAGAGAAGAAGAAAAAAAGCGGGGAAAGAAGAGAAGAAGGAAAAAAAGAGTAAAAAAAGGGAAAAAAAAAGAAAGAAAAAAATGATAATCATGACGTGATTTATGTGCTTGTTTGCCTCATGTGGATGTCTGCCTGAAATATAGTATTAATACACTTCCTTCAAATTTCTAAGGTTGCGTACTCCCTTGCTAAATAATCCTATCCTAATTCAGGATATGTGGGCATCACGGCACACCCTAAGGAATGAAAAGTCAATTCTCGGTGAGTGCATACGGTTAGGAGAAGAGTCGTAGCTATGTTGCGAGCACAACTCACAAGATACACTCTAGGCGAAACTCCCACACCTTGCGTACAATATGAGCAATGGTCCTTAGCCATAGGGACGTCATAAATTCTTCTTAAGACTTCATGGATGCTCAAACTTCTACACTCACGTAAATGGCAATCGTGAGGAAAAAGTTACATGCCCCCTTTTAAAAAAAGAGAGAAAAAAATGATGATAATAATAAGTGGAATGTGAATCAAAGTAGTCAGGAATCCCCACTGAAACAAATGAGGAGACTCGCGTGAAAACAGTGCAGCAAACTCCACAAATAAAGTAAGGATAAATCCTAGTAGCCTAGAATCCCCATTGAGACACATGAGGAGACTCACGTCAAATGGTGACATCTATCACAATATCATAATAAAGGATGAATCCTAGTAGTCGAAAATCCCCATTGAGACACATGAGGAAACTCACGTCAAACGGTGAAGTTCAGAATTAAGAATAAAAGGGGGTTGTGCGAAGCTAACAAAAGTCGAGAACCGCGAATGTATGTGTAGGCGATAAAGTAATGCTCTAGTGTTACTTAGAACGTCTGCACATCCCTATGTCTAGGGTTCGCTACCCATATAATTATACTTTCACACCATGGGAGAATAGTCTTGGGTGTAGATTATGGGCCGCCGCTACGCCTTCTAAGGATGTGCGTAAATACTGTGATAAGGCCGGCCACAAGGCCAAGGAATGCTAGAGGAAGCTAGGAGCCTGTCTTTGATGTGGAAGCCGAGAACATCGAATCCCGGATTGCCTGTTGATGAATGAGCAAGATACTAAGGATGAGAAGCGTCCGATAAAGAAGCAATGCCATCTGCAAGCTCTCTAAGAGACAGAATCAATGGAAGGTGGAATCGTGGAAGGTACACTAATCGTTTGCTCTAAGACTGCTAAAGTTTTATTTGATACTGGAGCAACTCATTCTCCGGAATGTGCCCTAGGACTTGCACGGCAAGGTGGCTCCAGCAGTCAGCAAAGGTCGAGAACTCCTCATCGGGCCTCATCATTTCATGGGTCAGATCCACAACAGAGAACTTGGGCCCAACCTGATCTTGAAACTGCTGAATGAACTTATCTTGTACGGCTTGAAAATTTATAACTTGCTCTTGCGGTAATGAGAAGAACCAATCCTGAGTCGGGCCTTCCAATGACAAACCGAATAGATAAGCCATCAAGCATTGGTTATGTCGAAACTAGACCGACTCATAAATGAACTCCTTCAAGTGCACATACGGGTCGCCGACTCCACCATAATGACGATATGCGGGAATTTACGAAGGTGGCGGGGGTCAAAGATTTTGAAATACGAATGGAACACCTAAGGAGGAAATGGGATCAATTCGGCGTTGAAGTTTATCTAGCTGGCGTTAGGCTTGAGCAATCATCTCCTGGGTAGGGAGAGATCGAGAGAAATGTGGGCCAACCTGAGCAAGAGATTGTGAATTTGGACCAGGATTATGATGATGGGTTGGATGAGAGGATCTAGGCTGAGAAGAAGAGAAGCCCATTCCAGGAGTGGAAGGATGTGCGGGCCTGAAGAGACATTGGCATATGGGCCGAATGGGCCAGCAATAACATGGGTAGAAGAAGCAGGCCCATTAGGGTGAAATTGACCATTAGAAATTGGGCCAGTAGTATATGAAGGAGAAGAAAGAGGTCCATGAAGAAAAGAGGGCCCATTATGAGAAGAAGGCCCATTAAGATGAGATGCAAAGAGACGTTGGGCCTGGGCCCAGTCCATTTGGCGAACAAGGCTTGAAAGATGGGCCATGAGATTAGCCTGTTTCTCGAATAGATCAGAGGGACCACGGGAAGTTGGGCCTGCATGGGAAGAGGACTCCATGCGGGAATAAGAAGAAAATTGGGGAGAAAGATGATGCAAGGGGTTGGAATGATACTCTATGAGGGCAAATGGACACTTAATAGAAGAATATCAAGGAGAATACAGGTGGGGAAGAAGGGCTTAATGGACTTGAGAAGAAGAGGGCTGACCCACTAATGCAAAGAGCAAGGGAACATAGACCTAGGACAATGGACTAGACAATGGACACACAAAATGGGCTAATCTAAATGGGCCTAACAATAAAAGAACATGTGGATCATGCTGGAAATGTAACACAAACACCACTAATGGGCTTGGACAAGTCCAAACAACACAGACAATGCAATGTGAGAGTTTTCACCAAAGTCCACCCACATCAGCGGGGCGGACGTCGTGCCTTGAGGGCACGGGTTCTCTCTTCACTCAATCCGCGGTGGCCACTCGTAAGTGGGAAGTCACGGGATCGGGCACTCTCTTTCTCGTCGACTAAACTTAGAAATGATACTAATTGAAGACAAATATCCAGGGAGGGTTCAGCGTATACCTGATCGGCGTGAAGACACCAATCTCGAGTCGGAGACGTGGGCGAGCGGGGAAGTGTGGGTTCCCTGCACACTGCGCCGATGTAGCTTCCCCTAGTTCAGATTATACAAGCACTACTCCCCTCGCAGGGGGGTTGGACTAGGGGGTGGGAAATTAATATTACAAATCAAACATTACCTCCTCATAAGGAGGGGCGCTAAGCCGGCCAGGCGGGGAGGGGATTTTGCTAAATTAGCTTCGAATGGGGACTTCACTCGGTCTTGTCCAGTTTTGGAATGACAGGACACGGGGTCGGTGCAGATGCCGCTGCGCACTCCCCCAAACTCAGAAGTTGCCAAAACTGGTGCCGATTCGTCGCTAACAGACCCTGGTACGCTGGACAATTTTCACGGAGGAGCCCGTTGTCATCACCAGCCAGGGTGGCTCCTGGAATAGGACCTTTGCAATCTGGTTCGCACTAACCCCAGGGTACAATAGCAGATGGATGTAGGTGCCACAGCCGCTCCCGAAGTCCAATCGAGACGCGACCAAGTCGAGGATGACCGTGGATGAGTCTTCTTTGATCAGAAACTAGGGGGAGCTCCAGATGATGTCGGGGTAAGGAGGAGGAACCTGTTGAGTGAAGGGGGGTCGGGTCTGGTCCTGGGTGACCTGTTCTGTGCACCTGGGGGAAGAAAATTGGTAGATGCTCCTCCGGATGCCAAACAAGATGCCGCCTTTTTTTGATGGAAGCCGATTAGTTGTAGAAGATCTCGGTCAAATGGCGCCTTCATCAGTGATGGGGTGCGATCGTGGGAGCTCTAGGAAGTCGCCTCAGGTCGCCCAAAGGTCTGGATCTGCACAGTTGAGGGAGATTGGACCTCTCGGACAGCTGGGAAGTCGAATGCTGGCGAGACCACATAGCGACGAAGCTATCTCGACAAGCTTTCTGTCGATATATGGTGGGCCTCCAGATGATGTCGAATGACTCCAGGACAGGATCTACAACTCGGGCCTCTGCTACTGCCTGCGAGCTAGACTGAACTGGATGATGAAGTTGGTGGATGGGAGTGGGCAAGGGAAGAGGGTACAGCAAGGGGGGGTGAGGAGTGCGACAACTTTAGCTCTCTGCGATAAATCACAGACGTGCTTCGACTCGATTGGCATCTCTATGCGGAAACGGTTGTCTACCCTATCTTACTCATAAACAGTCGCTTAAATAAAAGCAGCGCCGCCGCCATGTTTCCATGTAACCTAATCAAGGCCGACATGTCTGCTTTTGAGAGTTCTTACTAAACATACTATTTCCCTTAAGCCATGACGACCGCCCCCCAAAGCGTAGCCCTCGACAAGCCCCGCGAAGTCCAGACGCCCGATCCCGCCACCTACCGCTTCTGGATGATCGGCCACGGGCACATCGACCCGGTCTGGCGCTGGACGTGGGACGAGGGCTATCAGGAGGTCTTCGCCACGTTCCGGTCGGTGCTCGACCGCATGAAGGAGTTTCCCGAGGTCTGCTTCGTCGCCAGCTCGCCGCAGATGTACGCCTGGGTGGAAGAGAACGACCCGCAGATGTTCGAGGAGATCCGCGCCCGCGTGAAGGAAGGGCGCTGGAGCCTGGTCGGCGGATGGTGGGTCGAGCCGGACGCCAACTTGCCGCTGGGCGAATCGCTCGCGCGGCTCGGTCTTCACGGCCAGCGCTACTTCCAAGAGAAGTTCGGCCGCCGCGCCACCATCGGGTTCAATCCGGACACCTTCGGCCATCCGTGGACGCTGCCGCAAATCCTCAAGCAGCACGGGCTCGACAGCTACTTCTTCATGCGGCCGATGCTGCACGAGAAGCCGTCCCTGCCAACGCCCATCTTCCATTGGGAGGGCCCGGACGGCTCGCGCATCCTGACCGTGCAGATCATCTCGTCCTATAACTGCGCGGAAATGCGCGACGCAGAGGACGACAAGCTCGACCCGCGGCTGCGCGACTACATCGAGCGCTTCAACCGCGACCAACCGGAGATCCGCGACATGCCCGTGTTCTACGGCATGGGCAACCACGGTGGCGGCCCGACCATCGCGAGCCTTCGCGCCATCGAGCGTGCGCGCAAGACCTATCCCTCCATCCGCCACGGCAGCCTCGAGGATTTTCGAGAAGCCCTGCGCCCTCACGAGGAAGACCTCGCCATTGTCAACGACGAGCTCCTGCACCACGCGCGTGGCTGCTACTCCGCCTGCTGCGAGGTGAAGCAGTGGAACCGCCGCGCCGAGGTGGGCCTGCTTCGCGCGGAGAAGCTCGCCGCCGCGGCGAAACTGCTCGCGGGTCACTCCTATCCCGCCGGCGAACTGCGCCAGGCATGGAAGAAAGTCCTCTTCAATCAATTCCACGATATCATCGCAGGCTCCTCCATCGAGACCGCCTATCAGGACGCGCGCGACGATTACGGTTACGCCATGTCGGTCGCGAAAGCGGTCGCAACGCGCAGCCTGCAGGCAATCGCGCAGGAAGTGGCCACGGCGCAGGGCGATCCCGGCAACAACACGCCCTTCCTCGTCTTCAATTCACATCCCTGGCCGGTGCGCGATGCGGTGGAAATCGAAATGGAGCGCCCGCCCGCGCACAAGGCGGCGCCGGTTGTTCTCAACGACAAGGGCGAAGGGGTGCCGTGCCAGGAAATCCGCACCGACGCGCCCGACGTGGGCAACCGCGTCAAGGTCACCTTCCAGGCCGAGTTGCCCGCGATGGGCTACGCGCTCTATCGCCTCGACTTCACCGGCACGCGCTCCACGCGCTCCACGCCACCCACCGGTTCGTGCCACGCCACCGCGACGACGCTCGAGAACAATCTTCTCCGCGCGACCTTCGATCCGCGCAGCGGCGCGCTGAAATCGCTTTGGGACAAGAAAGAGGGACGCGAACTCCTGGCCGGGCCATCCGCTTCTCCCATCGTGCTCGAGGATACCGGCGACACGTGGGGCCATGAAATCGTCAGCTACGACCAGGAGATCGGCCGCTTCAGCCACGCGGAAATCGTCGTCCGCGAAACCGGGCCCGAGCGCGCCTCGCTCGAGATAACCTCGTCGTACGGCCGTTCGCGAATCGTGCAGGAATTCTTCCTTCACCACGACTCGCCCACGCTTCAGGTCCGTCTCACCGCCGACTGGCAGGAAAAGCAGAAGGTGCTCAAGCTCGGCTTCGCCACCGTGCTCAAGGACGGCGAAGTCACCGCATCGATCCCGAATGGCGCCATTCCCCGCCTCGCTGACGGCACCGAGTCACCGATGCAGACGTGGGTCGACATCAGCGGACGCGACACCAAGGGTGCCTTCGGCCTGACGTTCCTCTCGGAAAGCCTCGGCGCGTACAGCGCGGCGTCCGGTGAACTGCGTCCCACCCTCCTGCACAGCACCATTTGGTCGGACCATGGTCCGGAAGGCCCGCGCCGCGAAGGCTACCGCTACATGGACCAGGGCGAGCGCAGTTTCCGTTACGCCATCTCGCTTCACGCGGGCGCGTGGAACGAGTCCCACGTCGCCGGTGAGGCGGACGTTTTTCTCACCCGGCCGACCACCTACCTCACCAATCATCACGCCGGCAAGTTGCCCGCGTCCTCGACGCTCGCGGCGATCAATCTCGCCAACATCGCGATGCCTGCGTGGAAGCTCGCCGAGAACGGCCAGGGCTGGATCATCCGCTGCCTCGAGCTCGAAGGCCGCGCTTCCGCCGCGCTGCTCCAGTTGCCCGCCATGCAGCAAAAAGTCCCGATCGAGTTCCGCCCCGCCGAAATCAAGACTCTCTTCGTCCCCCTGAACGGCGGCGTCATCCGCGAGACGAATCTGCTGGAAGACTAACGCCTGCGCGCCGGTCTCTCCACTCAGCCAGGGAGACCGAAAGGCGCCGCAGCCCGTCTGCCGTACTTTCCAGTAATCCCACGCCACCGCGCGCAATTTTGACACGGCCTTCAAAAGGCGTACCGGGCAATTCCCCTGCGACGGCCCGTTCCTGCTCGATCTTTCACCACCGCCGACGAGGCGACCATTTTTACAGGCTCCCCAGGCGATTTAGGCGGCCGGCCGGAACCCGAGGAGCCGCAGCCCATTGAGGCAGACCAGGACCGTGCTTCCCTCATGCCCAACGACGCCAAGCGGCAGCGGCAGGTGCAGTCCAAGCGCGCTGATGACCAGGACGACGATGACCCCGAGGGCGAAGGTCAGGTTCTGGAAGACCACGGTGCGCGTCCGGCGGCTGAGCGCGAGGGTGTAGGGGATGCCGTCGAGCGCGTCGCTCATGAGGACCACGTCCGCGGTCTCCATGGCCACGTCGGTCCCGGCCGCGCCCATGGCCACGCCGACGTCCGCCGTGGCCAGCGCGGGCGCGTCGTTGACGCCGTCGCCGACCATCGCGACGCGGCCGCTCTCCTTGAGCTTCTGGATGACGCGGACTTTGTCCTGCGGGAGGAGGTCGGCGTGGAACTCGTCGACGCCGCACGCCCTGGCCACCGCGCCCGCGACGCGCGTTCCGTCGCCGGTGAGCATAACGACCTTCGTCACGCCTAACTCGCGCAACCGCGACACGATGGCCGGCGCCTCCTCGCGCACCTTGTCCGCGACCGCGATGAAGCCGAGGTAGTGGACGGTGGGCTTATCGTGCTCTCCGCAGATCTCGCCGACGAGCATGCCGGTCTTGCCCGCGTCATGGAGCAAGTCCATGCGCTCCTCGAGCACGGTGCGCTCGGGCGATTCGTAGCCGTCAAAGTACTTCAGGTTGCCGACCGCGATGCGCCGCCCTGCGACCTCCGCACTGACGCCGTGCCCCGCCACGGACTGGAACATGGTCACTCGCTCGATGGGCATGAAGCGCCGTTTCGCCTCGGCCACGACGGCGCGCGCGAGGGGATGCTCGCTGCGTGCCTCGACCGGAGCCATCATCGATGGTGAACCTTCGTGGATTCTTTACTTCGATGATACACTCAATTCCAAGGGTTGTGGAATTGGAGTTGTTCTCCAATCTTTGGAAGGTGTCATTATTCCATGTGCTCGTTAGTTGACCTTCCCTGCCACAAATAACGTGGTCGAGTACGAGGCACTCCTTACAGGTTTGAAAATGACGCTGGCTTTTGGAGTTAAAGAACTCCAAATCATCGGAGACTCTCAACTTATACTCTGACAGTCCCTCAGCAAGTATCAAACCTGAGACCCGAAGATGAAGCCCTATCAGGATTTAGTCAGCAAGGTAGTCCGGCGGTTTAGGAAGCTAACCCTAGTGCACACTCCTAGGGCCCAAAACATTTTAGCCGATGCTCTAGCTTCTCTAGCATCTTCTCTTCCGATTCCCAGTGAAAAGTCATCAGCTGCTGTCATGGTGCGAAGGATGCACATCCCTTCGCATTCAGATCCTTGGTTCCAACAACTTTTAGAACCATCCCTTCAAATCCATGCCATATCTCAAGAGCCAGTAATCGACCTCGATGATGACAACCCATGGTTTTTCGATATTGAAAATTACCTTCGGGACATATCGTTCCCTGAATATGCTACCGCTCTTGACCGACGAGCCATTCATCGGGCCGCGGAGCGCTTTGCTATCATAGGATGTCTCTTACACTGCAAATCCATTAGTGAAGTATACCTCCACTGTCTTGATGAGATAGAATCTCACACTGTCATCGAGGCTATGCATTCTAGTGAATGTGGTGGCCATGTAAATGGTCGCATACTTGCTCAAAAACTCCTTCGACAATACTATTGGCCTACCATGCAGGAGGACTACGCCCGCTATGTCCATCATTGTGCTAAATGTCAACTTCATGCGGACCAGGTTCATGCTCCTTCATCTTCACTCCACCCTCTCATAGCGCCTTGGCATTTCACCATGTGGGCTTTCGACGTAGTCGGTCCTTTGGAAGATAGAACTGAAGAAGTCTGAAGAAAATCCTTCATCCTCACACTACGGAGAATTTTACGAAGTGGGTGAAAGCTGAGGCATTCACAGAAGTCAAGGCATCAATTGTGGTAAAATTCATCAAGCGTAACATCCTCGCGAGGTTCAGCGTCCCTCGTGACATCGTCACCGACAATAGACCGTAGTTCGCATCACAAGAGCTCCTTGACATGTGTGGTAAATATGGCATTAACTTGCATCATTCATCTCCATACTACCCACAAGGAAATGGACAAGCTGAAGCATTGTGCACCATACATGGTAGATTGCATATGTTACACGATTAAATTCTAATCTTAAACTTATGTTAGTTTCATGCCAAAACCATATACTTTTGTATTAAATTCATACTTCAAATGTTAAAGGAACTTGCATTATTAATGTTTTAATCACTATTTTATTACGATCTATTCTCATCTATAGTCTTTCTTAAGTACATGGTGCGTACCCCAGTTCATGGCCATTAGATACACTTTTGCACTCTTAAGCACACTTTCTTGGACTTGTGATCCTCTCCGTTGGATATTTCTTCCACCAGACTAGGTGATCTTATTTCAAGGCCTCCATAAGTCTCCGCGAGTCTGGGATTCTCACTCGGATGCCGAGCTAGTTGTACCCTTAAAGCTCAATTGTTTAGAAAGCACATACACTATCAAAGTTTTTCTAAGTATTGGACAGTAGCGGCCATCTGGTAGACTGCAAGGCTTGAGTAGCGGCCTCTATCAGGCCACATGCTTATTGTTGACCCTTTTTTCCTTATTCTAGTGTCGACCGTGTAGAAATGGTCCTGACCCGACCGCATAAGCACCCTAGCGGTCCTGTCTTGACCGCTTGTTCCCAGAAACGATCTAGTGAATGGCCGCCTATCTCAGTTTTTGTCTAACCCGGGGTTTGACCCAAGGGTTGATTTTCCTAAGTTCCTAGATGGTCTGTTGATTATCTAAAGAACCTCGTACTTGTGGCAAAGATGTCTAATAAATTAAGAAGTTAAAGAATGTACCGTTACACTGTCGGAATCTTTCTGTGGCATGACCTTGTCTTAAATCATTCTATAAATTTCCTTGATCTTATTTCAGTGCGTTCTATACCTTGGTTACATTATCATGGAACTTTTATTGAATTGAACATATCAGCTGAACTTTATTATATACTCATAAAAGTAGCTTGATCTGTAACTTGAAGATGCAAGAGCGGGCACGGACAATGTCCAAGGGCTCCACGCTAGACCCCTCGACAGAGAGCCAAAAATGTGCTGAAAATCATAGGGTATGATGAATACTAGCATCGTATTGCGCTGGCAGTACTTTTTTTATAAATGGGTGAAAATCATGGGGTAATATTGTGAAAATTACATGCTTGCTAGTACTTTCTTGTTTATGACTTTCTAGTGCATAGCCTTACTGATTATGAAGTACATTCCTATTAATGAAATATCCACTTTACCTTATCTTACTTGATCTTGCTCTATTGTCTCTTCATATTCCTTATATCTCTTTCTTATGGTTACTATGTGCTTACATTTCGCCAAGCACCTTTATAGTCTTGGTTAATGGCAAGTCTACCTTGTCTTTCCACAGTGGTAGAGGGCTACGATAGGAAGATCCCATGTCGCTCCGCATGTTTGTGCGCGTAGCTCACATGCTGAGTAGGATGTGGTTGAGAGCAGAAGTTACAAGGTTGATCAAAGACTTCCAAGCCGGCAGAGGTAGTGCTAGCATTACTCATTTGCAATATGCCGATGACACCATTATGTTCCTAGTAGGGAAGAAGTTGCATCTCTAAGTTGCCATTGCGATGCTTGAATTGTTAGAGGAAGCCAATGATCTCATGCCCAATTTTAATAGGGGTCTCTTAATGGGTGTGAACATAGATGATAGGGCTCTTGAGAGGGCGGCATTCATAATGGGCTATCAAAGAGAAGCTTTTCCCCTCTCTTATTTGGGCCTCCCCCTATCCCTAGGGGACCTACATTGTAGTGAGTAGCAGCCCGTGGTGCAGATGTATGAGTCCAGACTGGCAAAATAGAAGGTTAGACTACTCTCCTATGGGGGATATTGGTATTATGTAAGTCAGCACTTGATAGTTTACCTATCTACTTTTTGTCTATCTACCGGATTCCAAAGATGGTCGCTAAGAAGATTGAATCAATTCATACGAGATTCGTTTTACATGACAATAGAGAGAGAGAGGAGTAAGGGCTAACATGATATCTCCTGAGACAGAGTCACCAAAAGTAAGGACATGAGAGGTGTGGGCATCAAAAATGTCAGGACGAACCTAGACACTGTCATTTAGGAGGAATCTTTGGTCAGAGAAGATGGATTAGTTAGAGTCTTCTATGCTTCCTTCTTGACTATGCTTCACGGTTAGATAGAGAGGATTAGTGGTGGTGGAGGTGGGAGAAGGAGAGATTCTTTTCAATTAGGTCAGCATACACTTTCATTTCAGATGGAGGGGTGCGCCATTGCCTAACCTCACAGATTTGGACGCCCAGAAGTCCATTGAAGGTGAAGCTTTTGATTTGGTAGATCTCCTATGGGAGGCTGTCGACCTGTGACAGGTTGGCATTCTTTCTAGAGAATCTACTCACCTTATGTTGGTTGTGTGGAGAGGAGGATGAGACCTTGAATCACCTTTTTGCATGATGCTCTTACTCACAAGATGTTTGGGGAGAGATCGCGAGCATGACAAAGAGGGCTATCAATTTTTGCATAGACATGTGCACCAGCTGGTTGGGTAATGGGGTAGAAGCTGTACCCTAAAAGGAGATAGACTTACGGCGCAGGTTAAAATGGCGTGGTCACTGTTCCACCACGTCGTTTTAACCCCTCATTCTCAAAGCGCACAATAAACTATTCTCTGTAGTCTTAACCTGGCGTGCAACCTCGCCATCCTGTCATCAATGCGGTCCCCTATTTCCTACGAATGGCATGACTATGAACAAGCTTAAAATGGTTAAAACGTCTATTTCGATCTGGCAGGCAACTGAGCATATCCTTTAAGTGGATGTTCTCGAGCCCTGCATCACCGAGCGATCATTCCGTCGGCCGGCTGCCCACTCCCCTGCGAAACATGGTGACGATGACGTGGTGTGTGAAGAAGCTCGACAGCAACACAGTCGCGACGTGGGCAAGCGGCGCGGCGCGCTCCTCTTTGAAAAAGAATAAACTAAACACTTCCCCTGTGAGATATATAACAAGCACTGGTTGAAACAAAGAAAGGGGCTGAGCGGTGTGCAAGGGAAAGAAAAGGGTCTCTCGGCTATGTGCAGTGAAGAGAAGAAGAAAAAGAGAGAGGAAGCTCTGTCCACCCATGCCGGCAAGGTGAAGAAGAATAAGAGAGTGAGTGTGAGAGAAGAGAGGCGAGTCGGAGGGGGAAGACCCTGTGCTCTCTCCCCCTCCCCCGTCGATGTATTCTCTCCCCCCTTGCAATGTACTTCTCCTCACCTTGAGATGAACGATCCTGTATTTGAACCTTCCACCCTTTTCCCTTTGAGGATGAATGAAAAGAATGAGTTATGCAAGCGTGCCTAGCCCTCTATTGCTTTGATCTCTTCCCCTTTCTCTCATTTTTTTCTTATCATCCAGGGACCTTGGAGGTTTGTCTCTCCGTGGCATGGCCTTCGGGGAACCCGTCCGTGGGATGAAGAGCTATAGCCTTCTGTGGCGAACACTTGTCCCGCTTCGAAGAATCATCACCCGTGAGCCGTGGTCGCTCTTGAACGCTAGCCCTCTAGCGTTCCATACACACACTTGGGTTGTCGGACCGCCATGAGGCCATTCTGAATTTTGAGGGTCACCCCGGAGTAATCCGTTCGGTGGCCTTCTATTGACTCTAACAAGTCTCGGTCTGGGGGAGGTGCTGCCCAATTTTTGCCAGGGCCAAGAACACTTAAGAATAAATGAAGAAGACACCCTCTAGGGAACAAACTGAGCCTTCAATCTAATACACAGTGAAGCTTCTGTGGATCAAACCACCCCCCCCATAAAACACTTAAGAATCCATGCTAATTCACCGCAATAAACAACTAAAACACTTGAACCCCGAAGCCTTGATGGTTGCATCTACTTGGGGAAATATCATTTCCCTCATGATTTGGTCCACACTCAATAAAAAAATTACCATTGTGGGGTTGGTATGGTGCAGCGAACCACTCATGCATTCTCTGAGGGGGTGAGCTCTCTCCTATGCACCCACCTTGGTCTGTTTAAAAATAAATGGATGAAGGGTGACGGCTCTGCACTGTACTGCACTGTCAGCACCATCCGAGTTGTCTGTTCAAAAAAAAAGAAGAATGAATGTAAAAGAAAAGAAGAAAGAAAATTATGAGGTCAACAAGGCCTCCCCATCTGCCCACATAGGCAGAGAACTCCCTAGTAGCATTACATGGTGAATGCCCAAGGGATAATAAAATGACTACATCATTTGTGGAGGTAGGAAGTCCCTGCAATTATAGCTTCTAACAATAAGTGTCAAGAGGATGACACTTGATGTAAGCACCGGAAGCCCGAGCCAAGGCTGTTCGGAGCATCTTCTGAAGAAATCAATGACGAAAGAAGATAGCTGTTGATCTGATGCACAACTGTCACTGAATATCCCCATGGGGACCATGTAATCAACAGTCCCACAGACACTAAAGAGCCTTCATTGGCCATTAGTCCTCCCGTTTCAAATATGGGTCCAAACCTTACTGGGGAATGAAAAGAACAAGTCTTGCCGAGTTGTCTGCACCCTTGACTCCTTTCTCCTCATCAAGACAACAAATAAGTGCCTTTCAGCTTCTAATGGCCCATCTTAGCACCCCCGGTTCCACAAGAATTTATGGTGCCTTGCCACCCTCCCATCCTATGGGGGTTCTCCCCACTTGTCCTACCGTGGCTCACCCTCTACCATTGATTTGGGACTTATGCCCCAGGCCAACACATTATCGTTGTCTTTTGGCGTTCAGCCAACAATGATACAAATTCGCTAAGAGACGCCATATTTGTCTACCGGGACTCTCCCACCACTATCGGTTCAGACTCCATTGCCCAATGTCGGCCAAATAAAATCTCCCTTTTCTTGGCATAAGGCACTCCACCTTGTCGAGCTCAACACTTTGACCATCAGTCCCACCGGGCTGTGTCCATAAAGCCTTTTCCTTGGCCGGAGACGCTCCGCCCTAGCTGAACTCGAAAATTACCTTCTGTCCTATCGGGTTGGGTCCAAAAAATCTTTTCCTTGGCCTGAGGTGTTCCGCCCTTGCCGAGCTTAAAAATAACCATTGTCCCACAGGGTAGGGTTCACAAAACCCTTTTCTTTTGGCCCGAGGCTTACATTCTTGATCCCCAACCCACCCTGCTCCTTGCTTTTGGCCAGTCTACCCCAAGCTAGATCATTCCAACCTCTGCACCTCCCCCCACTGTCGAGCCAAAAGAACTTGCACTGTATAGAGTTGATCTTCTTTGCCACGGCCTTTGAAATCTGGAATATAGAAAGAAAATAAGTAGGGAGGCTATCCAACACCGATGCACATAGAACCAATCTGCCCCCATAACAAAGTGTTCTAGCCTTCCATCCAGCCAACCTGGTTTTGTACCTCTCAATGATGGGCAGCCGGTCAGCACACCAAATAGAACCAGGGATCAGGGGAAGACCCAAGTAGGAGATTGGGAACTCACGCAACTTACATCCCAACAAGTTGGCCGCCCCTTGAAGGGCCCTATCCTCCAAGTTTACCCTAAAAAGAAGGTTCTTGTTGAAGTTTAACTTTCAGCCAATTGACCTCTTCCAAAAGTTCCAGCAAGAGTCTTGCCATGAAAGGATGTTGCTCCCCCTTATCAAGGAACAAGATGGTATCATCCACATATTGCAAGTGAGAAAGAGTAGGGTCACTACTAACCACCTAAAAACCTCTGATCAAGTCAGCAACCTCGGCTCTCTGCCACACCTTGCTCAGAACACTAGTCACAAGTACAGAGAGGAGAGGAGACATCGGGACCCCCTGTCGAAGACCCCTACAGTTGTAGAAGGAAGAGGTCGGCTTGCCATTAATGAGAAGTACAAATGTAATTGATGAGATACATGCCTTGACCTAGCCAATCCACCTATCTCCAAAGCCCACCCTCTCCAGAACATCAAAGAAACACTGCCAATTAACCACGTCATGCGTCTTCTCAAAATCTAGCTTTAGAACCACCATTTTCCTCCTCTGGCTCTTCAAAGCAAACAAACGCTCATGCGTCACCAAAAGATTATCCAGAATGTGCCTACCCTTAATAAAAGTTCCTTGGAAATGGTTATCCAACCTATTCAAAACAGAGACCAACCTCCTTGCAAGCACTTTGGTGATGATCTTATAAATACCATTCAACAAACTGATGGGCCTAAAGTCTCAAAACTCTAGGGCACTCACATTCTTGGGAATGAGCACAAGGAGGGTTGATCCCCCCAAGTGTGCCCTCCCCTCCTGAAACTCCCTCACCGCTGCCAGAAGATTATCTTTGATGACCTCCCAACATTTTTAATCACTTGCAAGGGAGAAGACTGCCTGTTGGGACCTCCGCCTCCGAGAAGGGAAAAGCGATAGCATTCTTCTCCCAAATAAAGAAAGATTACACATACATGACTCAAATAAAATAAAAATTACATGACTAGATTCATAAACACATGACGAATACAATGGAACCATGTCGATGAGCAATCGAAGCTATGGAAAAATGTGAAGGGCGAGAGATGCCCCCATCATGAAGACCTAGTGTGCCATACAGTTGAGCCTATAGACCCATCACTCATTCTAGGGGATTTCATCCACAATCCAAAGATGTGAGGACCATGATCAGCTCACGTCATATCCATTTGATACCCATGGCTCAATGGATCACCACTTATTGCAAGAATAAGAGTGGAAGATTTGAAGCCATAGCCAAGGCTACCTCGATTTGCTTGTGTGGGGTTTTCCTTTTCTCCACTATCGACCACCTCTTAGACATCCAAAATCTCAGTATTATTAGTGGACTGTGACGAGACTTATCCATCTCTCAAGCGGTCCTTTCATACCTCTACGAAGGCCTTAGTTTAGCTTCCCTAGGAGGACCACTCTTTGGTTTAATGATCGTTCTTGAGTGTTGGATGGGAGTGAGACTTAAATTCCTACCCAAGGAGGACATACCTTCAGCTAGCCGCCTATTCGGGAGCCACCCTCTATTCTTTATAGGAGGCACATTTAGGTTCTCTCCACAGGTTGAGTGCCGAACGACGGATAAGAAAACACGGGACGATTGACGCCTTTATCTCAACACCTTGCCAATTGAAAAGTTCGTGATGTGACCAAGGGCTCTTCGAAGCACCACCCTTAGACTACCTCGGCTACCGGGCCTAGACCTGCAGCTAGTAGGGGATACTACCTTGACGATCTACAACCTGCACCAGTGCTATCTACAAGTTGGGCTGCCCCATACTATGATTTCTGGACTATCACATTTCCCTCCCCTTCAAGCTAGGAAGATCAGGACCGAGGAGGACGAGAGAGCAGTCCGGAATGCACTGACCATGTGGTAGGTCATCTAGGTACGTGCCTTATAGGTAGAGGTGATAGAGGACGGAGAGGAGTTCCATACTTATGTAAAGGAATTGCGCAAGATCTGGCCTCGTGCTGATGGAAAATTGAATATAAATTTTGCTTTTCTTCTTGATGTACTTGAAATGATCAATGAAATGATAAACTTGATTGAATGAAATAAGAATGTTAAGTTTGAGATCAGTGCAATGAATAACTCTTTGAACTTGAATGAAGGGACAAATCGACTTAGAATAAAGCTTTCTATCTAGTAAATGGCCTAAAATAGGACCGCTAACCACCACTAATGTTCAGTCAACTAAAACAAGAGAACAATTGACTAATAAGAAATCAATCGACTGAGGAAATGGGGGTTTAATCGATTAAAACAAAAATTAGTCGACTGAGGCAATATCTGTCGACTGAAAAAGTGTTCTCAATCGACCGATTGGTAGGCATATTGGCCCAAGGGAAGTACAAGAATACAGTCAAACGGCCACCCACAATCTGGAGATCGCGGTTCATAGAGGGCCTCGTTCTGGACAGAGTTAGGTAAAACTCAATCACAACCTCGTGCCGCCTACTCAAAAGCCGGTCGAATCAGGGGGTTCAGGTTTTTAGAGTAAAACCTGCTCGACGTCCTAGTGGGAATCCCAGGCTCACGAAGTCTTGCAGAGGACTTGTGATAGAGGTTCCAGTCCGACTGAAGGAACATTCGGTGGAGGGTCCCAACTATCCCAAGAAATAGGGTTTCAAACTGTACAAAATAGGAATAACCGTAATTCAATACCACTGGAGCAGCATGACCCTCAAACAATCCATAAAATGCATATAATAACATTGGCCAGTGAGTCATGGAATGCACAAATGTCACATGTTAATAGCTTGATAGTAAGTACTCTACTCTTTGCATGCAATATCATGGAAGGAAGTGAGCTTCAAGGAACCAAGATCATTGAAATTTATTCAAGGTTAAAAATCTTTCATGAAATCCTAGTTATTCAATGCATTCTGTAATGTTCACTACCCTATACATGTCATCTATACAAAACTTGTAGCATTTAGAATGCTAGAAAAGACTAGGTTGCTGGAACCCGAGCCCAGAATGCTGTCTCAGGTAGGATCACGACCAAATGGTAGCGATCTATTGAGGGCCACGATCTGGCTACCTTTGAACCATTTTTAAAAACAAAATAATGGGATGAATGTGGTCTATTGCGAGGCCACATTTTTAGGTCGTGGTCACTGGGAGTACCGCGATCTGGAACCAAGCTCCGCCTTCCAACGATCTCTGACACACCTTGACTAAAACACATGGTTTGATCGATATACTGAACAAAAATTAGGCAAAATAGTACAAACGGAAAGAGCATTCAAAGATGCACATGATGGTATAAGTTATTGGAGATTTGGCCTAGGCGAAAACCTACCTTAAAGGCGTCAAAGATGAGGTTGATGATGACGCCAAAAACCCTAGACGTCCTTGCCTCTTCTCGGTAAATTCCCCCTCGATCTCACATGCCGCCAGCCACCGAGCAAAATAGAGTTTGCTGAGGGTGTGGGCTTTCAATTTATACAAGACCATACTCTTACTGAGATCTGACGCCGCCTTGTTGACCAAGGGCCTCCTGCAGACGGCCATTGAGGAGCTTCTATTTCCTCCCCTCTCGTGTTTATCTTTGGATCCTATAGTTCATTATTAGTCCACTTCTCTTGTATCCCCTTCCCTATTTTGATGATGCCAAAGGGTGAGAGGTAGCTAGTATAGGTTTATATATGTTATGCATGATGTTTGTCTGCATGCATGGTTGCCATTTGGCATTTGCATTTCATATGTGTGTCTTGCATCCATGAGCCTTGCCTTGCATCCATGAGTCAAGGAGTCATCTTCACGCTAGTCATTCAGTGACCATGTGTCAATGTCAATGTAATATGTAATGTGAACCTCAATGAAAGTATGAACCTTAATGAATGAAATGCACTTGGTATTAGCATACATATTGGTTTCATCTCCTTTCAAATTGGGCATATATGGATGAATGAAATGGATTGATTAAATATTGCTTTATGGATAGCTTGGTTTGAATATGCCACATGGCCTATATTCCGTTGATTTGAATGTGGCATATGACATACGGCTTGTGGATGGATTGGTTCGAATGTGGGATAAATTTGTCATCCGAACTGTGCATTGTTGATTTCAATGTTCCAAATCTCTTTAAAGACACACAAATGCATTAAGTGGTCCAGAGTTTTATCATCATCAAAAAGAGGGAGATTGTTGAGTCTCTCCAGGTGATTTTGATGATAACAAAATCCCAGACTTATTTTTTCCATCCCGTGCCGTGTCTAAATGCAAAAGTGAGATTCAAGGGTCAAAATATGGTCGAGTTTCAATGGAGATACTAAAATGATTAAAAGTCTTCAAAATGTACAATCTGAGACTAAATCAAACCCAACATGAATGTAACAAAATGTGGACACAAAGTGTTTGTCATATGGATATGATCTCTTGGGTTAATGAGTTGTTTTTGCAGGCAAAGCAGACTTCGGTCGACCAATGAAGGCATTTCAGTCGACCAAAGCTTCTAGCATTTAGAACTCAGAAATGTTATAGAGTTCGGTCGACCAACAGGGTCAGTTCGATCGACCGAAATTTTCAACAATGAAAAGTTACAGAAGTTATAGAGCTCGGCCAACCGACCGGGACTTTTGGACTGCAGCAACCCTAAAATTTCAAAAAAAATAGAATTTTTAGTAAAAATGAACCAGCAGGAAAAGGAGTATTACACTCTGAAATATGAAGACCTTTTAGGTATTTACTTCGAACAAAGTTTGCCCAACTGAATATGAACCCCAAAAGCCTGCCTGATGAAACCCTGAATATGCATTTCTTGGGGTTCATCTTGAGTTGGTGCTCTCGAGACCGTTGGAGAACCGCTCGGAGGATCTCTGCATGGCCACTCCTGGTCTTGGATTTGACCAGAATATCATCCACATATATCTCCATGTGAACGTTCATCATGTCATGGAAGATGGCCATCATCACCCTTTGATATGTTGCCCCTACATTTTTCAGTCTGAAGGGCATGACGATGTAGCAGTAAGTTCCCCACTGAGTGGTGAAAGAGATTTTCTCCTGGTCTTCCTCCGCTAGGCGGATCTGGTTGTACCCCGAGAAGCCATCCATGAAAGACAACATCTCATAGCTAGCAGTATTATCTACCAGGACGTCTATATGTGGGAGAGGAAAATCATCCTTCGGAAAAGCATGATTGAGGTCACGAAAATATATATAGACTCAGACCCTACCGTCTTTCTTCATGACATGGACGATATTAGCTACCCATTGTGGATACAAGACTACCCAGATGAACTTGGCCTTGTGGAGCTTATCGATTTCCTCTTTGACTTTGAGCGCGAGCCTTAGGTGGAGCCACCTCAATTTTTGTTTGATGGCTCGGGCGTCGGGCTTTAGCACCAGACGATGCTCCACTAATGACGGATCTAAACCTGGCATGTCTTCATAGGACCAAGCAAAAGCATCAGGGAATTCCTTCAGAACTGCCACGAGGGAGGCCTCTTCTTCTCTCTCTAAATTGGCCATTATCAATTTAATCTTGGGGTTGTCCTCTGTGCCTAGATTAACCTCTTTGGTAGACTCGTCAACGGATGCAATAGGTTCATCAAATCTACTAGTTCCGTCAACAAAGGAAGCTATAGGATCAGTGCCATCCCCTGGCTCTCCTTCCTCCTTCTCGTCCTATTCTTCTTCATCTTCCAGCACGTAGACTCCTAGGCCATCGTCTGTTGAAGATCCTTCTAGCTCAACAGCCCCTAGAGGAATGGGAGTTGATGTGAATTTAGAGACCTGACACAACCGTGCACACTTCTCGACTAACTGGCTTATATAGCGCGCGAGAACCTGACGGACCCTAGATTGTTTGGAAAGGAAAGACGATATGTACAAGCCCTGACCTGGGCTGGACTCTGCCATACTATGTACAAGGAGGGTTGGTGGAGAAGAGCTTAAGGTGGAAAGCGTCGGCCCTTGGCTAAGGGACCCCAGTTCTAGGGAGGAGGTTTCTTCAATAGAGAGCTCGCAAGCCGAATTACATCAAAATACTACCTCCGCACAGGGAGGGGCACTAAGCCGGCCAGGCGGGGTGGGGGAGGAGATCACTAGACTACCGAAGAAAGCCACTCGACCGGTTCTACCAGCTTCTGGAACGGATTGACCGACAGTCGCTGTTGTCGGCGCCACAGTCTGTAACGAACTCGGATGACACCGAAACCAGCGCCAATACGTCACTATCAGGTTCAGGAAGTCCTCAGAATTTTTGGGGAACCGTCCGGAGTCACCACTGGTCGTGGCTGACTCTGGGGTAGGGTGGCTCTGCTTTGACTGGGACTTTTCTCAGGGCACAGTAGCAGGAAGACGACGCCGTCATGAGCACTCTCAGAGTCGGAATGGTGCGGGACCAAAGTGGACGTGTCCGTCTACGAATCTTCTTCAATCTCTAACTGGGAAGGACACCAGAGGAGGTCGGGGCCTAGAGATATGTCCAGAAGAGTGGTGGGGGGTCTGGACGGATTCAGACTGACCTGATCTACTACCTTGGGGTAGAAAAATCAGAACGGGCTACTCCGAGCTTCAAACGACACCCCGCTTGTTGCGTTGGACAGATGACTAGTGGGGTTCCACTCCGGATAAGTGGCATGCTAAGGAGAGCCGTGGTGTGGTCGCTGGAGCCTCTGTAAGCTGCCTCAGGTAGCAGGCCAGACTGGTTCTGTGCAGTCTGGGGAGAATAATTCTCAGGAAGGCGGGGCCGTCACGATCACTCCCGTTGTCGAAATGGTGCGGGACCAAAACAGACGCATCCGTGGATGAAGCCTCTTCGATCTCCAACCAGGAAGGATACCAGGGATGTCAGGGAAGAGAGATAGAGGTCATAGAATGGAGGGGTGTCTGCTCTGCTTCTGAATGGACTGACCTACGCACCTAGGGAAGAAAAATCGAAACGGATAGATCCAGACTCCAAACGAGGCTCCACCGGTGGCATTGGATAGATTACTGGTAGAGGAGAACCCCAGCCAAACGGCGCACCAAGGGGAGTTGGGGTGTGGGTGTAGCAGCTTCTGCAGTAGGGCTTTGGTCTTCCCACAGATGCCAGATGCGCGCTCTGACAAGAATGGACCTCCAGGACAGCCTTGAACTCGGATGAAGGCGGGATTACCTCAGCATCAAATCTGACTTGAAGACCTTTCCGTCGATGTATGGTACACTTCCAGAAGATGCCGGATGGTCCCAGAACAGAATCGACAAGCTGGGTCTTCTACTGCAGCCTGCGAACTTGGTGTGTAGGAGGGTGATAGGTGGCCTTACTAGTATCAGCAGGGATTGCACCGGAACCTTCTTCACCAAAATGTGCTTGCCGCTCCATAGGAAGAAATACCTCCACCTCTGACTGAGCCGAGACACTGAGAAACCATGGAGAAAATGGTGGAACAAGCTACCAATTTAACCATGGGTAGAGAGAGAAAAACCAACCAGCCCCAAGGATCTCGGCCTTTAACGCAGTCGAATGATGGGCCCCCCATCCACATACATGGTCCATTGCTAGACCACCTATATGTGTCAGTGGGAAATAGATATTAAGATAAACAAGCCATTTATCCCAAAGAACAGACCGACTGACCTGGCGTAGGACTCTTAGGAGACAAACAGTCCATCGATAGACCGTCCAGCCAGTCACACGGCCCATTGCCAGACCGTTTGCTCGCTGTCAGTGATAAATCAATAAAAATAAGATAAATAGGTATTTATCTGAAAAACTAACCCGTTTAGGACTCTGGCCACTAAAAGGTCTATTGATGCACCGTCTAACTTGCATAAACGGCCCACAGAAAGACTGTGTATTGGGTTGTTAGTGGCAAATCATAAAATAGCCAATTAATCCATAGGCAGACTGGTGTAGGACCCTGAGCGAAACAAACGGTCATAAAATGACTGCCCAACATCTTACACGATCCATCGATAGATCACTTTTAGGCTGGGCGATGGAAATTAATAAAATGGGATAAATAAGCCCATTTACCCCAAAGACTAAGTGAAATCAAGGTCCAATAAGCCTGAACTTGAGAGCAAGCCTAGCTAGGGAGGAAATACCCATAAAATGAGCCCAAAGACATGCCTGGAAATGGCCCAATGAGTAATGGACAACTCGAGGCATCAAAAATAATGGTAAGAAGAATGACCCAACTCAAAGGCAAAAAAACAAGACACAAGTAGACTTGGAATAAATGGTTAATGTACCTTCCACCAATCTGCCTTCATCTTGTTCTGCCTCTTGAAGAGCTTGGAGACGTGCTTGCTTCTTTACCAGGCGCTTCTCGTCTCCAGCTTGATCATTAAGTAATGGATAGTTGGGAATCCGATGATCACGGCTCCCGCATCAGAGACAAGCTCCTAGCCTCCTCCAGCATTCCTCGGCCCTTTGACGGGCCTTGTCACAGTGTTTGCACACCTCTTTGGAAGGTGCGGCAGTAGTGGAAAAGGGTTTGTTCTTCTTCTTGGGTTTCTTCTCTTGGGAGGATTCTCCTCCGTTACTTGCCCTCTTCTTGTTAAAGGTTGGCTTAAAAGTAGTCCCCGACCACGTGTGCACACACTGACTGACTGCGCTACGTCAGGCCCTCTAGCTGGTTCTTCCTCCCGGCCCGAACTCGAGCTGCCACAGTAGGAGGCCCATGGCAACCAGCCTACAACCATCTCTCTTGGGTAGCCTCCCCACCACTCCCTGGTGGGACTACACGCGTGTCGGAAGGCTACGACTAGTGAAGGGTCATTGAAGCAGTAGACTCTCTAACTATGAAATATCATGCCTGAACTGGATAAAGTACAAGGACCGCTCCTCGTACCAACACCGACTCATGGTGACACAAGCAGAACACACACACTACCTCCCGGGACCCCACGGCACCCTCACACATGGCCCCCACACGATGCCCAGCATCAGTTGGACCACAGGTCAGCACGTGGATCGGGGTCTACTCACCCGGGATTCAAATCGACAAGAATGGAACTCCGGTTGCATAGAACCCAGGTGGCGGTCCACTCTGGACCGTCCCAGGGTAAAGATGGTCGAACGATAGACCGCAAGGTGAAGAGAGGCGGTCACCCATAGGCAGCCACTCAGAGAAGAGAAACGGTCTCCTTTAGACCATTTGGAACATAGGCGGTCCCCCTCTGGGCCACCTCAGGAGTGAAACGGTCCCCTTGGGACTGCCACTGTAATGACCCGAGATCCGAGTACCAGAAAGGAACCTATGCAACTCGATCCTCGGCTCGCCACCCACGAGCCTGAAAACTTGGAAGGGTTAAAGTATAGGTGTGGTGCACACAGAAATAGAAAATAAAGCAGGGCAACAGATATAATAGAAATAACCATCTAACTACAACAGAGTCCAGTCTAACAAACGTATAGTCTAAAGTAGTAAAATGTACCACATGCCAAGTGAGCACTTGGCTCGGCGAGCTGACAACTAAGAACCTCCACGCAACACCCTAGAAGCTCGAGAAAGAACCGCCGCAGCTGAAAACTAGGGGTGAGCCTCCTATCACTGGCTCAGTAGGGGTCCCGCAGAATTCCAACCAAAAATAACGGCGGTACGGAAAGCAGCAACTACAACAAGAACAACAGTAACAGCAGGAACAGTAACTCGGTGACCGGTAAAATCTCGACTCTACAGCTACTCCTACTGTATCAAAACGGAACCCTACAAGCAGTAATAAATAAATGGAAAAGCTATCTAGACCAACCGTATCGCATGAACTAACCTCAGACCGACAAAACACGAGTCCACACCTGCCAGGAGATAGGAGCTCTACCCACTAGAAGAATGACCGGATGCGAGGGGAGGTGGCACGGAGGAGGAGGGTGCTGCGGTCGGTGGTTGCGCATGATGGCGGGGTCGACGGTGGAGGGTGGCAGCAGGTGGTAGGGGGGCGAACGGTGGTGTAGTATGCATTAGCAGTGGAGCGGCGGCAGCTGGGTGGTGGTCGCGGATGGGAGAGGTTGGCAGTGGGAGGGTGGTTCAGCAGTTGGTGGTGGAGAGGAGGCTCAGGGGAGCTCGCGGGGGGTGGCGTGGAGGTTTGGTGAGGGGGGGTAGTGGACAGAGAGTGAGAGGGCATGGGAGCTGCCGCAGGGGCTAGACTGGGTGTGCGAGGAGGCTTACCGTGGCTGGGTCGGAGAGGGGAGGAAGAGTGAGAGAGGGAGCAAGGGGGGGTGGCCGACGGCGGAGCAAGGTGGAGTTAGCAGGGTGGGGTGGTTTACGTGAGAGAGGTGGCCGGGGGAGTTATTGCGGTGGGCCAACTGGTGCAGGTGGTGTGGTCGTGGAGTGGAGGTCGCGGCCGTGGGTGGATTGGAGGGAGTGGAGGCCGACGGTGGGAAGGTGCAGGTGGCCGGAGGGGCGAAGCCGGTCGGCTAGCAGAGGGAGAGATGGTGAGAGAGGGACGCAGGGGGTTGGCGGGGGCGTTTGCTGCGGTGCTGGCGATGGGGAGTGTGGAGCGGTTAGCAGAAGGAGGGGCGGGTCCGAAGGTGGGCGCGAGGGCAGCGGTGGTGGTGTTGGGCTGAGGGTTACGACGGTGCGAAGGAGAGCAGGGCAACGACCACGGGGTTAGCAGCGGCGGGGTGATGCAGGCAGAGCAGGGAGACCGGGGGCTCGCGAGGAGTTAGTGCCGGCGATCGCGGCGTCGGTTGTATGCTGGGGTGTGGTTGGTTAAGGAGAGAGAGATGGAGTGAGGGTCTGTGTGCGTGCGTTGAGAGAAAGAGGGGGTGAGAGGGAGAGGGGGATGGCCGCGGGGCTGCCGTGGGCGTGGCCGCGGCGGGCGGGTGCCGGTGGTGAGGGGTGGTCGGCGCGGTTGTGGGTGTTCGTCCAGTTAGGAAGGCGGTGGCTGCGTGTGAGTGGGGTGACAGGGAGAGGAGATGGGAGGCAGGTGTGGTGGCACGTGGGTGAGTGGGAGGCTGGGAGTACAGACGGTGCCGGAGGGCAAGTGGTGGTCGGTGTGGAGCGGTGGCGACTGGGTGGTGGGGTGTTCGCTGGCGGGGTGTGCAAAGGGATGTCGGCGGAGGAGGGTCGCGGTGGTCGGAGGGAGAGCATGATTCGTGGAGGGGGAGAGAAATTATAAGCCTTGATTTCTGGAAAATTCTCAGGAGTAATTGTGATTAAACGACCTCTCAGAAGGTCGCTATTTTTGAAAAGTGACTTCTAAGCAGGCGCAGTTTTCCTGTGACTCAGATTTACCGACTGTTTCAACCCATACCGCGGATTATTTGGCACTCTCATCTCGCATCCGTAGATGGAGTCCTTGTTTTGTTTTCTATCGATTACACACTAATTCTTGGTGATGTTTGAACCATCTGCGGGATATTCCTTCCTTTGGACTAGTGATTTCATCATAGAGACCTCCATAAGTCTACACGAAGCCTTGGATTCTCTCAAGACCGCCGAGCATGTTGTACCCTAAAAACTCATGAAACCATGTCTTGTCACGTCACTCTAAAGAAACATGACACATTATCCCTCTTAGAGCGCAGTTATTGGCCTCTTTGAGAAGTTTGTTCTCTGTCAGCAATTGGCGACATTGATATGGGCACCAGAAGGAATTGGTGACCTATCTAGTGCTGTTATATCATGATATAGTGACCAAGTACTGGGCGCTATTTTCATTCAACCTGTACTAATCACAGGAATAAGCGACCACACATGTGGGCGCTATTTCTGAATTCATGGCTACCTGATGGGCGCCATTTACCCAGTTTCACTTCATGTCTTGAGATTTGTCGTGATGATTATGAGGAGTCATACTTGTTCAATTTCTGCCCTTGAACTCCTTCATTCATGAAATCTTCCTTGTCATCCTACAATGGTTATTCATTGGAACACAATATTGGCTATAACTATAGTGGATGTCTAAAATATACATGACTCAATGCTTGTGTATATAAGGCCCGATCTGTCTTGGAAAGAGCACCCGAAAATACTTGTGCCCATGGGAGCAATATTGATCACGGTGTGGTATTGCACCGATGTGCATGACTTACTAGATTGACATTTCACAACTTGTACTTGACTTGACATGACATGACTTACGTGTCCTGGAATGGGTATTTACTTACTTGATAAAATAGTAGCCAATTCACATGACATGACTTGATACGTTTACATGCTTGACCCTCTTGATATATATCTTCTACATGAAAGCTTGAAACTTTGCTAGTTCATTCTATTATCATCTTGCAATACTCTCTCTCTCTTGTCATTTTCATGCATACATGCATAGCTATACTTGCATTCATATAACATATAATTACTTTAAGTAAGCTTGTACTTTAAATATAATTCCTACTAAGCGTTCACTCACCTAGTATTTTTTCCTAATTTTTAGAAGTTCAGTATTTCATTGCATCACTCATCTCCATATTATCCTCAAGGTAATGGCCAGGTCGAAGCCACTAATAAAACCATTCTTAAAATCATAAAGAAAACATGTGAATCTCATAAGTTCTCTGATTGGCCTGAAAGATTAGTGGGAGCTGTATGGGCTTACCGCACCTTCGTCCGTACTCCTACGGGGCAAACCCCCTATGCTCTCACCTACGAGATGGAGGCAGTGCTCCCATACGAGATCTTGATCCCTTCCCTAAGGGTACAGCTCGATAAGGAACTTAATCT
This sequence comes from Amorphophallus titanum, assembly GCA_024336825.1. Classification (NCBI taxonomy): domain Eukaryota; kingdom Viridiplantae; phylum Streptophyta; class Magnoliopsida; order Alismatales; family Araceae; genus Amorphophallus; species Amorphophallus titanum. The sequence continues at coordinate 3,492,439 of JANBPO010006173.1, forward strand.
CGATGAACGTCGGGAGGCATTGCTCATCCAGCTGGAACTCTTGGATGAGAAGAGGCTAAACGCGACCGATCACGCGTCCGATTATCAAAAGAGAATCTCGCGTTATTTTCAAAAGAAGGTAATTAAGCGTAAATTTCAAGTAGGTGATATGATTTTGAAACGCAAAGTCATTAGGTCTGGAGGTCCTAGGTCTAAATTGCAACCTAACTGGGAAGGGTCGTTCGTCGTCAGAGAGGCCTATCCGGGGAACGCGTATCGTCTGGTTAATACGGAAGGTGAGGAGCTATCTCATGCTTAGAATGGGTTGTATCTTAGGCGTTTTTTCCCTTAGGGTCAATCCAGTGCCAACCTGGTAGCGAGGTCTCTTCCCTTGACCACAAAGGAGGACCCCGAGTACGGCAATCACACACTACACGGCAACTCTGGTCCGATTTTTCCTCTACTAGGTGACACCGTCTCTCCTGTGGCCATGCCTAAGGGAAGTGAAGGTCCCTACTTTTCTCTCTTCGGCCAAGCATAGGGGCAAGGGGTGAATAAGGGGGAGATGACCAATCTAAACGCCCTAACGAGAGGAGGTCTCAAATAGGGGCAATCCGTTATGACCTGATTCCACAAGAAAAGAAAAATCAAACAAAAGGAGCATGAATCAGGGCAAAAGCCAACAACGTCAAACAAAGTACAAAGTCTGAATCTCAAATTGCTCCAAGAAAAGAAAAGAAAAATCAAACTAGGCATGGCAAGAGTGGCAGTACAGTTTCCCCGCGAGACGTCACGAGCCCGGTCGTTTGCGTGCCTAGATTAAATGAAGGTTCGATGATAGACACAAAGTCCCGACGCAACAGACCAAGTCTCCAACCGGGTCGTCATGGGAGGGATTCAAGCCCTAAATGCTTCACCCCTATACTAGGCTTACCCCAAGACTTCTTCTCTTCTCCCTCAAAGGACTAGAGCATACCCAGGGTATGGCCCTAGGAGAGAGTCAAGAATGATTTAATGGGATATTATGCCACCGAGGAATTTTGGCAACATAACAGTACATTAATAAATTTCTATAGTTCATTAATAACTTGTGAATAAGGTTTTGGTTTCCAGATAATCAAAAGATCACTTAAGAATAGAATATACTCAACCCTTGGGTTCAATAGAAAGATGACGGAATGTGGTTTACAACGGATAGCTATCTTGAGGTAGCGATCGAGTAGGATCTGAGACCAAGAGGGGAGTCGATACAGAAGAAGAAAAAGGTCAACTCAACTAGAATTCTGTGGCTGAAACAAGAACGCGGTCATGGTCCAATCGCTATGTAACATCTCATATTCTCCGGATCTGAATCCGTGGGTTTCGGAGTGCATTTGCGAGTCCTGGAACATGTTTTACAGCTTACTCAGATTTTTGTCTGATGAGCCTTCGGAACCCTGTGTAGGGTGATTCGATGCGTTGTCGGGCTCCGGGATATTACAGGCACGTTGTGCATTTTTCAAGAATCGTGGGGAGTATTTTTTCTTATTTTTATATTTTATAAATTTATAAAATCCTAAATTAGTTTTCTATTTAAACCACCCTCACCCCCTCTCTCCCCCTCTCTCATTCTCTCCCTCTCCCTCTCACATTCTCTCTTTCTCTCCCTCTCTTCTCCGACCGTTGACGGAGGAAGGTGGGGGCGAGGCAGTGAGGCTAGTGGGGATAGGATCAACGAGGATGGAGGGTGGATCAAGGGGCGGTGGATCGCGAGTTTGGGGCGTCGACGGTGGTTTGCGAGGCATTTTCACGATGGAATGGTGATCTCAGCATGGGAAATCTTTGGTGGAGGTAGGGGGATGGTTCCCTAACCTGTGTACTTCCTTTCCCGCAGTTTTGGTAGGTCGAGGTGAGCCGAGTGGGATTTATTTCACGCTGGGAGGTTAAAACCATATTTTAGGGTGTGCGACGGATTCGTCTAATCAAGTGAGGTTTTTCATTTATTTCCTTGCAATGTTGTGGTTTGGGACCCGGGGCATGGTCTCCGTTGTCCCCCCCGCCCCTCGATTGGGATCGAGCGGGTGTGGAATCGGACTCCAGGGTTGAGTCCAATGCGTTTTCTACCATTTTCGGTAAACCAATTGACTAGCGTTGGTTGGCCATGAAATAGGGCCTGTTGCCCAGTTTGATCAATCGAATTGGGCAATTCGGTCGACTGATCGGGCCAGCAAGGCTGCTAGCTGATGGTCGAGTCGACTAGCCCAGTGGACAGGTCGACCGGTCCCCTGTTGGTCAACCGACCCCAGGGGATTGGTCGACTGAAATCCCCTATCTTGGCCTGTTTTGGTCCCCGGTCAACCCGGATGAGATTTAATGGTCGACCTTTGGCCCCATGGTTGTCTTGGACACCCCGTGGAGATCGTGACCATGTTTTTGGTGTCCGGAGGTGTCGATTTACCTCGATTAGCATGCCCATTTGTTTTAAGGGTCCAGGTGGCCCTTCGTGTTCCGGGCTTTCGTGTTACCCTTAAGGAGTCACCGTGTACCGGCATGAGTGTTGAGGGCCATTCTCACACGTCGTTGGCTTTTTCGAAAAGTGGTTTCCATGTGGGCCATGCATATGGCTTGATGACTGTGAGTCTCATGACCTAGCCTGGGACTAGAGGGTTTCTTAGCTTCCCTTTGGAAAGGGATTAGGTTTGGGGGTCGTGAGCCACCCTAATAATTATTTTATCATGGTTTCTGACCTAGGGATAGGCCAGATTGACGGCAGAGAGCTATCATGTATGATGGGTAGTCGTGAGCCACCCTCATGACCCAGTATGAAAACATGATTAAACAAGAGGTTAGATCATAATCAAAATACATGGATCAAACATCAACATATTGAACTAGTTTTGACTCCAAGACCCAAAAATAACTCATTCACTCATGATTTGTGTTCCAAGAGTCCACCAAAGGTTGTTTTTCCTCCAAACTTCAAATGATTTGAGTTCCAAGAGTTCACCAAAGGTGTTTTTCCTACAAGATCAAATGATCACAATATTAGCACCTTGGTTATCAACAGTTTTTCAATAGACCACATAAAGGCACAAACACACACGATTTGTCATCATTAAAACATAACAACCTAAAATCAACTAGGGGATCCAACATGGAGGAAAATGTTCAGATGGCGTAGAGGTTTCCATGGCGAGGATGTCTAGTGATGGCAAAGAAGATACATCAATGATCGGCTCGGGTGGAGGCGAAGGTGGAGGTGTAGGTGGGGGTAAAGGTGAACATGGTTGGCTCAGACTTGGACAAGGATGGTGGCGGAGAAGGTGAAGGTGGTGGAGATGAGGGCAATGATGATGGGTTAGACGATGAGGATGATAATGATGGTAATGGAGATGGTGGAGAGGAAGCAAAGGATGAAATGGAAGGCCGTGGGACCCAATGTCAGCGTATTGATATGATACGCCAAGCGATGTTGGGAGTGGAAGCAGTGGTGGAGGTAACAGGAAGGGGAGGCACTGGCCTGAGCAAAGGCTTGGGTTTGTGGAAGTTGTGAAGCCGGGGTAGGAGACGACGAAGGTAACGGGGATGGGGATAAAGATGGCCTAGGTGAAGGAATGGGTATTGGAGTGGGTGATGGAGCAGGTGCAGCACTAGATAAAGGATCACGGTGGTGCCCCGGGTCTTGAGTTGGAGACGACTTCTTGGGTGGCACTTGATGCTACTGTCTGCGGAGATGTAGAATAACCTTGCAAATAACGACCCAATCAATCTTCTTCTTATCTTCCAAGTCATAAATATAATCTCGAAACTTGGGGCAATCCTTGACCAAATGCCCCTTTTTGGCGATGATATTTGCAAAACTGAAGCATGTCCCCCACAGCGGGTCGACAGGACACAACTGAAGGAAGTGACAACACGTGAGTGGCCATCAAATGCCTAAAAATATCTGTAAAGCACTCTAGAAATGGAGGAGGAGGAGCCCGTTTTAGGCAAGGTGGATTCTGAGGGGTATGAGACGAGGTAGAAGGAAGTGGTGGTTGGGTAGGCAAAGGCGCATGGCTAGTGGAAGGACTAGGCAATGACGCATGTGGAGCGGGAATATAGTGGACGACATCTACCTACTGGGGGCGTGGTGTTTCCTTGACCGGGGGTGGAGACACAGGCGGAGACATATGTGGTTACGTGGAGGTGGAAGGTTGACTCGTGGAGGGTTGATATGTGGAAGCGTACGAGTATGTAGGAGGGAAAGGCTGACTCCTGGAGGGGTATATGACGGAAGGCTGACCCATGGAGGGTTAATTCGTGAAGGGTTGATTTGCAGAGGTATACATGGATGGTGAGGTGTGAGTGGATGTAGAAGGTGGAGGAGACTCAGGATCAATGGGACTTTGGACTTGTTGATGAATGAAGCAGGCTCGGCTATAAAGTTGTTTCCAAGAGGTGATATCATTGAAAGCTAAGATAAATAAATACTCGTGCATTACATTGAAAATGAGCATCTTGATTTGTTCCCCCTCCAGAATGTGCTCGAGGACTTACACGGCAAGGTGACGTCAGCGGTCAACCCAACTGATTTTGATAAGGTCTCAACTAGCCAACCAGTCATTCCAGTGACTTAGTTTTTTAGGTGGTTACGTACCTGCTAGCTTTTCAGGAGTTAGTCACCAGCTGATTTGTATGGGATCAACAGACCAACATAGCACACGCATTGCTGGTTATCCCAGAGCAACAAATGCTCTCTCACTGTCGAATGGACAGATTCACCAAGTACAAAAGAATTGAATACACGGAGAGACAGAGGAGGAAATCAGTAGAATGTCGTTACAAAATGATATCCTCCTATTTAATGCTTCTTAGGATGAATGACTTTGAGGATGAAATTTTCAACACGATGAAGTCCTCCCTAGACGTGAGTATGTAGGAGGTAGAACTCTGGGATTGCTTTGAATGTAGGAAGACGCTTGAAGATTTGCTCGTATTCTTATTTCATTGGTTTGTTTTTCAAATCTAAGCTATTTATAACTCCATATCTCATTGTGTCCGTTAGATACATTAGCCTTTCAACGGTTGGATCCCAGTCAACGTTCGGTAGATCAGAGTGGTTGCTATGCTTATATCTACGAGATAATAGGTAAATCAGATCTTCTGCTACTGTCGGAGATACGTTAGTCTGTATTCTTTCTTCTCTTATGCAATCTGCTACTGGCTGCTGCCATCTGTAAATTTGAAACAATGTTAAAAATATTCTCCCTATGCAGGGACGTGAGATAAATAGGTAAATTCAAATTTAGACGTTAGTGTAGAAAGTATGCAATAAGTAATGCCAGTTTTACACATAAGGATATATCTTATGATATTGTAAAATGTATTCTATCTGCCTTGGAAACGTAAGAGTATCTATGCAAATACTACACATTTAATGCGGTTGTAAGTTACTTTGACCGTTCAATGCTATATGTTAGTGTCCATGACGAAAAAAAGAAGGCGCTAAATAATGTAGAGAGTTTACGTGCACGGCGCTGTAGCGCTTAAGTGTTGTGTATGCGCCTTACTGTATATCTTGTCGTTTAGCGTGGTCAAAAAGTCAAAAGTGTTACACGTGCACCGCTCAATAAAAAGTAAGACAATAAATTTTGTCTTGATTAATGAAAGCAGATGAAGTATTGTCTACCCATTCGTTTAATCATTGTAATCACTTTTCATATTAGATGAAGTATCGTCCATCCTTAATTTTGTCGCTATTCACTTAGACAAAGTATTGTCTAGTGCTTAGTCTATCTGTAACTTTATTAGATGTAGTTCCGTCTATCGCAATTTTTGTCATTTTCTCTCTGTATGTCCCCACACTTGTGGATTCCCTCACGGATGTCGGGCTGGTTGTACCTTTGAAGTTCCTCAGGATTAGTTGGCCTAAAATGTGGTGAGAGAGTGTTTACCTAATTGGCACCGGAGAAAATTACATTGAAACTAGGTTCCTACCTTGAGTGGATTACATAAACATTGTCAAAACTCACTTAATTCACACCAAAGAGGAAATGAATAAAAAATTCATGCGTAAACATCTCACATTGTTTGATATCTTTACAACATTGCCTTGATTGAACCATTGTTTACTTGCATAGTGTTTCGCTTGAACAATCAAATTAACATGTCTAATTCAAAATACAATCATGAGGGTGAACAACTAAGCACATCCTATGATCCTCAATCTCATAATTCCCACCATGATTTTTCTAAGGGATCATGTCCTCATCCTTATGGTCTTCCCCGACCTATGGGCAATTCTCATTCTTGTGATCCCTCGCACCAATCTTGAACCACTATTCTCCCAGAACCATCTCCTCCATCTAGAGAGACGGTCTCCCAAGATTTGCATCTCACCACTCAACAAGATCACACTCTTAAGGCTATTATTAAGGGTCTAGCTTCATCATCACATCCTCCTTCATAGGTGGCCCATCACCCACACCCTTTTATCAATCATCCTCCTCGGGTGGCCCATCACCTGTCTCCTTCTACTCGTTCTTCACGGCCCCAAGGCCCTCATGTTTCTTGTATCCCGGCCCGACCGGGTCGCTTTGTGGGTCAACCCCGCCAAGCATCACGGCTTCCAAATCAAGCCGCCCCTCCAAGCTCTCCATGTCAACCCTCTACTCTGCAAGTTACACCCCTCCAACAAACTCTCATTGACAAAATCACTTCAATGGAGGAACAATTGAAGAGGGTTACAAGCCCATGCCGGCCTCCTCCTCCTCCTCAAATTAATACTCTTCATGCCTTCATAAACAAAATCATTAAGATAGAGAAGGATTGGAAGGAGAGGAGAGATGATAATGGCATCATCAACATATGTGAGCAAGATGATTTTGCAAGCTTTGATAATCAAGTGGACGCCATCCACCCACCATCCATATACCCCACTCATTCATATGGCCCTCTGCCTCTACATTCACCTCCACCTGATCACACCACTCATTCATACGGCCCTCTGCCTCCTCCTCAACATTCATACCCATAAAACCCTCCATATTAATGTACACCTCCATCACCAATTATTGTGCCTCCACCACGGCATCAACTTGAATTGGATGATTATCCCCCAAGCTGAAGGGCGACCTGGCCAGGAGGAACTCCAGGAATTACTATCACTTCTACCATGACCACGATCACAACATCAAGGAGTGCATCCAACTCTTGGACAAGCTCGAGGACCTCATTCGTCGAGGACTCATCGAAAAGTTCATGGCCAAGGCAGTAGAGCGACAACAATCGAAGGACGATATGCCACCCCCTATCAACAATCGACTTTGAAGCAAGGAGATCATGATGATCTTAGGAGGGTAGACTGCTGGTTGGGATAGCTCCAATAGGCACTGAGTGTATGCCTGACATGTGAACCAAGTTGAGCATGCCCATGCCTCGTCCTCAAAAATTTCAGTGAATGAGCGCCTTGAAGAGCACATCACCTTCACGGACGAGGACCTAACCGGTGTTGCCACCCCCCATACCGACACATTAGTCATTTTCACCACCATAAACCAATGTACTGTACATCACATTTTAGTTGATAATAGGAGGCCATGGTCTCATTATCATGGGTATGGACTCTTCACACATCTCTCCCTTGCTCACACCTCTATTCGGATTTTCTGGGTCGATCGTCTACCCTGAAGGATGGATCTCCTTACCAATCTCATTTGGCACTGTCTCGAGACAAGTCACCTTAATGGCTGACTTCACGGTCATCAGGGGGATGACTGAGTGGCCATCATTACCCGAGAAATCTTGAGAATCATCAAGGGAGTGCCCTTATTGTATCACCAAAAATTGAAGTTTCCCACTCCTCGCGGAGGGGGGGAGGTCAAGGGGGACCAAGGAGAGTCCCAAGGATACTACTTGATCTCCTCCTGCAGGGAGAGGATAGCCGAGCAAGGCCTACCCGAGAAGAGGCCGTGGGTGGAGGAGCTGGAACCTAGCGAAGGAGCCCTCACCGAAGATCTATTCCTCATACAGATCGACGAGGACCCTAACCGCACCTTATGGATCGGCCCCTCCTAACCGATGAAGAGAAAGAAGCTTACCGACACTTCCTGGAAGCCAACCAGGATGTGCTCGCTTGGTCCGAGGACAAGCTCCCTGGCATTTCCCCTGAGGTGGTGACCCACTAACTCAAGATAGATCCGAACTGCCGCCTGATATATATCAGAGGTGCCACTACAACCCCGAGCGTCAGGCCATCATCCAGGAATAAGTGAGCGAGAAGCTATAGTCTGGGTTACTAAGGCCCACACGGTTCCCATACTAGATTGTTAACATAGTCCTAGTTCCCAAGAGTAGTGGAAAGTGACTAATACACTGACCTTGATCCTCTTGCGCCATATTTGTTCATCATTGCATCTGATGTCTTAAGCAGGGGTTTATCGGCCTTGTTCCAGTCTGGGGCCCTAAGGAGCTATAGTGGGCCCAGGCAGTCCTTAAGGATTTCTCATCTTCTATATGCAGATGATACTCTAATTTTCCTGAATGCTAGCAAACAGAACATCATCTCTTTTCAGTAGTTCATCAGCAAATATGAGCAGAGTTCAGGGCAAAGGATTAACACTAGCAAAAGTAGTTTTATTGTTTCTGCTAAGGCTCCCCCTCCCTCAAACAGTCCATTCACTCCATCACAGGATATAGACATCAGTCTGAGGGCATCTATTACTTGGGGATCCCAGTGAAGACAGGGAGATACATAAGTACAAATTTCAAGTTTCTACTGGATAAAGTGCAGCTTAAGCTTGAAGGTTGGCAATCCAAGCTCCTTTCTCAGGCTGGAAGAGTTATAATTATAAACTCAGTCCTTCGTAGTATGCCTATATACCTGGCCTCTGCCTGTTCCATCCCCAAGAGGATTATTAATGCCATTGATCAGATGTGTGCTAATTTCTTCTGGCAAGGTGATGAAGGAAATAAGCATCGACATTGAGTGGCTTGGCAGGAACTATAGAAGCCCCAGATGGAAGGAGGTCTGGGCATCAGAGACTTAGCTAGGGGTGTTGGTCTTCGGTCAACCTAGTTGGGATCCAGTGATTGACCTTCAACCTCGAGAGTGTCCCGGACACCGTGAGACCTGTGTTTGTATTTTAGGGGTGTCTGGAGGTACCGTATTATCTCGATCAGCGTGTTCGTGAGTCTTGGGACCCGGGTGACCCTGTGCGTGTTCTCTGAGTTTTTGTATGGGCCATGTGTGTGGCCTTGGACTGCGAGTCTAATTTCCTAGCTTGTGGATGGAGGTCTCTTGTGTTCCCCTATTGAGGGATGAGTCTCGACAGTCATGTTCTATCTCGTGAGTCATCGTATCGTGGTTTCGGATCTAGGGAATAGGCTAGATTGACGGCTTACTGCTGCCACGTGCAACGGTCTTAACCCTGAGTCTCATGACTCAAGGACCATTGAGTTAGTAGGTCTAGCGGGCTATCCAAAGTTGGTGGCCTAGAGCCACCTGTTACTTCAGGTTACTCGCCATGAGTGCGTGATGAGGACATCTCCCGGCATTCCCTATGGCACGAGACGTCTCCGACCTCGTGACCCCTTGGAGATGAGATCCTCATGATTATCTTTATTTTGCTTATGTATTTTTCTTTTTTTGTGTTGACTCTTCTTGAAGCTAGCTTGATCTTCTGTTAGCTGTCCAGCCTATTACTTCTTGAAGGGATTTTCATTCTCGGAGTTTCATTCGTGCTTGGGCGTGAGCATTAGGCTTTCACTTTTGCCATCTCCACTACATTCCTTGTCCATTCATTGGCTTATCTGTCATGAACAAAACATCACATATATCAGCCATATTAGAGTGGAAAACAACAATGACTTATAGTGTTTAGCCATTATGAAAACCATAAGATTCAAATGACCACAGGGGCACAACAATCGCATAATAGGCCACTAGACCAAGTCAACCGTCAGCCGACACACCGGTCAAACCAACATAAATGGTCTATACTAGGGCCGCTTACAGACGTACACGGTCTAAGGATGGAACGTGACTTGAACCGCCTTAAAACATTGACTTTGGTCAAACGAATAGTAGCGGTATATAGAAGGGCCGCTAGCATACATAAGCAGTCGAAGATTGGGCCGCTAACCAAAACTGACTTCAACCCGTTGACTAATTCAACGACACTTAGCGGTCGATCATAGGGCTGCTAAAGCAAGCTTCACGGTCTATCGTAAGACCGCTTAGCCAAACTGTTCTATCACTAACGTCAAGAGGTTGACTAATGGGTCACTGGACAGAGCTTCGTGGTCCAATAATGGTCCGCTAGCCAAGAGAAACGGTCTATTGTGAGACCGCTAAGGCCCGAACTGACTTAAGACTTAACCAACAACCTCAACACTTAGCGGTCGAATAATGGACCACACGAGGTAAGAAATGGTCTCTGAAATGACCGCGAGCACAATACGGTGAGAAAATCAGGGATCAATCAGATCTCGACCTTTCCATGCCCCAATCGTGTCAAAATGATGGGAAAACAACCCTAATGGCCAAAACATCCTTCCACACTCCGGAAGGGCTCAAACAGATGCATAAATGGTGAGAAATGGGCGATTCCACCAAATTGACCCTAATTGAGTCACATGGGTTCCCGGGCTCGTATCCGTCCCAAATGACAACCAATCGCGATGAAATTAGCGAGAATGGAATGCAGACATTCCAGGGGTTCCAATGATACCAATTTGGCAGGGAACCGTCAGTGGGAAAGGCGAACTCGCCGCACACCCCTCAAAACATGATTTGCCCAAAGGGAAGCAAAACCCGCTCATTCTCGCACCGCTCGGCTCCAAATCACGAGAAAACGTAGCAGAGAAGTAGGTGATCCATCTCCTTACCTCCACCGAAGTTCTCGCATGGCGAAGTTTGAAATCTGCATTGGTCCAGAGCAAGTCCCTTTGAGTCGTTCGTTGCTGGCTTAGGGTGTTTCTTGCGATTGCTGACGTGTTTTGCGTTGTCGTGTTTTCCTAGATTCAAGATGCCGCCTCGTAGGCGAAGAGCCCCAGTTCCTCGGAATGAGGCTAGTATTTCACCTGCTCCTACTGTACCAGTTCCTGCCTAGGCTGCACCTATTCCTATCCCGCCTGCGAAGTTACCCGGTAGTCGTGGACGAGCACTGAAAGAATTTCTGCTGTTCCATCCACCGACTTTCGAGGGTCAATCAGATCCCGAGACAGCGAGGGTGGTTGGATGCTATCGAGTGCGTCTTCCAATGCATGAAATGCACCGAGGATGGACATGTTATGCTGGCTTCTTATCAACTTTAAGGTATTGCACGCACATGGTGGACCACGGAGTGGGAAGTTGCCTTCCGTTCCCTTCTGCTTCGACAGATCACGTGGGCTGAGTTTGTTGCTGCATTCAAACGTGTCTATACTCCAGCCTGCCTAAAGTTAGCCAAGATGTATCAGTTCTTGGAGCTGACACAGGGTGAGATGTCAGTGCTGCAATATTGTGATAAATTCATTAAGTTGGGCCGGTATGCACCTCATATCTTTGCCGATGAGACTATGAGGACTCAGCAATTTCTGCACGGACTGAAAGCAGAATTGAGCCTGCCGTTGTTCGCTACACGTATGACTAAGTTGGATTCTGCATATCAAGCCACTGTCACGTTGGAGTTGGAGTTGGCGAGGACTCTGGGATTTGCTCAGACTGGAATGGTTCCGTCGACCGTGCAGCATCAGCCACCCCACCAGTCATCTGTTTCAGGAGTTTCTCCCGCTTTCTCCCCTACCGATAGTGCTTCCTTCCAGCAATCTCAGGACAGAGGTTTCTGTCATAAGAAAAAGAGGAAGAGGTTTGATCAGCCGGCGTTTTCTGATCTGAGTCAGTAGTCTGGTTCTTTTGTTCGGTCGCGTCCAGATTTCATTACTTTTTAGCTGAGGTTATGTTCCAGGTGTGGTGCCAATCATTTGGGTGTGCTATGCTCTCTGCCGGTTGTGTGTTACCATTGTGATCAGCTGGGGCACATCTCCTGTAACTGTCCGTTGAGGTAGCAGGCGGTGCAGTTCTCGCAGACTTCGCAGTCGCAACAGCCACAGTTCCATCTTCCGTCGCCGCCTCAATCTCAACTGTTTCAACCGCCAGTTCCTGGCTTACTAGCGCTCCCCATCCAAGCCCATACCGAGTCTTACTATTCATGCATATAGAAAGTCTGTGCATGTTACTATTTATGCCTCTAGAAAGTATGTGCATATTACTATTCATGCCTATAGAAAGTCCGTGTAGGTCACCATTCACGCACAAAGAAGGTCCGTGTATGCTTTTCTTGTACATACTAAAGTCCATGCGGGTTACTATTCACGCATAGAGAAAGTCCGTGTATGTCACTGTTCATGCAAAAAGAACGTCCGTGCAGGTTTTTCTTGTACATACTAAAGTCCATGCAGGTTACTATTCACGGATAGAGAAAGTCCGTGCAGGTTTCCTGTGCATACTAAAGTCTATACAAATCATTGTTCACGCATAGGGAAAAGTCATAATAAGGTCGGTGCAATGCATGATAAGGTCGGTGTAGGTTTTCTTGTGCATACTAAAGTCTATACAAATCACTGTTCATGCGTAGGGAAAAGTCATAATAAGGTCAGTGTAGTGCATGATAAGGTCGGTGCAGGTTTTCTTGTGCATACTAAAGTTTATACAAATCACTGTTCACGTATAGGGAAAAGTCATAATAAGGTCGGTGCAGTGCATGATAAGGTCAGTGCGGGTTTTCTTGTGCATACTAAAGTCTGTCCAAATCACTGTTCATATGTAGGGAAAAGTCATAATAAGGTTGGTGCAGTGTATGCTGAGGTCGGTGCAGGTTTTCTCGTGCATAGTAAAGTCTATACAAATCATTGTTCACGCGTAGGGAAAAGTCATAATAAGGTCGGTGCAGTGCATGCTAAGGTCGGTGCAGGTTTTCTTGTGCATACTAAAGTCTGTATAAATCACTATTCACACGTAAAGAAAAGTCATAATAAGATCGGTGCAGTGCATGCTACGGTCGGTGTAGGTTTTCTTGTGCATACTAAAGTCTGTACAAATCACTATTCACACGTAGGGAAAAGTCATAATAGGGTCGGTGTAGTGCATGATAAGGTCAGTGTAGGTTTTCTTGTGCATACTAAAGTCTGGACAAATCACTGTTCACACGTAGGGAAAAGTCACAATAAGGTCGGTGTAGTGCATGCTAAGGTCAGTGCACTTTTACAGTAAGTAATCAAATTTTTGACCGCATGAATAGTAACTATCAACTGTTGACTATTACTATTCACTCAATTTCATTTTTAAGGCTAAAAATTTATTTGATAATTTTTCATAGTAGAGTAAATCGAGGTGGTTAATGGGTAATAGTTATATTTTCCTAATCATTTTTATCTTGAGAGATATTAATTTTTAAATTGGGTCATGAAACAATTTTTTTTCATTTTTATTTTTAATGACAAAATAATGAAAAACTATTGTAGAAGGAGAGAAAGGAATTATAGCAAGGGGATTGGATGGCTCATGGAGCGGATCATGATTGAAAACTTGGCACGGATTAAAAACCCACGCAGGTATGTAAGTAGAGAAGGAGACTTGAGAAGATCATCAGACAACCGCCTGACCCAGGAAGAAGATAACAACAAAGATTGAGATAAGTGAATGGGGAAGATGACAGCTAATGAGTCGTCAATGGCAAAGTTGATGATGGACGTCGGTCCGTTGATGACAAAGTCCTCCTGGTGAGGATGATTCGAAATTCTAGCAATAGTGATGGTATCCCCTGGCACCTCGGAGATCGAAGGAGGCCCTTCTAGTTGTGGAGGCGAGAACATCTACTGCAGTACGATGGAAATATTAGGTATATCGAACCATTTGTTCCATTCACACTTAGGGTCATCGACCTTGCTTCTCTTGGTGGCCCTTGAACATTTTTCGTGTGACTCCCCATGTGTTTCTTGTGGGTAATCCCCCATCTGAATGATAGGCCCCTTCTTGAAATGAGAATACAAGGTCCATGTAAGGAGTTTCCCGTCTGCTTCGAATGGCCCTTCAAAACCCAGATCGGCCCGTAGGATCACCCTTGTCTTCTTCGGCGGTCTCAGCCTTTCTTGTAATTGTGCCCCAAGCCTTTGCCCTGTTGGTAGCCGATATTTCTCATGATCTCCCATCCTTTAGAACGGGAAGGGAGATCCGGCATGGACGAGGGGAGGGACTTTTCTTGTATTGAAGGGTCCCGACGATGGTCACACACATCCAGTAGTGAAAAAATAGGCCTGTGGGATGGCCAGACAGAGGGCAGAAAGGTAGTAATAGCATCCACTGTACGAAGGATGGGCATATTGGTCACTTTGATAATCCACCCATTGTATGAAAATTTCAAGCATTGGTGGTTGGTGGATGGCACAGCATTCAGGGCTTCAATGTAGGGGCGGCTAAGTATGGCCTTGAATGTGGGATCCATATCAAGGATATGAAATTCCGTGGAGACTGATGCATGGCCCAACTCCACATTTAAGGTAATCATCCCCTTTGGCAGCCTTTTGCTATTGTCGTAGGCCGTGACTGTGATCGACGAAGCCCTTATCTGTTCCATGTCAATCTCACATAACTGGAGGGTGCTCATAGAGATCACGTTTATAGATGCACCCGCGTCCACCAAGCATGGATCCACATGCACTCCATTAATTTTTATCGGCGTATTTCCTGCGATCTTCCTCGATGAGGAAGTTGGCTTCTATCGGCTGAAGATCACAACGGCTGATGGCGGTACGCTGGACGATCTGGTGACAATGCCCGTCATTGGCCCGACTGGCGGTGGCGGCGGTGCGGAAGTCCCCATCGACCCTACGTCTGTTTTCCAGACCGGACATCCGCAATGGCTCCCGATCTCCGGTGCTCGGGCTGGCTGGGTTCGTGGTAATGCGCGCACAATCGGCTCCGCTACATCCGGCGCTACAGAGCGCGCAAACGCGGATTGCGAGCAGCTCTATCTTTATCTGTGGAACACGTATCCCAATACGATGTGCCCGGTCACGGGCGGTCGTGGCGGGTCCGCAGCAGAAGACTGGGGAGCGGATAAGCCTATCGGCACGCTCGACATGCGCAATGTCGGCCCGTTCGGTCTGCCCGACATGGGCAATACCAACACGGGCGAGTTTGCGGGTCTCACATTCTCAATCGGCGACGCAACGACGCCGGGCTCCAAACTTGGCGCTTCCACCGTCGTTCTTGAACCTGAGAATTTGCCCGATGGATTGGAAGTCACGATCCCGGCCGGACAGGGTCTGCACGATCATGATGTAACGACCTCTTCGAACGATACGCCGACCGATCAGGGATACGTGAAATATTCCGGCCCTGTCGGGTCGATCCTGACCGGCAGCACACAAAACGCAACGCTTCCCGAAATGAGCGGCACGCTTGATGACGGCGATGATGAGCCTGTCAACAAGATGCCGCCGGGCATGCTCGGCACCTGGTACATAAAGCTCGCCGTTCCGTTCGCGATTGCTCTGCTCACGTTGTCGAATGTCGGGGGCGGCATCGCATGATTTCAGGATCACTTGAAGCGGTGACAAACCGCGAGACGGTCAAAATCGAAATCGAGTTCTTCGACATCGAGGCCAACGAATATATCGACATCGGCGATGTGACCGAAATCGTTGTTGAGGCAAGGCCGCGCAACGATGCGCGAAACTCACCCGCCCTGACTGCAACGCTGTCCGGCGGGGACATCACGAACATTCAAACCGGCATTGTGCAGGTCGTCTTCACGGTGGACGAGATGAAGGGCCTTTGCGCCGGAACCTATGACATCGGCGGCACGCTGACGAAGGATGGCGAGGTGACGCAATTCCTTCTCGGATCGATGCCTGTTCAGGGTGGGGTCGTCTCACGATGAAATTACGCGCACGTATTGTCACGAAGCTACCGGCGACGCTGAATGCGACGGGTGGCCTGAAGGTCGTCAAACAGAATGGTGTTTGGACCTTCTCTCCCGACTGGACGCAGCTTACACTTGAGACATCGCTGCCCGATGCTGCGAGCCGGCATCTCTGGACGCTGAACCCGAACACCAATGTCTATACGCGCCTTTCCGTTCAAGCGCTCATAGACAATCTGCCGGACGGTCCTCCGGGCGATGATGGCTCCCTGATTTTCGTTCAGGACTCGACGCCCGCCACTTCCAATCCGGAGGGATCAATCTGGGTTGACTCCGATAGCAGCGACCAGGACTTGTATCAGCTTGTCAGCTCGGTTTGGACGGATACTGGCACCGACTTGAAGGGCGACACAGGTCCTAGCGGAGAGAGCCCGCAAGTGTTTGTGGAGAATAGCGCGCCGTCAACTGTTGGCGTGCCTGATGGGTCGCTGTGGGTCGATGCGGACAGCGCGCAGAACGACCTTTACCAGCTTCAAACAGGGTCTTGGGTCGATACCGGCGTCAATCTAAAGGGCGCTGATGGTTCCGGTACTGGCGATGTTACTTCGAACACGGCGACGTCTGTCGATAGCGAAATTGCGCTGTTCAATTCCACGACCGGTAAGCAGATCAAGCGGGCATCGACCACGGGTGTTCTTAAGGCAACGTCCGGCGTCTTGGCTGCCGCCGTGGCTGGCACCGATTATCTAGCCCCCGCGGCTATTGGTGTTACGGTTCAGGGATACGATGCGGATACGCTGAAAGCGGACGTTTCCGATAACCTGGATGTTGGATTTACTGCGTCTGTTTACAACGCCGGCACGCAATCAACGGGGACATACACCCCTAATCCGGCGAACGGCAATTTGCAGCGCGCCGTGAATGGTGGCGCTCATACGCTAGCCCCGCCATCAAGCGATTGCACGATCAT
This sequence comes from Amorphophallus titanum, assembly GCA_024336825.1. Taxonomy (NCBI): domain Eukaryota; kingdom Viridiplantae; phylum Streptophyta; class Magnoliopsida; order Alismatales; family Araceae; genus Amorphophallus; species Amorphophallus titanum. Next base: position 3,509,254 of record JANBPO010006173.1, read on the forward strand.
CGTTCAATATACGAACAACGGTACGGCCGGCGCTGTCACCACGTCAGGCTTTACCAAGGTGGATGGGTCGTTCACCACGACAAACGGTGACGACTTCATGTGCTACATCACCCGCGTCAACAGCTTTATGCACCTGAATATCGTGCGGCTGCAATGACGTTTCCGCTTCCAACATTCTGTCCGCCGCCGAATATTCCGCTGAGCCTTTCGACGGCTTGCACCTTCTGGCTTCGTGCAGACCGCGAGTTGTTCACAACCAATGGCGGCTCTACGCCGAGCGGAAACGGCGATGCGGTTGGACAGTGGAATGACCTGAGTGGCAATGGGCGGAACTGGTCGCAAGCCACTGCCGGAAACCGCCCCACGCTACAGGGCAATGTTGTAAACGGCCAGCCCGTCGTACGGTTCGACGGCTCCAACGACGTGCGCGACTCCATCAAGGCGGGCGGCATCAAGGCGACCGTGCTGCAGCCCGCCTACGCGCAGGCGCAGATGGCCGTTGAGCAGGCCGACGCCTTCATCAAGAACGGCACCAAGCCGAAGGAAGAGAAGCAGTTGATGGACTGCGTGCTCATTACGCCCGACAATGCTTCCAAGCTGGAAACGTTCGCCCTGACCGACTGATGGGTGGATCTCGGCCGACCGCGGGGAGAGGACCGGCGTCCCCTCCCCGTCTCCATTCATGGACGTTCGCTCAATGCCACAGAATTCGATCCGGTTAAGCTTCGCGGTGGTGGCGCTGCTTGCGTTGGCGGCCTGCAAGGTCCTGCCGACGGGTACGACACCGGGCGGCGACAAGCCTGCCGCCTTCGATCCCGACGCCGCGGTAGCCGAAATGACGCGCAACTTGAAGAAGACGCACCGGCTCTACACCCAGCTTGCTCGCGAAAAGCACATGAGCGAGGATATGTCGCTGTAGCGGCAGGGCGCGCGGAGGCGCCGGCAAGCGCGCAATGCCCGCGCTCAGGCGAGCGTCGCCATCCGGCGGGTCAGCGCGGCGAACGCCCGCGCGCGGTGGCTGACGGCGTCCTTCGCTTCCGGCGCGATCTCCGCGAACGTCCGGTCGAAACCTTCCGGGACGAACAGCGGATCGTAGCCGAATCCGCCGTCGCCGGATTCCGTCGTCGCGATGCGTCCGCGACATTCGCCGGAGAATTCGCCGATTTCGCCGGCCGGTCCGAGCAGCACGAGGTGGCAGACGAACTTCGCGCCGCGTTTTGCTTCCGGCACGCCGGCCATCGCCGCGAGCAGTTTAGCCCGGTTTTGTTCCGCCGGAGCCGCCGGGCCGGCGTAATTCGCGGTTTCGACGCCCGGAGCGCCGTCGAGCGCGTCGCAGGCGAGCCCGCTGTCGTCGGCGAGCACCCAATACTCCGGACCGGCGATAGTTGTGAGTTGCAATGACGCCGAGAGGTGTGCTGAGATGCAGATGCTGTGTTGTTTGTTTTGCCATTGTGTGTTGTGTAGAGTGCGCAGCGAAAGCATATGGGTTTATTACCCATTGGTCGTGATCATTGGTTGGAAGTTTCTAGCCAGCCGAGTGGATTATTGCCTCGGTGTGTCTTTGTCTTGGCTATATGTACGTTGATGTTGTTGGTTGTAGTGCCGTTGCTTGTAGTATTGTGGTTGTCGGCACTGGTAGTTTCGAGAATTAGGGAAATCTATTGGTAGATATGCTGATTTAGTACCCATCCTTTATCTGCATTTCTTGGAAGTTGTGCTCTCTCGACGTGATCGTGGTCCTAGAGATGCATTTTGTTTCTGAGAGTTGTTGTGGGTCCTTGTTGGTAAGCTGTGCGTGAATAGTCTCTTTTTAGCCGTGCGGTCAGCTATAATTGTGCCTTGTTGTGACCCAGCTTGCACTTGTGTCCCATGGTTCTGTGTTGAGAATGGAGCCGAGATTCTGCAGGTGTTGTTGAGTTTGTTTGTTGGTTTGTTGGTTGTGTTCAACATGGGAGATGTTTCCTATGAGTCTGAATTTGGCATAGTGTGGACCGTGATCTTGTCGGTTGGTTATGTCGTACTCTTCTGCCGTGGCAGAGTTAGCATGCGACTCGAATCAGATGTAATGCTTGAGTGTGGACTGACTTGATTGTGTTTGTGATCTAGTGTTGTCATTGGCATTCTTTGTGCCAGTTTCATTTGCTCGTTATGGCGCGGAAGCCGATGGTTTGAGCAATCAGCTGAGATGTTTGTTTTCCTCGTGAAGAGCTGATGCTTGTGTTGTTGGTGGCTATTTTTCGTGGCATGGATCATGTCTCCTTTCCTTATGAGATGATAGCGATGTTGCCTTATTTCAGAGATGCCGGACTTGTGTTCCTTGGTGTGTCGTGCTCATTCTGCAGATCGATTTGCCCTGAGATCCGGAGCATGATGATCTTTTTTGTGATCAGGGTCTGGCAGTGTTCCTCTGAATTGTGTTTTTTGAGAATCATGATCTCATGTTTTGTGTGGTTGTGGTTGGTGTTCGAGCTTGGCTGATGCTTGCAGAGCGTAGCCAGCATTTCGGTTGTTCTTCCCTTTTTCACTTCTTAGCTCCTTGAATTTCGAGGATGAAATTTCTAAAAGGAGGGGAGGATGTAATGCCTTGGATCCTTCGGATCAGAATCAGAGAGCTTTCGGACGCTTTCGTGAGTCCCGAATTGTGTTTTACATGGGAAACCTTGACTTGCTCAGCTTCTTCCTTCTTTCCTGGTCTTGCACCAGATCTGAAGGGCACACTCCAAATCATGATAGGCCATCCGTTGACTCTCCCGCATACCAATGCCACAACTCAAGCCAAACCTCGCTCGGACACCGCAACCGATCTCAAGCCTCACGCCAACTCTACCCTCTCAGGGGAGCACGACGAAATCACATGAAAGGACCCCTCCTCGGTCCTCACGCCACTCGACTCAGACTTACGGAGAATCCTCCGATGCTGGTCGCAGATCGGGGATCACCACATCCAACGTTAACATCTCTCCAGAGACCTCCGCACACCGGCACTGTCCTTCGTCCTGTCTAATCAAACCCTTCACCTCAAAAATGATCCAATAGGACATCTACCAATCCCGATTCCGCTCTTACCATAGAGCCTCGGGATACAACCTCTCACAATCTACGACACACTTCTCCAGAACCTACAAGTGCCGCCTGCTACCACAGCAAGCTGATCGATGATGCTGCGACCAATGCTCACGGGTCCCCAGACAATACACTTCTTACCACGGTTGATCACTCGATCAACCTCACCAACCGCTCACGGTAACCAACCGGGACCCATAATCTTGTCAGAGATCACTTCTTCAAAAATATGATATCACCCAAGGACACAACTTCCAATATAGAAACAGGGTACTCATGTGACAACCTCGCCAGTACGTTTCTCCCAATTCTCAATCCAGTCAGTGCCACAAACCACAATGCCTCAAGCAATGACACGGCAACAACACGTCTCACGCAACCTGAGATAAACTCACACCGAGGAACCAATCCTTCAACGCTCAACACATCTTCAAAAATCCACCTGTAGCATCCAATGCCATGACCTTCCGCTACGCACTCAGATCCACGTGCACAGCCACCACAACGACAACTCAAGATCTTCCATCCTGACAATCCTCTGCAACTCCGTAGGCTCCGATCCACAACGCCTCGAAAATCACAACACCAGTGGCAAATTCTCACAACCACTGCCCAATCGGCACTCATCCTTCCGGAGAAGCGCCAACACCCTTACATATCAGGGAATGGGCAACGCTTCTCGCTGGCAACCACCTTGCCAACACAAGATTCGTCTCATACAGACTTCATGGCACACGAGAGAGGCCAACAAATCTGGACACACGAAGCAAGATGACAAACCTTAACCCAATGCGATCTCCTCCAACTAATGAGAAAAGTCAATACTCCTCCGACCAACAGAAGGTCCCCGTGCTTTCACTATAGACCTTGTTCCGGGTGCCAGACCTATTTCAAAAGCACCCTGCAGAATGTCCCCTGCAGAACTGAAGGAATTAAAGGAGTAGCTAATGGAGTTATTAAAGAAGGATTTTATCAGGCCGAGTACTTCTCCATGTGAAGCACCCGTACTATTTGTCAAGAAGAAGGATGGATCGATGAGACTGTGCATTGATTATTGACAATTGAACCACCTCACTATCAAAAATAAATACCCGCTGCCGAGGATTGATGAACTCTTAGATCAAATCTCTGAAGCAAAGTATTTCTCGAAGATTGATCTTCGATCAGGTTATCACCAACTAAGGATCATAGATGAGGACATTCACAAAACTACATTTTGAAGCAGGTATGGGCATTACGAATTTACTATTATTCCTTTTGGACTAACGAATGCCCCTGTAGCTTTCATGCAGTTAATGAACAATATCTTTAGGCCTCATCTAGATAAATTTGTTGTAGTCTTCATTGATGACATCTTAATATATGCCAAGTCTGAAGAGGATCATGAAGTGCATTTGAGGACAGCATTGTAGATTTTGAGAGATAATTAACTCTATGCCAAATTTAGCAAGTGTGAGTTTTGGCTAGAGGAAGTGGCTTTCTTGGGCCATAGAGTATCGAAGGATGGGATTTTCGTGGATCCTACAAAGGTCGAGGCCGTGAAGAATTGGGAACCACCGACAAATGCAACAGAAATTCAGAGTTTCCTTGGTTTGGCTAGTTATTACCGACGTTTTATCAAGGACTTCTCGAGGATTACTGTACCACTCACTAGGCTGACTCGCAAGGAAGTACCTTATGAGTGTAATGAAGAATGTGAAAGAAGTTTCCAAGCTTTAAAGGACCGCTTGACCACTGCTTCGGTCTTGGCCCTACCTATTGAAGGAGAAAAGTACGAGGTATATATCGATGCTTCCGGTATTGGCCTCGGGTGTATGTTGATGCAACAAGGAAGAGTTATTGCATACTCTTCTAGGCAACAAAAGAAACATGAGGAAAACTACCCGGTGCATGACCTAGAACTAGCCGCGATAGTATTTGCCTTAAAGATCTGGAGACACAATCTCTATGGAGAACCATTTAGCGTGCACTCCGATCACAAAAGCCTCAAGTACCTATTTTCTCAGAAGGAACTTAACATGAGGCAAAGGCATTGGCTCGAATACCTCAAGGATTTCAACTTTACTATACAATACCACCCTGGTAAGGGTAATTCCATAGCAGATGCCCTAAGTCAAAAATGACTTAGGTAGATAACCCTTATACCTAGGTACTGGACTCAAATAAGAGAAAAATTACATAGTTTATGACTCAAAAAAATATGAAAATTACATGAATCGACTCAGAAAAATAAGACGGACACAATAGAACCATGTCGATGCATAATCAGAGCTGTGGAAAAATGTGAAGGGTGAGAGATGCCCCCATCAGTTTCATCTTCGGGTAATTCTGTAATGAGCGGGGAATCTTCGGGCACAGGGTGTGCTGCGAAGAAATCCACAACGGCCTGCCCTTTAATGGCCTTCTGTGGCACGTAGGTGATGTCAAACTCCATCAGCAGTACGGCCCACTAGCCAAGGTGCCCCTTTGAGACAGGCTGGGAGAGGATGTGTTTGACAGGATCAGCCCTAGATATTAGGCTCACTTTATGGGACAACATGTAGTGCCTCAGCTTCTTGACTGCGAAGACCAAGGTGAGGCAAACTTTCTCAATCAGAGTGTACTCAGCTTCTGCTCCCACCAGTCTTCGATTGAGTTAGTAGAGAGTTTGCTCCTTCCCTTCATCATTATTCTAGGCGAGCTTTGCCCCTAGTGAATATTTGGTGGCCGCTATATAAAGGATGATCGGTCTGCCCTTGATAGGTGCCCCCAGCACCAACGGGGTCTTCAGATAGTCCTTCAGCTGGTCGAAGGCATGCAGGCACTCGGGACCCCAGCTGAATGGTGCATTCTTCATCATCAGCTTGTGGAACGGCTGGCAACATCCCAACAGGTTGGAGATGAACCTGCGGATGTAAGCTAGTCGACCTTGCAGGGATCTCAACTCTCCTAAATTCTTTGGAGGGGGCAGCTCCTAAATAGCTTTTATATTGAAAGGGTCAACCTCGATTCCCCTATGTCAGACAATGAAGCTGAGAAATTTTTTGCTGGAGATACCGAAGGCGCACTTCATCAGGTTCATCTTCAGCTCGTACTACTAGAGTCTCTAGAAGATGACTCTGAGGTCGCTCAGATGATCTCCCCTCCTCTTCATCTTGATGACTAAATCATCAATGTAGCATTCGACCTTGCTATACAGCAGCTCGTCGAATTTCTTGGTCATCGCTCGCTAGTATGTGGCACTGACGTTCTTAAGGCCGAAGGGCATGCTCTTATAATGGAATATACCCTTGGGTGACCTGAAGGCCGTGTGGATCTGGTCGTGCTCAGCTATTGATGCGGGACGGACCCGCGAGACGACCTAGGACTCTAGGCAAGCTCGGATACGTCCCACGCGAGGGAAGCGGTCAGCCATGCCCCCAGGTCAGGGGACCCGTGTGGGGAGCCGACTCTGTGGAGGCTCAGGGTTGATGGCCCGAGCAGGGTGCTGAGGAGTCAAACACCTTGGGGTGGAGACCCGCACCTGATGCTGACTTGGCTAAGGCCCGGGCTGGAGGCCCGAGTGAACTATAAAAGTGGAGACCGAAACTCGGGACGTGAGGCCTGCGTCGGGAGTCGGTCGGAACTGGGCTCGGGGGCTGGTGCATGCTCGGGATGGGACTGGTTTGGAACCCCTATGGGGACCGACAACGGGAGACCCGAGCCTGATGCTCGGTCTGGCTATCGAGACTGGTAACTGGTGTGGCACATTGGTGGTGCCAAAAGAGACAGGAGCTAGGGGTGGCGGTGGAGCAGTCACGGGGACCACACCCAAAAAGTAGGGCGATCCGATGACCGAGGTGAAACTGTCAAAAGCGATCGGCACCGCCAAGTAGCCCACCCGAGCGTGGGTGGCGATGACGATGGGACCATAGGTAACGACCGCCATAGTTGTTGAAGCACTGGACGAGCTGGGACAACTGCCGCTGACAGTCGTCGAACATGATCCGACAACTGGGAGGTGAAATGGAAGCTGCCAGAGAGTGTGAACAAGTGCTCTTCTTCTACCTCTCCTGCAAGGATACGAAAAGGGCACCAGGGCTTCAGGGCTGGCACGGACTTTCTCCTCAGTAAAAAGAAGGAAGGCGGGAGACATCCCACCGGGAGTGCCATCCTTTTGTTCACGTGCGGGTGGGGTTATCGTCAGCACGACGTGTGTGCGGTGATCGGAGTGAGGGGTAGGATATAGCTACGGGAGAGAGACCATAAGGTAATGTGTTTCGGGCACTCCCTCTCATGACCGTATCTATCTCAAAGCGGTATCATGCACTCGCCTTTTACGGAGAGTCGATGGGAGACCGAGTGACATGAGAAGTTTTTGGGTTGAGGGGAAACATGGCTGGGATGTGGGCATGCCAGTCGATTTCTTGACAATCACCCATGGAATTGAATGTTTAACCGGGCATGCGCCACCAGGGCGTGACATGTGGACTCAAGGGGTGAGGTACACGTGGAGGGAATGACAATTCCGTGGGTGCGAGTGCGCAGGCGACTGTGGGGAGTCGTATACAGGACATCTTTCCCCATCGACCACAAGTAGTCGGTGTTTATTTACATCAGATTGAATCTGAAGACCTTCGTTCCTTGCTAAAGAGGAGTCTGTATATTCCTGAAGTCCTAGGTGGAGAGCCAGGGGCCGATCAGCTCGTCGATGGTGGCCTAGCCACCATCTTCAATTTCTAGTGGGGCTAGCAGCAAATCGACAAAGTCTTGATCTTCGCCCTCCTCGGCCTCAGGGATGCCGTAGGTCTCTTCTTGCTCATCTTGGCCCAGTGTCGAAGCGGCATTCACCTCGCATCCCTTCAGGACTGTAGTCGATGGGCCTGTGGGGTTTTCTAGCGTGGAAGGGCACAAGGCTACCTCAGAGTCTTCCAGGTAATCATCATAGACCGCTTCGGTCGGGGCCAAGGTCGCTGCATCTTCAGGAGCCTGGTGGTGGACAGAGATAATGTAGACTCCCCTCCTGGGGCCACCTGTCATATGGGGACGTGGCGGGCCAACTACATAGTCTCCCATTCTTAGCTCATCCCTATCAATCAGGTCTTGAGCTATGTCTTTTAGACGTAACAGTCCTCAATGGCATTACCGGGTATCTGGTGATAGGGGTAGAATAGTGGGTCACCGCTTCTCCGAATATCTTGAGGCCTCTTGGACATCGGGAGGGAAATCTTGCCATAGTGATAGGCCCAATCAAAGATGCCTTGGGTCTTTTATCTTGGGATGGAGTAGAGCTTCTGCAACTTCTCTTGCAATGTAAGGCATCTCCTAGCTGGCTGTCTGGTTGAAGGGCTCGCCGTGTTCCTTGTCCTCCTCCCTGACTAGATGGAGGTATCGGGGCTGGTGGTCCGAGACCAAGCCACGTCTTCACCCCATGGGCCGAGGGAGCCTTGGGTCAGGTCTACCACCAGTGCAGCTAATTAAACCAATTGTGCCTTGAGCATCTCGATCTCCCGTTGCTGCCTATGGTACAAGGCGAGCATAACAGGGTCATATCGGGGAGGGCCTGAAACACGGCCCATACCTCTACTTCCTGCCTCACCAACAGAGGGGGATGATGGAACCCTAATGATACGGTCCATTGAGGTTGACCCTTCGGAAGAGGGAAAGACCTTCCCCATGCGCCTGCGGTGGAGGGGGTTCTAGAGGAACACTTCTTCATCTTGTGTCTCTTCAGCCAGTGGCAGAGGTTGCTTGTCATGGCGGGCTCCCTGCAGGGCTGCAGCCTTGACGGGGTTCGCTGCCGAGTGGAGCCGACACCAATATCACATCGGCTTCGTAGTAGTCTTCCGGTGACAAGCCTAAACTCGGATGCTTGGTAATCCGTAGCAGCCTCCGGTCCAAGTTTGGCGGGTTCCACATCTTCTCAAACATCTCCTTCTGGCTGGAGGGTTGATAAAGAGGAATGTCACCCCACACTCATCCACCCCCATTTCACCCCCCTCCTACTCCATTTCCCATTGGCAAGTTGCAGATGTTGTTCAGGTCGCAGGCAACAAACTTGCTGCAAGATACAGAGCCTACCCCAGAGTCATCGTGCAGCTTCTGGTGGCAAGACATACACCATTGGAAAGGGCGTCCAGAGATCTTTGTAGGCAAGATAGTTTCATCAAATTTTGACATCGGAGCTCCCCGGGAGAGCCGTTCTTCACCGACTGCGCAGAATAGGTCCGGCCAGCAACCTGAAGAGAGTTTCAGAAGCTCCTCTGGTCACTCCCCGACATATATGGGCGCGAAACTTGGCCGAGAGCTTCCTCTACCAGTCCCCTATCATCCCCAATAAGTGTAATGGGATTTGGACTTCGCCATCAAGAGTTCCAAATTTTCTCCCCCAAGTGCGCAGACCAGTCCAGTCTGGGCCTGAATAGACACTCCTTCACTCGACAGGCTCTATCTCTGTACTCCGACCTCCTCTGGTGTTCTTTCTAGTCACGTTTCGAAGAAGACTTGTCAACAGTTTCAACAACTCTAGCCACGCTTGATTCAGAGTTTAGGAGTGCTCATGGCAGCCTTGACTTCTTGCTGCTATGGTACCGGAGTGGATAGAACCAGGAAGTAGGGACCCGATTCATGGCTCCTCCCCGATCGGCACCGCCAACTTGAGAATTCCCCAAAAATTGGGCATCAACCTGATCTAGTACCAGAGAGTTTGCCACCAGTCTCGTTGCCAAAAAAATTCAGGAGTGGCCGCAGCGGCACCAATACCACCTGTCTGTCCTCTATTCCAAAGGGTGGACAGAATCGACGAGCTTCGTCCCATTTGTTTCTAATTCAATTCTCCCCTCCCCGCCTGGCCAGCTGACCGCCCCTCCTTGCGTGGAGGTAGTGTTTGAATGTAGCCACTATTTTCCTGCCCCTAGTCCATCCCTCCTATGTGAGGAGTAGTTCATGTAATTATTTAAACAGGGAGAAGTTTCACCGACGCAGTGTGCAGGGAACCCACACTTCTCCGCTCGCCCACGTCTCCGCCCGGGGTCAGTTTCTTCAAATAGGCCAGGTAATCTCTCAACCCCTGCTCATATTTTAGAGCTTGTTCAATTAATATCCGTCAACGCTCTGCTGGAGTGTTAGAGAGCACCCGGTCCTTAAAGCACCCTTACTTTCGAGTGACCACTGTGGAGGAAGTGTGTGATCCGAGTCCCTTGTGGCACTCAGTCAGCCCATCAATTCGGGCTCAACATCACTCAATCATAGATCAAATACTCAATCATAGATCAATCACAGCTTTCTTATGTGGTGCCTCATTATGTTCCTATCATCAAAACATACATCATACCAAAGCACAAGGGGCACAACAACCCTCGGGGTTTCCTCCCGTCTTGGTCATCCCTCTTAGACATGCCTTGGCCTATGGAATACTGGTGCCCCTCGTAAGCTAGCCCTCAGGATTTCCATCCATCTAGGTCTGTTGGTCGCCGTCTTGGCCTCCCGATATTAAGGAGCTTACCCCAACTTCGTGGGTATGCCTCCGCTTCTCCACCGTGACCCTCTGGATATGGGGAGACACTGCCTAAATTTTGTTAGATCAAACTATACAATTGCCACTATAACTCAAGTTATAATGAGATGTACTTTGAATTGGCAAATCATTGTGCTTGAGTATAAGCCTCGCACAAGTTTTGACCCTATCTCCAGGGCATTCAGGACCTGAATTCACCCATTAATTAATCCAAAAAGCCAATGAATAAATCTGCAACTCAAACAGGTTAAAACTATGGAACTATACCTAAATTCAGCGCGGGCCAAGCTCGGTGCGCCCTAATCCATTGCGATACCCCCCTGCGCCATTTTACTTGCACACTCAAAACCCCATATTTCCCGAGCTTACCCACCCGGCGCGGCCCGATCTGGCTCGCTCCTCACCCCCCGCGCCGTTGAACCTCATCTATCCACCTCGTGCCATTTTAACATTACACCTACGATGCCCCACGTCGAGTTAGCCTATACCTACGCCCAACCATACTGGATTTAAATAAACTACCCCCTTTGCACTGTTTTAACCCCTCACTCATTCCTGGGTTAACCCTTGCCTTTTATGACAGGGATTGATCAACCTAATTGACCATGAGTCGGGTAAAAAGAGACTGATTAAGTTAAATCTATCTTCTATCATGCTCTTATTATGCGCATTGTACATATTCATACATATATGTATCACCTTGATGCATGCTTGCATGATCTGACTCTACGGTATATCAAATGGTGATTAGCGAAAAGTCGAGTTATGCTCGACCGGAGGCTTTCACTATGTGTGATGATGGTCCTCGGACCTATGTTCTTCGCCATGTACTGTGAGTCGGCCTAATAAATAAATACTACCATATTGTGTGCTTGCATGCAATCACGTCTTTCACATATTCTAGTGGCCACATGGTATTTCTATTTTGACGATTAATTAAGGGTTTTCCTTCTTCCGAAAGGATGTAATTAACATCGCAGCACCACATGCCTTAGAATTGAGTGCACTGTTAAAGTAGAGAATCCATGAAGGTTCACCATCGAAGATGGCTCCTAAGGCTTCATCCGGAAAATCTTCCTCCGCAGGAGAATGTGTGGGAAGCAGATGATGGGCAAGATGCTTTGCAATGGCCTGCCCCTTGACCACCTTTTGACTGATGTAGGTGATGTCAAATTGGTTATGGAAACTTTGCCACCTCACCAAATGGTCGGTCAACATAGGCTTTTCCAACAAGTATTTGATCGGGTCCATTCGCACCAAGAGCTTTACTTCATGTGCTAGAAAATAGTGCTTCAACTTTTGGGTGACCCAGATGATAGCCGCGTAAGTCTTTTCCAAGGTAGTATACTTCATCTCGGCTTCATTGAACAACTTGGGTAGGTAGTAGACTACCCGTTCCCTTTTCGTATCATCATATTAGGCCAAAACTACCCTAATAGATTCCTTCTTGGTGGACACATAGAGCAGTAAAGGTCGACCCGGGGCTGGGAGTACTAAGATGGGAGAATTTAGAAGGTAACTCTTCAGGTCTTCAAAGGTCTTTTGGCACTTATCATTCTAATCAAACTTAGCTTCTCCTTTCAACATGTCATAAAAGTGCTTGCATCGTTGAGAGTGATGAGATATAAATCTCCTAATGAACTACAAATGTCCGACTAGACCTCAGACTTCTTTAATATTCTTGGGAGGAGCCATTTCAGCAATGGCCTTGGCTTTGTTAGGGTCAATTTCAATCCCTCTTTTGCTAACTATAAACCCTAAAATCTTGCCTAAAGAAACCCCGAACACACACTTCTTGGGGTTCATTTTGAGTTGATGCTCTTGAGACCGTTGGAGAACAGTGCGAAGAACCTAGGCATGGCCACTCCTGGTATTGGATTTTACCAGAATGTCATCCACATATACTTCCATATGAACGTGCATCATGTCATGGAAGATGGTCATCATCGCCCTTTAGTATGTTGCTCCTGCATTCTTAAGTCTGAAGGGCATGACACCAAGGCAATAAGTCCCCCATTGAGTCATAAAAGATGTTTTCTCTTGGTCTTCTTCCGCTAGGCGGATCTGGTTGTATCTCGAGAAGTCATCCATAAAGGACAACATTTCATAGTTGGCAGTGTTATCTACTAGGACATCTATGTGTGGAAGAGGAAAATCATCCTTTGGGCAAGCACAATTGAGGTCACAAAAATCTATACAAATTCGGACCCTACTGTCCTTCTTCATAACAAGGACAACATTAGCTACCCATTGCGGATACAAGACTACCTTGATGAACTTGGCCTTATAGAGCTTGTTAATTTCCTCTTTGACCTTGAGTGCGAGTTTCAGGTGAAGTCGCCTTAATTTTTGTTTGATAGCTCATGCATCGGGTTTTAGAACCAAGCAGTGTTCTACTAATGATGGATCTAAACCTGACATGTCCTCGTAGGAGCTAGCGAAGGGATTAGGGAATTCTTTAAGAACTGCCACAAGCGAAGCTTCTTCTTCACTCTTCAAATAGGCACTTATCAATATGATCTTGGGGTTATCCTTGGTTTCGAGATTAATTTCCTTGGTAGACTCATCGATAGAAATATTGGGCTCCTCGAATCTTCTTGTTCCATTGACGAAAGGAGCTATGGGATCAATGCAATTCTCTAGCGACTCCTCTTCTTCTTCTAACACGTAGACTCCGAGGCCGTTGTCTAATGGAGATCCTTCTAGTTCGACTGCCCCTAGGGAAATGGGATTTGATGTGAACTCGAAGACCTGACATAGCTACGTACACTTATCGGCTAACTGATTGAGGTAACGCGTAGGAACCTGACGGACCCTAGATTGCTTGGAAGGAAATGGTGCTATATATAGACACAGACTCAAACTAGACTATTGACGTGCCAAAATATTCATCGTTAAAAACATGCTATCATGCTTCGTACTCTATACCGTCGAGGTATTGTGCGCTTTGGTCTACCGACCTCATAGTTTTGTCCCTTTCTAACAGTGACTGGCTCTGAAATTGGGGACTTCCCAGGCAGGTCACCCATCCCAATACTACTCCCCATTACGCATGCTTAACTTTGGAGTTCATAATAAGAACTGAGCTGATACTTCAAAATGCGCCTTGATGATATAAAGTACAACTTAGCTATATTTGAGGGTGTTACAATCTACCCCTCTTATATAGACGACGTCCTCGTCGCTGGGCACATATAGCACACAATCACGCAATCAAACCTCTAGGCAGGTATGACTCTAGAGGTGGCTCCCACTATGTAACACTTTATCCCATTACGGGTTCAAGAGGTAGCTCCCATAGTGTAGCACTTTGCCCTGTATGGCACTTAGCTCCCACACTTTCGGCTGGGGTATGGCTCTGATACCATTTTGCCACGCCCCGTACTATTTACCGTCTAGGTATTGTGCGCTTTGGCCTATCGACCTCATGGTTTTGTCCCTTTCTAATAGTGATCTACTCCAAAATGGGAGGCTTTCCAGGCAAGTCACCCATCTCAATACTACTCCCCATTAAGTAGGCTTAACTTCAGAGTTCTTAAAAAGAATTGAGCCAATACTTCAAATGACATCTCAGTTATATAGAGTACAACTCTACTATATTTGAGGGTGTTATACATGTGGCAATCAATCAAAATGCGAAACTCACAATACAATTCAAATGAACAGTAGTACACTAGCGAGCACGAGTCGAATCCACAGCGAGGAGTGTTGAAATTGAAAACATAGTATTTCTTTTAGAGCAAAAATGGATGAATGTTTTAAAAGAATATGAAATAAATTTATTTAAAGAAATATGGAGGATTAAGAAATAGAAATTTAGAAATCTAGAGAGAGAGATAATTTTAAACCAATCAAATTAAATACAAAATAAAAATGGACGAAGTGGGATAGTTTTGCGGCCGTGGTGTGAGGGTAACGGCATCGTCTGCTCGAGCCTTTGATTCACGACTCGTCAAGGATGACCACGTGCACTCGACCGAAGTTACGGAATCACTTCTCTTGACTGTCTTTAGAAGAAATTGAGAAGATGATAGAGAAAGAATTTTTAAAGAAACATTAGAGAGAGATGGGAAGAGAGATTATACAACATAAAAATGAAGAATAACACCACTAGAATTAAATATAAACTAAAACAAACTTACAAGTGTATGAAAATGACAACAAAAATCCGTTTTCAAAGAAACACACGCCTAGGTTCAGGGCGTTACAGCCCGGTCATTATCCTCAAGGAAATAAGATAAAAACGGCTTATTGAACACGCCTTCGGTCGAGGCGTTCCCCACAGGTAACGCCTCTGAAGAAGACGTGCGTCATTATTTCCAAAAAAAATAGAATATCTCATTTCCTCAAAATGAATCCAGGGTGTAACGCCTTGAAGGAAGAAACGCCTCGCTCTCCAGTCGTCAATTCTTTTAGACGCGGCCTAATTGAAGGCGTGTCTTCATTTCCTGCTATTTTCTAGCTTTCCTCGAAAGACCATTGCTTTGATTGAAGCTGCCTTCCTTTGAGCCTTTCCTGGAAACTATTTGGAGATGTTCATTAGAGTTTCATATCCATTCTATCATTCAAGCTTTTACCATCGCACAATGTGGCTTTAAACCCATTCAAAACTTGTTCGTGAACACTTTGACACAGCATGAGGTGAAAACTGAGTTTAGGGTTTTGTTATCATCAAAATCACTTGGAGAAACTCAACACTTACACATGCTTGAATCAGTCAAACCAAACACTATATCATCTACATATATCTGTACTATAATGATATGGCCATTCAAAACTTTTGTAAATAGATTTTGGTCAACTTTACCTCTACTGTAGCCCCTACTGGTCAGATGTGTATTGAGTCTATCATACCAGGCTCGAGGGGTCTACTTTAGTCCATACAATGCTTTATTTAACATATATACATGGTTAGGCAAATCATCATGTTCAAAATCGGGAGGCTGTTCCACAAACACCTCCGCTTTTATCAAGCCATTCAGAAAAGTACTTTTGACAGTTTTATGCCTAATGAGCATGCAAATGCTAACAAAATTCTGATGGCTTCTATTCTTATTACAGGAGCATATGATTCTTCATAGTCAATCCTAATCTCCTGATTATATCCCTTAGCTACTAGTCTGGCTTTATTTCTGGTTATTACCCCATCTTCATTCATTTTGTTCCTAAAGACCCATTTAGTCCCAATGACTGGTTGATCTGTGGGTCTGGGAATCATATTCCACACTTTGTTCCTTTCAAATTGGCTAAGTTCCTCATGCATGGCATTGATCCCATGTTCATCTTGCAAGGCTTCTTCAATGTTTTTGAGTTAAATTTGGGACACTAATGCAATGAGGTCTTCATTATTCACATCTTTATGAAAGGATCTAGTCCTAAGGGGGTCATGGACGTTTCCTATTATGTTTAGGACATGGTGGTCGTTTAAGGTCCAAACGTTGATAGAAGACTCACCGGACATGGTTGATTGAACTGAATTTTCAGTCGACTGACCTGTTTCTTGTTCTGTAGATTGCGGTTGGCTACCTTGCCCTGGTTCTTCCTTGGATTCCAGAAATTTTCCATCATATCCTCCATTTCCTTGTCATCAACACTTTCATCAGATTCAACAAATATTTCAGCAAACAATACATGTGGAGTTTCTTCCACAACTTGGTTTTTTACATTGAAAATCCTATGTGCTCTAGATGTTTCAGAATACCCTAAAAATATTCCAATATCACTCTTAGCCTCAAATTTATCAAGATTAGCTTTGGGTTCGCGAAGGCGAGCAGGAGAGATGCGCTGATGCTCAATGCACTTTCGGACCTTATTGTCATCAAGACATCTGAGAAGAACACCAGTAAGGCTTCTCTTATATAGAACTCTTTCAACCAGCGTGTATTTAAGGGCCACTCTCCTTATAGCTTTCTTATCTTCTGCTATGGCTTCTTTAGGGTAAGACTGATCCTTGCAATATTTGGCAATTTCATAGAACCATGGCTTCTCCTCGCCGGCTAGTTCTTCTTTCAATTCAACCAACATGATTTCCCTCTTCTCAATGATTTCTCCCTTACAGACCCTCCTTAATACTTCTTCTTTAACATTCAGGAGGGAAATGTCTTGGATAGCAGGAGTGAGACGCTTATAAATGGTGATAAACTTGAACCACCTTCCCTGGGGGAACCTTAGAGATGATACCAAGGAGGCGAGAGCATCGGCCAAAATATTCTGGTCATGAGGGACATGGACGAAGATCAGCTTGGTGAATAATTTGGCAAAAGCGGAGACTAGCTCTTGATATGGCTTCAGCTTAGGATCAAAGGTGTGATATTTGGTAAGTACCTGGAGGAGAACAAGTTGACTATCACCTACAATTCGTAGCTTAGTGACACGAAGAGATTGGGTAACTTCTAAGCCAGTTATAAGAGCCTCATATTCAGCTATATTGTTGGTGACTGGGAATGCGAGCTGATACGCCTATGGGATGATGGCACCTTCGGGTGACAGGAGGGCAATGCCAACACCTCTTCCTTGAGAATTCAAAGCTCGATCAAAACATAATGTCCACATACGATCATCTGACTCGTTGATGGACATTAGCTCCTCATCTAAAAACTCTGATTGGACAAGATCGAATTTAGGGAGAGGATGATGAGCGAGATGTTCGGCTATGGCATAGCCCTTAATCGCCTTTTGCTGGATGTAGGTGTTGTCAAACTGGGAGAGGAAGCTTTGCCAGTGTGTAAGCCTATTTGTGAGGACATATTTATCCAAGAGAAATTTGATATGATTCATTCGGGCAATCAGATGAACCTCGTGAGCCAGAAAGTAGTGTTTTAATTTCTGCACCACCCACATAAGAGTGACGTAGGTTTTTTCCATAGTTTTATACTTCTGTTCATAGGGGTTTAGAATTTTGGACAAGTAATAGGTCACCCTTTCCTTGCCTGCTTCGTCAGCTTGTGCCAAAATGGCTCCCACGGAGTCATCCAAGACTGAGACAAAGGATCAAAGGTTTACTTGGCGTGGGTGGAATGAGAATGGGTGGATTAGCCAAATATTCCTTTAATCCTTCAGGGATCCCGCGGAACCCCAACCGAGAAAACCACGGCGGAAAGGAAAGCTACGCTAGCTACGAAAGCAGGAAAGTAATTACGGCGGCCGGTAAAACCTCGGCTCTACAGCTACTCCTACTAGCAACAGAAAAACACAACCTGGTCTCCCGTCAGGGGACAACCAAGTCACGCGCCTGACCTCCCGATCGCACAATCGAGAGACTACCAGACACGAACCGTCCTAGCCACGCTACCCAATATTGTTCAAGCGGTCGAACGACCAGATCTCCATGCTGATCATCTTTTCTAATACCTCCCTCCTGAGTTTTTTTTTTTACAAATCTGCACAGTGTCCTCCTAGTGCGGAGGCCGCTTGCATCTCATTCTGAGGTTTCTCCATCTCTTGATGTATTCAAGGGGTGTTTCATCCGCCCTTTGTCTTGTTGAGTAGAGCTTAGCCACCGTGACCTCCCTTTCAGTGATATGAAACCTCTCTCTGAATTTCTTTTGCATATCCGGCCAGTCACTGATCGACCTGTCTGGGAGGCTGGAATACCACTCAAATGCGAGCCCCGTCAGCGAGGACCTGAAAAACTTCATCAAGTATGACTCGTCTGTGGCTAGATCACCCATGACGGTCATATAGTAAGCGACGTGTTCCTTCGGGGATCCCCTCCCGTTGAACTTGTCGAACTTAGGTGGCTTGCTGATCCCAGGAGGGAGCCGCTTTGCAACATGATGTGGTGGGTATGGCACCTAGTAGGCATCAAATGTGACATAGTCGCCTTCGCTTTGCTCAGCAAGCTTCAGCTCGATCATCCTTTCCACCATCAGTTTGTTCACGATGGTTGGATCGACCTGTTCTAGGTAGAAATACGTCAGCTGTAGATAAGGGGTGACCAAGGTGGTCGCCTATGGAGGAGGACGCAGCAATGAAGGCGCCTTGTGTATTTGTGGCAGCACCGGTGGCATCAACGGCTGTGGTGGGCATTGCTGGGTGGTCACCATGCTGGGTTCTGCCAGCTGGGGCAAGGTATATAGCGGTGGGAAGTCGCTTGGTTTGGCGCCTCTCCGTGACGATTCGACTTGCATCTCAGGCTGCTTAGAGGCCGAGACTTGCTCCGTCTTATCCATCAGCTGCTTCTTCAGGAGCTCTATCTCCTGTTGATACTTCTGGAGTAGCATCAGCACTGACGGATCCATAGCCGCTGTGCTGGGAATGGCTTCTACCATCTCCCCTGATGCACCTTTAGGCAGGATATCAAGCAATACGTCCTCATCTTCTACCTTGAGCAGACTACCCTGAGCCATTCATCCCTTTGAGCGGCTACGGGCAATCCGTTCATCCCTAGTTGAATGGTCTGCCTTCGACCGTTCATCTTCCCTTGGAAGGTCTGCTCCAGATCGTTCATTGCCCTAAGCGGCCAGATCCAGACCACTTATCCTTTGGACGGTCCAGGGAGGACCATCTCCTGGTTCTGAGTCTTCCATGCTCGCGTGAGCATTGTGTTGGCCTTCGGTCGACCCGGTTGTGACCCAATGGTCGACTTTCAGTCTTGTGAGTGTCCCGGACACCCCAGAGGTTTCGTGTTCGTGTTTTGAGGTGTCTGCGGGTTCCGTGTTACCATGATTTCAGACTTAGGGACTAGGCTAGATTGACGGCGTTGTGTCGTTATGTGTGATGGTCTTGACCCGAGTCTTGCGACTCAGGGACCGTTGAGTTTAATAGGTCTAGTGGGCTATCCAGCGTCAAGTGGCCATGAGCCACTTCTTCCCTCGTGTTACTAGTGATCGGTGCGTGCGTGATTTTCTGTGTTCATGTTTAGTGAACCCCCACTAGTCGTAGCTTTCCTGCGCACGCGCGTGCGGACCCACTTAGGAGTGGTGAAGAGCGTGACCTGAGAGAGACGGTGAGTAGGCTAGTTACCGTAGGGCTCCCGCGTACCGTCGAGTCCGGACTGGTGGGAGAATTACCAGCTAGAGGACAAACCTTGGGCGTATGGTCTGAGTGTGTACACGAGGCTAAGGGTTCGGACCCGCGCTGACGAGTGCGACCTCAGCTAGTCCTTATTTTGTGATACTTCTAGTTACTAAGTGTGTCTGTGACTCGCGCCCGGGGCGTTGTAGCTAGACACTTATGACGTGGTGTAAGACGTTAGGGGATGCATCCGGTCGTTCTTCTAATGGGTGGTGCTCCCGTCACGTGACGCGAGTTGTCGTGTCTCAGATTTTCATTCTCGTCTGTGAGACGGGGTTTCGGGTGTTATTTTCGAGAGCATTCTCGTAGTCGAGGTCTAGGGTTTCCGGTGAGCGTCATCGGGAGTTTTCCTAGACTACGTGGAATTCACGACAGTGAGGTCGTGATTGTGATTCCAGACTGTGTAGTTTCGGCTTGGGCCTCGCTGTGAGGGCAAGTTTTTGCGACCGAGGCGTCGTGTCATTTTTCTAGTAGCGTGACTAGGGTGGTTCGTGTCTGGTTGTCTCCCGACCGTGGAATCAGGATGTCGGGTGCGTGACTTGGTTGTTCCCCCGACGGGAGACTGGGTCGTGTTTTCCGAATTCCTCGAGAAAATAGATCCGAGACCCGAACACAGGATCCAATAAGACCCAATAAGGATCCGGGGCATTACACAGTTGGCCGATGGTGGCTTGTGTGTGACCTACCTGTCACCTAGTTGGTCGTTGTCACGACTGTGCATATATAGCGACAATTGCGGTGAAGTCAACAACTACATGTGCAAGCAAGGTGTCAGCGCTCACCGCTCTGGCACCCTATCAGTATTGGGAGCCAGGATGCCTATCTTGGACGCTCTTGTGCTGTCTGCAGTCATCCCAGGTAACCCATTGTCATGGGAAAAACCCAGTCGTGGTACTTTAAGTGCACTCGTATTATCATTCAGCGTCATGAAGTTACGGTCTCCCACGGGATCCTCAGCCCGTGTGCTCAGAATAAAGTCACTCTCCTAGAATGAGGACTGCTGTCCATCGTCGTCGTTATTGTCGCTCACGACTTCTCTTGTGTCATACTTCTATGCTTCAAGTCTAATGGGTAGACGTCACATCATGTGTGTCAGCGCATTAACCTGAGGATGAGGCAATACGACCCACTGACAAATTCACTGTGAAATGGACAAACGAAACCACGACGAACCACTACGTTGTTATACCACTATTGGATAACCTCACTAGCATATACAAAATAAATTCGGAGTCGGAGGACATACCTCGCAGCAGAAGCAAAATGAACAAAAGAACCAATGGAAGCAAAACACACGTGTGTACCATCGTGCAAATACAATATTGGCTACCAGAGTAGACCTCTACCCATACATCATCGCGGAGTCGATTCCATGGGTCCACGTTTCAAATCTATGGATTATGATGATGCTCCCCCGAAGACCCTGTCGAGAACCATCCTAAGACTAGAATCACCCGTCACCACCTCTGAAAGTATGATCTGCTCGTAGACGTAGTATTCTCGTTGTTCTCATCTAAGACATAAGAGGGAAGAACAAGGAGAGAGAATACATAGAGAAAGAGAGAGAGAGAGAGAGAGAAGGGGCTATTGCAACCGTCACTGACATTAATGTACTCTAAAACTACTCTCTCTCTCACATACACATAGTGCACTCGTTCACTCTCTCTCTCTTCTACTGTCTCACACACGCATTACCAACGGGGACAAACCCTTTAGGGAGGACCCCCAAAGAAATCACTGACCAAAGCTCATCGCAACCCCCCATCCGAGCGGCCCTCAACATGACGCTACCATGCATAAGCCCCTTGGGGGCTATTCATAGGGGAGAGTGGAGGGGTGTTTCGACCCAGACTTGCTTTAAGTGATTAAGAATTTATACAATATGGCATGTTCATGCATGAGAAAACGTAAATAAATGACGAGAGTGGAATAACAAGAGTTATCAATGATGACTAGCAAGATTCCAAGTGTATCGAGTAAAATTAACAAGGTAAACGAGCATGTAATATCAAGTCATGTCACGAGATAATGGCTAGTTATTTTTTTCAAGTATTTGCCCATTCCGGGCCACACAAGTCAAGCACGTCAAGTCATGTAATATCAAGCACAAGAGAATGTGGAACGTCATAATTAAGATAGTCAAGTACTTCGGTGCAATGTCACGCCGTGATCATTAAAACTCCCATGGGTACAAGTACTTTCGAGTGCTCCTCCCAGGACTAGATCGGGCTCTATATGCGCAGGCATTGGGTCATGTATTTTGACATCCACTATACTTTAGTAGCCAATAGAATTCCAAAGAAAAGATAATGGTAGGATGATAAGGTAGATTTTTGGAATTTGGAATTCAATGGCAAAAATCATGTAGAGATGACTTAACTAGAAATTCGGGACATGCATAAAATTGGGTAAATGGCGTCCTCTATGGGAGCTGCTGATAAGAATTGACATCCATATCGATGGGCGTTCATTCTGGAAATAGATAAAAGGCACGAAGTAAATAGCATCTGTCACGCAGGGTGCTATTTGTAATTAGCATTCACTATTCTGGATGCAGATTCTAAAAAGTGACATTTTCTCAAAAATGTCAGAAACAGCATTAATTGAGGGCTAGTTTGTCATGGTTCTTCAGAGGGACATGACTGTGACACGGTGTAAGGGTTTTTAGGGTACAACCTGTTCGACTGCCTTGAGGGAATCCAAGACTAGCAGAGACTGACGGAGGTCTCAAAGATGAAATCGCTAGTCCGAAGGAACAGAATGTCTATGGGAGAGCTCAATCATCTTGGAGAGTTGAGGCTAATCAATAGAATCAAAATAGGGACCTCACCCACAGAAGTGGGATGAGAGTGCCAAGCGGTGCCCCACGGTGGGGGTTGTAAAATACTGTAAAATATCGATCAGGAAAACAGCGTCCTGCCTAGCAGGCACTATATCAAATAGCGTCCAATATGACAAGCGCAATTCAACATTTTATTTTTCCACTTTAATACAAATGGCGCTCTTCTAGGAAGATGCTCATTAGTTCAATTCGTTTTATCCAGAATTATTAAATTTATTTTTCAGAATATGACATCCTTATAGGTGGACGTTAATTCCTCATGTTTTTTATAGGTAAGGTCCTTCTGAATCTCTAGATCATTATGATCAATGACGTGGAAAGGATCGTGCACATATTTCTTCAGCATAGAAACGTAGAACACGTTGTGCACTTCAGATAGTTGAGGAGGCAAGGCAATGCGGTAAGCAACCTCGCCAACTCTCTATAGTACTTCGAATGGGCTAATAAATCTCGGTGTAAGCTTACCCTTAACACCGAATCTTCTAATGCCACAACCAGGAGAAACCTTGAGGAAGACGTGGTCCCCAATTTAGAACTCCAGGTCTCTTCTTTTATTGTCAGTATAAGACTTCTACCATGACTGAGCTATCTTGAGTCTATCTTTAATAAGCTGGATCTTCTCATTAGTATGTCTGACCATATCGGGGCTTAGTATCTGCCTTTCACCAACTTCTTCCCAACATATGGGAGATCAACAAGTCCTACCATAGAGTGCTTCGATTGGAACCATTAGAATACTGGCCTGGTAGCTATTGTTGTAAGCAAACTCGGCCAGGGGCAAGTGGTCATGCCAGTTTCCACCGAAGTCAATGACACATGCTCTCAGCATATCTTCAACGATTTGATTTATCATTTTTGTCTGACCATCTGTTTGGGGATGAAAGACAGCACTGAAGTTTAGTTTAGTCCCCAAAGTGTGTTGTAGACCCTTCCAGAAGTGAGAGGTGACACGCGGGTCTCGGTCAGACACAATAGTTACAGGAATGCCATGTAACCTTACAATCTCCCTGATGTACACTGCAGCTAGGACATTAATCGACCAATGGCTCTTGACAGGTACAAAGTAAGCCGATTTAGTGAGACGGTCAATTATTACCTAGATACCATCATGTCCGCCCTGAGACTTAGGCAAACCCATGATGAAATATATTTTGATATCTTCCCATGTCCACTTGGGAATGTCAAGAGGGTGTAATTTGTCTCGCAGGTTTTTGGTGTTCTGCCTTGACTTGCTGGCACGTGAGATCGCGAAATACGAAATCTGCTACCTCACGTTTCATGTTTGGCCACTAAAAGATTCTTTTCAAGTCCTTGTACATCTTGGTTGCTCCAGGGTGAATAGTGTACTTAGAGTGGTGAGCTTCTTCTAGAATCTTTTTCTTTAATTCAGGATAGTCTGGTACATATGTCCTCTCACGGAACAATAGTCTGTCATCATCTGCTAACTTGAAATCAGGCCTCTCGCCTAGCTTATCCTTTATATCCACAAGTGTAGGATCTTCATCTTGCAACCTCTTGATCTCAGAAAATAGGTCGTAACCTCCACTGAGCCTCCCATTAACCTTTGCTCCCAACCAAGTAATCCTCCATCCCCCACACCTAAAACCTCTACTATCCTTATAACCCCGAACCCAACCACTCTGATTCCTCCACTCGACCCCTTACCCATACCTGTGATTAATCCTGAGCAGGGCCCATCTATTTTTGCACCCGAGCCAACCTCGTCTGCTCCCAAGCAAGGGGAAAAGCTCGTCATGTTTCAACCTCCACCTACCCTTCCTATAGCACCTTCTATTAAACCTCCATCATTTATTGAGCCTTCCACCTCCATCTCGTCTCCTTCCGCCTCCCCACGGAGTGAATGTATCTCTACAAATATATGTGCCACAGAATATGAGCAAGAACAAGATACGAAGAATTTGGTCATAGTTATGTCATTCAAAATCTAAGATTTCAATTGCCAAATGTCAATTCAGGTTCTTGTGCCGGGCATCTTTGAGAAGGTCGAGCCTCCACCTACATCAATATCCACCAAGAAGGACTCTCACAAATTATTGTTGAGCAAATCAGGGGCCAAAATAATAGAGGCCACATTACTCATTGGCTAAGATACTTTCAAGGCTCTCATTACCCCTTATTCAGTCAGTTTAAATGACTAATCAAGAGAAGGGGTTCTCCTCGTGCATAGTGATGACACGTTCCATTGCAAAGGAGATGATGAACTCTATGCTCAAGACCGGGTCAGGGCAGTCCTTGTTGGAAACTTTTGATGTCATGTCTACTCACCATCAACTTCCATGCAAGGGGCGAATACCTATGTTACCAAGCATATTCACAAATGATATGCCAACGGCCTTGAGCAGTACGCCAAATATAAGGCTCATTGTGCCAAATGTCGAAACTCTAATGATAGATACCATCCATTTAAGGGAGCTATTTCTAGAGGAGTTAATTTCATGTCGATATTCCTGCTTCACAAGCGGAACTCTCAAATTTTTGTTATGATTATTTGCCAAGGGAGTTACCGTTCATTTTCGAATGTAGGGGTCCCAGTGAAAGTCCATCAAATGAGAGCCTATGGGCGCTAACAGTATCAATTGAGCTGGTGAATCATAAAAGAACAAGATCATCTATCTGGGCACCTCGCTGGAGAGGGCATGCGAGGTTAAGAGGCCAAGAAGTTATGTTGAAGGATAAGGGGCTGCATTGTAAGAGAGTATCTACCAAGAAGAAAGGAAGGCATAAGGTGAAGCTTAAGGACAAGAAATCCCTTGGTGAGAGGGCCCTCATTGGTCCATCCACGAAAATAGGCAAGCCATTCCTACTGCATATTCGTCATCATCAAAAGATATCTGTAAGTATTGTGACAAGGTTGGTCATAAGACTGATGAGTGCTGGAGAAAGAAGGGAGCATGCTTGCGTTGTGGAAGTAGGAATCATCAGATTTTCGATTGTCCCCTTATGAAGGAATCTCCGTCGAAGAAGAAAAGTCAAGAAGGACCAAGGCGTCAAGAAAGACTCCAAGCTCTGATAGAATCTGCACCTATTGAAGAAGGAGGAGTGGTGAAGGGTACTCTCATCGTCAATTCTAGAACTACTTTTGCTCTATTTGATACTAGAGCTACCCGTTCATTCATATCCCAAAATTTTACTGCCACCTTACATGAAAAATATGTTCATTTGAAAACTGAACTTATCTTTTCCACACCATTAGGAGTAAGCACTGAGCTTAAATATTATTTTCCCTCTAGTGAAATATTGATTAGTGGTCGTAACTTAACCGCTGATTTGATATGCATGAATATGAAAGGTTATGATGTAATCTTAGGTGTTGACTGGTTGGCCAAGTATAAAGTTAAGGTAGATTACAGGCGAGGTAGTGTAACCTTTGGTGAACTGGGATATCCGGAACTCTCTTTCTCTAAAAATAGCCATCCTAGACACCCTCTTCTCATCTCTGCCCTTCAACCTCAAAAAATGATGAAGAAAGGATGTGTTGCATTCTTGGCTTCTATCCTTGAAACCTAACCCAAGAAATCCATTCTGGAAGAAATCTCTGTTGTTAGGGAATATCTTGATGTACTTCCCGAGGAGTTACCTAGCATACCACCCGAGAGAGAAGCTTCATTCTCAATCGATTTGATAGTAAGAGTAGTCCCTGTATCCAAAACTCCTTATAGAATATCACCTGTTGAGTTGAAGGAATTAAAAGAGTAATTGATGGAATTGTTAGAGAAAAGATTCATCAGACCTAGTACGTCACCTTGGGGAGCACTTGTTCTCTTTGTGAAGAAGAAAGATGGATCGATGAGGTTATACATTGATTATAGACACTTGAACCAATTGACTATCAAGAATAAGTACCCTCTGCCAAGAATTGAAGAACTATTTGATCAAATCTCTAGAGCTCATTATTTCTCCAAGATTGACCTTAGGTCGGGCTATCATCAACTGAGAATCAAGGAAGAAGATATTTATAAGACAGCATTCAAGAGTAGATATGGACACTATGAATTTATTGTCATGCCTTTTGGGCTGACTAATGCACCTGCAGCCTTTATGCAACTCAATCCGCGTGACCCCTACTGAGTCTGGCTGTGACTCACCCTTCTACTTTTCAGGTGAGCCACCCCAGCCTTCGACCGGAGGACCTCGTGCTTTTCCAGACCGGGTCTAGTCAGCCAGCTGGTGTCAGTGTTGTCTTTTTGTACTTTTGACCGGGGTATGCCCCGCGTAGTTGTACATTTGGACTTTGTATATTGTGGACTTGTTCTTTTGGCAATTCTGGACTAGTGTATAATCAATAACACTCTGATATATATAAATATTTCAATTGCTTCCGCATTTCAATTTATAATAACTATTCTAAATTAATCTGCGCGTTGTGTAATTCCAATTCGTTATGCGCTCCCTCGACAAACTCTCCCAGCCCTTCAGGGGCCTCATCAGCCTCTTGGGTGACTTCTCCAGTTCCTGGTAGCGATAATTCGATGCTACATCGGGTTATCGGTATCTGGAGCTCTGGGTCGTTACACCATACCTCTCTCTCACACATGAATTGGTGGCGGGTGCCACCGTAGGCCTCCCCCTAGTGCATGACCCGGTGACGGTGCCCCCTTATGCCTCCCTCACTAGCCAGTGGCAGGTGCCACTATATGCATGTTTCCCTCGATCCCTCTCACTCCTCTCACCGAAGCTTCCCCTCACACACACACGCCAAAGGCCTCTACTGCTCGTCTCTCAATTCAGTGCACCTGTTTAGAATAGGGGCGCCATGGCTTTGTCTCCTCCCTTCATCCCTTCTCTCCTATGCCACACCATGCGGCGACGCCAATTCTCACCATGGACAGAGAGCTTCCACGATGAGTCCAGCATGTGTGGAGGGAACTGTCAGCCCATGCGATGACACGATCGAGCTCATCCCTGAGGCAAGCATTCTCCAACGCCCACCTCCTGCTGTTCCAAGGATGACCGCCCAAGTGTGACCACGCTGCATCCACTCTGGCAAGCGGGGTTCCTCGTTCATCCACAACCTGACGTGCCGGTGGGGAAGCCAGTAAACGGTGGAAGGCTTCCATATCCAGTGGATACTCCCATCATCCGGTGACAGCGGCCTTCAAGTGATCCAGTGACCTCCCACTGAGATGCCTGGCCCCGCACTGCAATAATCCGATGCCACTGCCCCTGTGGCCATCTAGTGACCCTTGTGACCCCTTGAGCCAGTGGCACGATGGCCTCTACAAGCAATCCGGGGGCAGTCCAAGGCCGCTCATCCGGTGACATCTACATCCCTCTTGAAATGATGGCGAAGCTCTTCATCCAGTGGCAGTAGTTGGTCATCCATCCCGTGGCAATGGCGTGAGCCGAAAGCCTGGCATTAACCGTTGGGCATTCTCAGCCACTGGGAGTCCTTGCACAAGCTATGGCGCGCAACGGCTGGAGTTTCGAAGGTTTCCCTATTCGTGCAAGCCTCGAAGGCGATGGCGCTACCAACTGACTGCTCACTCCAAATGGGGAAACGGTGAAGATGAATGACACATGAGAAGAAAACCTGGGGAAAATGACCAATGATGCTCCACAGTCGATCTGTTGTTGCTGTCGTTTTCCTCTCCATGAGTTGAGTATAAAAATAAGAGAACAGAAAAAAGTGAAAGAAGAGGAAGAAGAAGAGATAATAGAGAACAAAGAGACAACAACGAGTGCAGAAGCAGAGGGGCAGCCAAGGGCGTGAGTCTGAGCCAGAGCATTGAAGGTGAGGGGGAAGGAAGGCTGGAGAAGAACCTTCATTAGTGGATCCTCCCTTTCTTGTTTCCTTTGTTTTCTTTTCCTATCAGTTTGGCTCCCCTCTGGGGGGTCCTTTTGTTTCTACTTTCTTTTCCTCACGATTGAGGAGTAAGATGTACTAATTCACTGTGCTTCAAGGGAATAAAAAAAGGGGGCTATGTTCTATCCCTCTCTGCCTTTGCCTGGGGTCACATGTTTCTGAGCGTGTGGTGCAATGTTCCTTCTTTTTCTTGTCAGTTTTCGTTTGGAGTCCCTTCTCCGAGAGATGGCAAGGGAGAAGGCTCAATGTGGTGAGTGGCACTCTGCAGCCTGAGTCTTAAAGGGTTCTTCGTCTGAAGATCACCGCATTTTGAAAGCCCTAGTCTCCCATCTTCTGAATCCCTCATCGCTCCCTTTTCAATTCGAAAGTCTTGTGGAGGATCTGTTGAGGTTCTCTCCCTCTTTCCGAAGGATCGGAGGCAACACTGTACGCGTCAATTCACCTGGGCTCCCACGAAGGATTCTTGCTCCATTACTGCAAACCAGCTCATCTCCTTCATGTCACTGGGCTTTAGCTTCGTGCCTCTTACGGGAGACCCTTGTTTCTACTCTAACTACCACTCACCTCCCGTCCATGTCCCTTAAGTCATCTCCCCTTGTTGCCTTTGCATGCTGGCCTTTAGTGCCAACATCCCCTTTGCCTCCTTACTCCCACGACTAGCCCAGAACCTCCACGTTCGGGGGATCTATCCTTGATCCAATGAGCTAGCCATGCCCCGGTCCGGTGACCCCCATCAACTTCCTACTCATTCGGTGGCTTAGCCACCTTCAGCCGATCCCGTGCCCCATCTTCACCTCTGATCTAGTGACATCCTTGTCTTTTCTCATCCTATGCATCCACTTCCCATGTCATTCGGTGCCTTGCCAGCCAGGTCATCCAGTGACCTTTCCTTTATCTGTCACCCAGTGACGCATCAGCCTCTGTGAACCAGTGACACCTCAGCACGCCTAGCGCTCTGGTGACAGAAACCCTTAGTGATCTGGTGGCATTTGCCCCTCTTGTTTTGGCTTCTCGTCTGCCCGACTTTGCACCATGTTTCGACGTGATGGTTTAAGGTGTTGTTGCTTCCGTGCGCACCTCTATTTTTGGGCAGCTCACTCCTCGTGGACGTGTACTCGCTTTACCCCACCAGCATCTGGGTCTGTGGGAGATGCTGTCAAATTTTTGCTAGAACAATACGTATCAAAAAAAAGAAATGTAAAATGGAAGAAATAAATACATAAAAAGAATAATAATATAAACAACAATAAGATGTTCCAATAAGACAAAAGAACTATGGAAGACACGAAGAGCTAAATACGAGCATTACAGAACGGGACTGAATAATCGAATGCCTCATCATCAATACACGGACGATTAAAGATTGCACAAACTGATCTAGATAAAAATGTCACTGATGTGCATGACACAACTAATGTAATCGTCATGTTAATACTCCCATGAACCCACACATACTCAACTAAACATAATATCTCACGTGATATATCTCCCCTCTCCATTCTATCATATTTAATAAGAAAATCTCATGTAACACCACTTAACACACTTTACATACACGTTATACATTCAAACGTACGCCTACAACCTTACATTTTCTCCTAAGTAGCATACACATAACAAAAAAAAAATTACCCAAGTCAAGTGAATCAGCGGACAGTGTATTGGTACGGTTCACTATTCACCCATTCGTTCAAACCTTTTTAATGTTCATTTATGGATAGAAGAAAATAAGGCTACAAGTCTGTAAGCAGCAGAACAGGGAGATCTTCAATGTCGATGATGAGGAATATATTAACCCCTCACTCTCTCCCATCCTCTCATTTCTCACTCTCACCCTCTCTCTCTTCTCCCACGCTCTCCTCTCACTCTCTCCTCTCCGGTGGCCAACGGAGCTAGGCGGGGACGAAGCGGGGAGACACGGGTGATGAGGACGGTGGGGATGGGTCGAGGATCGAGGCTCGAGGGCACAGTGAAGCCAGTTCGCGGGCGCGAAGGCACCGACGGAGTTTCTAAGTATTTTTTTCGTGGATCGGCGTCCACGGCACGTCGTTTCTTCGGTGGAGATAGGGGGACAGATCCTTAGCCCTTGTACTTCCATTCCCGCGAGTTTCGTAGGCCGTTGTGAGCCGAGCGGGCTAATCGGGACATTTTGGGAAAAATCTATGTTTTAGATCTTATGTGCAGATCCACCGATTCGTCGAGTTTTTGGCCGATCCGAGGCCATAGATGCATGCTAGGAGTTATTTAGACTTTCCCCTTATTTTTCCCCTCTCCCGTGGAGGTATGGGGGCGTGGGAAGAATTTTTGGGATTTTCTCGCCGTTCCGTTCTCGAACGGGTATGGCGGTCGTTCCAGTGACCGCCCCATGACGGGTGCGTCACGGGGTCCTGTATGGTCGGTAGGGCGTCGATCGCTCTGGCGGTCCCACGACAAACTGCCAGAGAGTGTGACGCGCATGGGTTTGGCCGCCAGAGTGGCGAGTTGACCGTTGATTTCCGACCGTTGAATTTTGACCGTTGGGGATCATGTTCCTCTAGCGGCCGTAGAGACAGGCGTCAGAGCGCTGTGGCGCCCTGAGGTAGGTGCGCTAGAGCCAGTGTGACTTCATCTTCTGGCGCTCCAGGGTTGGATCACCAGAGTCCCTTGGTGCTCCAGAGTTGGATCGCCAAAGCCTGTGGCGGCCCAAGGTAGGACCGCCGGGCGATTTTCATGCTCGTCGTGCTCGTTTTGCATTGGGTTGGTCTCCGGTCGGTCTGGTTGTGACCCAATGGCAGACCTATTACCAATGAGTGTTCCGGACACCGTAAGACTTGTGTTCGTGTTTTGGGGGTGTCCGGAGATACCGCATTTGTAATGCCCCAGATTTTTTTGAATATTTTTTGGAATGGGTCCCAGATTGAACTTAGCGATTTCCGCGTGTTTTTACAGGTCAGGCCTTCGGAATGCAGTGCAGGGTGAACCATTACATTCTCCGACTCCAGGATGGTACCGCTGCGTTGTGCGTCTTTCGAGGACCACGGAGATAATTTTTCATATTTTTTTAAATTTCTAATCATAGTGCGGATCCCTTAGCACCACTGTCTCAAGGCCGAGGCGTGGTCCCTGTTTTGTGATTTACTGCTTACTCTTTATCTCTTGGTGAGGTTAGGACCCTCCGCCAGATATTCTTTCCGCCAGATTGAAACTTTCTTCATCAAGACCTCTGTAAGACTCCGCTATCCTTGGAATCCCTCAACGAAATCGAGCGAGTTGTACCCTAAAAATCTTGAAAATAATATTAGTCATGTCACTCTGAAGAAACATGACGTCCTACCCACCGTAGAGCGCTGTAAAGGGTGTTCTATGAGAATCCAGTCACTGTCTGGAATTGGCGTCCAGAACAGTTGAGGCCAAATTGGAAATAGCGTCCAAAATAGTTGACGTGATTTTCCTTCGTGCCTATTGTTCATAAGAATTAGCATCCAAACGAGTGACGCCATTTCTTAAGTTCGCGGCGACTGTATTGACGCCATTTTTCCTAGATTCATGAACGTCCCGATTTTATTAGAGATTTATCGCTATGTCGTCTCCACACAAGGTTCTGTCCTTGAATTCCTCAAATCCGTGAATCTACCTTAATATTCCTACAATGACTTATTCCTTTGGAACTCTATTGACTATGAACTATAGTGGATGTCTAGATATTTACATGACTCAATGCCTAGCGTTAATGGGGCTCGATCTAGTCTTGGGAGGAGCACCCGAAAGTACTTGTGCCCATGGGAGTTATATTGACCACGGTGTGATATTGCACCGAAGTGCATGACTTTCTAGATTATTCTATAACATTCCACTCTCTCATGACATAATAATACATGATATTACTTGACGTGCTTGACTTGACACGATACTTGCTTGAACATGAATAGCCCTTATCTTGTTTATACTATTCTTGTGATCTTATCAGTTCTTGCTATCTATTCTTGATTCATATTTCTTCTTGTTCTATTTAAGCTCATTCATGCATTATTATAGTTGCATGCATGTAATATGTAAATTACTTAAAGCAAGCCTAGTGATAGAGATGTCATTCCTACTGATTTTTTCACTCATATAGATTTATTTCAATATTTTTCAGGTAATCAGGTGGCTAGCGAGGCCGTTGTTCTAGCGGTAAGGGAAAGTGTGCATGAGAGCTCCAAAAGATAGATGACCCGTGTCTTTTATTTTTCTTGAGTTTAGATTAGATCTCTTAGTCTAGTCAGTGTGTCTTCTTTTTCTTTGAAATTGTAATTAAAGTCAAAGTTTGTAATAGCAAGATTATATTAATAAAGATTTGTTCGTAGGGCTCGCCCGTATGCACATGTAAATGTACAATTTATGAATAAAAATTCATATAATTTTCCGGTTACAACAGTGTAATACACAAATAAAGGTCGATGCATGTTTTACCTTAGACACACTAAGGTCGATGCATGTTTTGCCTTAGCCATATTAAGGTCAAAGCACATTTTGCATCCTATCTTCTATGGTCTGTGCACATCTGTATTGAGCATATAGAAGGTTTGTGCACATGTCCCTTGTGCAAAGCAAGGTCGATGCACATTGTGTTCTGTGCAAGGCAGGGTCTACGCACATGAATTGACCAGGTCGGTGCACATTTGCATCCTGCCTCATATAAGTCTAAGCATGTGTGCTAGCTTGCAATTCCAAGTCTGAGCATATGTGCTAGTGTGCAATAAAAGGTCAGAGCACCTTTACTGTAGAGGTCGAAGCACTTTGTGTGTCATGCCTTCCAAGGTCGGAGCATATCTTGCATCCAATATATAAGGTCTGTGCATACATGGGTCTATGCACATATAGGTTTTTGCACTTGTAGAACCCTTTGTCGATGCACTTCTGCATATATCACTGCCAGGTCAGAGCTCATGCATTTTGAAGGTCGGAGCACATTCATGCTAGTTGGAGCACATGCATAAGGACCTAGCAATGCAAGTCGGTGCACATTCACAATTTAGTGCACATTTATAAATCTAGGTTGATGCACATGCATATAAAAGGTCTATGCACATTGACATTGTTGCATACCAAGGTCTGAGCATATGTGCTCCATACATATGCTATGTGCTATTGTATTGTGACTTTTTGTTTCACAGGTCAATGCATGTTGATGCTGACAAAGTGTTTGACAAAATGCCTTCTACTTTTAATGATAGAGATTTAAGATCGTAAAGGCGTAACCAACCAGGATCTAACATCTGGGTGGCCTTAAGGCATACTTTATCTTCTTCTCATGGAAGCTTAGTAAGGCATGTGATACAAGACTCCAATGATGGGCACATGAAACTAGGAAGCTCATTATTGGGCATGTGATCCAAGGCAAGCCTCAAGTGAAAATCAGCCACGTGGAAAGCACATTCTCATCTCCTAACACATGGAGTTCTAGTGGAGCAATTTGGGTGGGAACGTGTATCCCAAGTGCGCCCTTTTCTTGCGAGCTCTATAGAAGACCTCTATCATTCGAGAGGATTGATCACGCTTTTGAATTGAGTAAGCTTGAGTGAGTGCATATGGAGTGATCCAAAGAGTTTGAAAAAGAGAGCCAGAGCTTGATTTATAACGTGAAGATGTAGAGCGGGTACGGACGGTGTCCAAGGGCTTGACGCTAGCTCCCTCGGCTGATTGTCAAAAACATGCTATAAACCATGGGGTATGATGAACACTGGCATCGCATTGCGTCGGGAGTACTTTTTTTATAAACAAGTGAAATCCACTAGACTCATCATGAAATTATTACATGCTTGTTACATGGCATTCTAGTGCATAGCCTTTATGGTTATGAAAAGTGAAAAGTGAAAGTACGTTCTCGTTAAGTGCATTCTCATTCGTGAAAGGCCTATTTACATTCTTGCTTGATCATACTCGCATTCTACATGGACATTCATATCTCTATAATCTACATCTTAATACTTGTGTTGCTACTATAGTTTATCTCATGTTTTTACCATATTCTCTTTATCATATCCTCTAGAGCTAAAATGTTAATGACTTAAATATTACCTTCATGTTGATACGAAGATGCCTACTGGGCAAGTGTGCTCATTATCCTACTTTCTAATATTTTCAGGGAATACTAGCGGGTCGGATTCGGACGATACAAGTGGCAGATCTGAGAGCAAATGAAGATCGAGAGAAATCCCTAGATTATTATAGAGTCATGAGTCAATTATGTCATTTTCTCTTTTATTGAGTCTAGTCAGTCATTGGAGTCAAGAAAGTTGAGTATTGATGTAAACTTTGATTATTATTTCAATAAAAGTTAGATTTTTGAGTCTATGTCCTTGTGCATTCCTATTTAATGTGGATGTTATTGCGCTCTGATTATAATGCAAGCTTGAGACATATTACCGACTACTCACGTTCCCCGAGGTTACTTCCGTTGTACATATAGCTCAGGATGTAACAGTTAAGTTGGTATCAGAGCGTAGACATAAGTAAGTCCTAGAAAAAAAATGTCATGTCATAGGCTAAGTCCAAGGATTAAGGGCCCATACCTATGAACTAGGGAGGAGTTTCCAACCCATGTGAGATTGGGTAGAGCTCGGGATGAGATAGTTAAATTATTTTTAAGTTTAAACCCCCCATAAATTCTATAGGGAATAACTAATGGTTATTTTCTCAAGTACCTTGTTTTCTCAATGGCTCACTGTGTTAACGGGGATGAGATGCAACAAGTCGTTGTGGGTCTTACCTAGGCCCTCCAAACCATGGCCCAGGCTGGCGCTCGAGCTGGCACTAGGGATCTCCATCAGAATTTCTGAAGTTTGAACCCTCCGCGATTCTTAAGATCTTCTAATCTTGATGAAGTTGAGAATGAGTCACCCCGGGTTTTGGGTTGAGTGCCGGGTGAGTTGGCCGCCGATATCGGCCCGTTCGGTTGCGAATTGTGCTTATTTGCCTAAGTCCAAGGTCCGTTAATTTTTGTCATTCATTTTTTTGTGTTATGTCCAGGCATGCAAGCACTCATTCAATAACAAGCATACGGTAGACGCGTTAAAGCTCCCCTTCACCGAAGGTGGGGTATAGGCAATGCCTGTGATTCGCCGATATGGTGTGGCTCCTAAAACATGCCCAAAGGGGATGTGCGCATGCGACAGGGGGAAACCACGTAGTCTATATTCATAGTCAGAACTACAATTCATCCGAGACAATCTCTTCGTGGTGTGGAGGTGCAGGCGTGCGAGCAATGTGCCCTGGCCATTGGGATATGGAAGCTTTCTAAGCAACACTCAAGAATTACCCTATCACCTACACGCGCATTTCAGGCTTTCAACTTTTGGTAGCTTCACACAGTCCCCATCTGTGTATTTTGGTAGCGAATTTCACCATTCGACGCGAGTCTCCTCATGTGTCTCAATGGGGATTCCCGACTGCTAA
This sequence comes from Amorphophallus titanum, assembly GCA_024336825.1. Classification (NCBI taxonomy): domain Eukaryota; kingdom Viridiplantae; phylum Streptophyta; class Magnoliopsida; order Alismatales; family Araceae; genus Amorphophallus; species Amorphophallus titanum. Next base: position 3,544,888 of record JANBPO010006173.1, read on the forward strand.
GATTCATCCTTATTGTAATTCTATTGTGGATTCCACCGTTCGGCACGGGTTTCCTCATGTGTCTCAATGGGGATTCCCGGCTACTAAGTTTCATCATTTTTATAATTTGCTTCACCATTTCGCGGGAGTCTCCTCATTTATTTCAGTAGAGATTTCTGACTACTCAGATTCACGTTTCTCTCTCTTTCCTTTTTCTCTTCTTTTTTACATCATTTTCTCTCTCTCTTCTTTTCTTTCTCTCTCTTTTTTACATTTTTTTTCTCTCTCTCTCTCTTTTCTTTTCTTTTTTTTACAGTGGGGGTAGGCAGTTTTTTCCCCACATTACCTTTCACGCGAGTGTAGGAATTCGAGCGCCCATTGAGTGCTAGGTTGAAAACCTACGATCCCTACGGTCAAAGCTATTGGTTCACACTATGTGCGGAGTGTACGAGTTTGTCTCGGATGAATTGGTGAGTTCTGCTAACAGCATAGCCATGACTCTTCCCCTCGACGTATACATTCACCAGATTTGGTTTCTTCCCCCTCAGGATGCGACATGCCCCATGCCTACCCGGAGTTAAGGCAATGTCATTTATTCGAAGAACCACGGTCACAAAGCATTCGCCAAAAAGTGCATTAAATCAATCATACAAGCAAGCATGCAAGAGCAAGCATTCAAAATTCAAGACTATGCAAGAGGTTGTTATTTTTTCTTTATTATTATTACTGCAACTGAGCCCTTAGCTCCCTCAACTCTGCTGGTGCCATATGATAAGGCACCTTAGACATGCATGCGTGCCGTACCAGGCACAAGCTCAATAACAAAATCAATATCTCATTGCGGGGATAACCCTAGCAAATCATCAAGAAAAACATCGAGAAACTCGCACACCACCGCGATGTTCTCCACTCCCTGCTGCTGCTGATCAACCACTACCACTGAAGCAAGAAACTCCTGACATCCCGCGTCACGCAATCTACGGGCCTTAATGGCCGAAATAAGGAAACGGGAAGAGGGAGACCGAATACCTTGAAAGTAGGACACGAATCGCTGGGGATGCTGGAAATAAACTCTCTTCGAGCTACAATCCACCACTGCACTGTAGGCCTCGAGCCAATCCATCCCCAAAATTACGTCAAATTCCTTCAAGTGCAAGGCATACAGTCTGGCTGGCAGGTTCTGCCCTCCAATCCACATCGGTACGTTCTCCAGGCAATAAGGGGTGAGCAAGAAATCACCGGTGGGCAACTCCACTGCCAAATCGCACTACATCTCCATAACATGCTCCTTAACACAAGCAACAAAATCCTCGGATATAAAGGAGTGAGAAGCACCACAATCGAACAAAACTCGAGCGGCATGACCAAGAATCGGAATGGTACCTTCCACTAACTGAGATGCCTCTGCCTCTGCTCTCGTAATGTGCATCACACGCCCTCTGGGTCTCTACCGTCCCATACTGGCGGACCTTGAAAGTGGTGGAACCTAAACCTAAACATGCTGCTACTGTTGTGGCTGAAAGTGGAATGACTGGCGCGGCCTCAAGGGACACTCCCGAGCCATGTGTCCTGCTTGACCACACCAGTAACATGTCACAGGTACTGAGCATTGCCTGCCAGGATGGAAGTCACCGCACAATAGACACGGTCCCTGTTGACCACCTACTGAACCGGCCGCTGAAGTGGAGAGGGCTGCTGCACACTACCCACTGACAACTGCCTCTGCTCCTGCCGGTCCTGATGTCTCCGGCCAAAACCTCTCTTGAACATCTTCCTGAGCCTCTAACCGAAAGATGATGATCCTAATGCTGCTGGCGCAGAAGGCGCCGGTCTGAACCTATCCGAATGATGCTGAAAGGTACTCTCCTGCTGCACTGACCTCTGATGCCCATGATCGGACTGAGACTGACCAGCCATGGACCACTCCTGAGCCCTTTGCAGATCCTTCTCCAAGTCCGCTGCCACCTGATATGCTAACTCCAAGTCCACACTATGGCCCTCTACCAGCAAGGGACCAGCCCTCACATCCTCCACTCGGCATCGCCGAGTTACCCACAGGTTCGGGGTGAGTGTCAGGTGAGTCAGCCGCCAACTACGGCCCGTTTGCTTTGCGATTCGTGCTTGCTATTTGGTCCAAGGTCATGTCACATCAGGATCATTGGGTTATTAGGTCTAGTGGGCTATCCAATATCTGGTGGCTGTAAGCCACCTATTTCCTCGCGTTACTCGAGAGGGGTGCATGCGTGGTTTTCAATGTTCATGTTTAGTGAGCCCCCACTAGTCATAGCTTTCCTGTGCACATGGGTGTAGACCCACTTGGGAGTGGTGGAGAGAGTGACCTGAGTGAGACAATTTTACGGTGGTTAGCCTGAGTCTGGCTGGGGGAAAAACCAGCTAGAGGACCCAACCTAGAGGAGATGGTCTATGTGTACACGCGTAGTTGGGGGCAGAGGACACGCAGTGATGAGCGCGACCCTAGCTAGTCCTTGTTCTGTGTTACTAGTACGGTGTCTCAGTTCCCACTGGACCGGAGGGAGACACTTGAGGCGTGGACTAAGACGTTAGTGGACGCATCCGACCTTGCTTCTGGTGGGTGGTACTCTCGTCACGTGACGTGAGTTATCGTGTCGTGGGTTTCTATTATTTGTCTGTGAGATGGGGTTTCGTGTATAGTTTGGGCATTTTCCTGGAGCTGAGGTCTAGGGATTTCAGTCACCGAGGGCTTTTCCCTAGATGGCGTAGAGTTCATGACGATGAGGTTGTGATCGTGTTTTCAGACCACGTGGTTTTGGAGTGGGCCTTCACGTGTGAGCAAAGGCCTCCACGATAGAGGTGTTGTGGCATTTTTCGAGTAGCGTGACTAGGGTGGTTCATGTTCTAGTAGTCCCCCAACCGTGGGATCAGGGCGTTGAGTTCCGGTATAGTAGGAGTAGCTATAGAGCTGAGATTTTATTGGCCACCGAGTTTATTGCTCCTGCTGTTGTTGTTGTTCTTGCTATAGTTGCTACTTTCCTTACTGCCGTTATTTTTTATTGGGGTTCCGCAGGACCCCTACTAAGCCAGTGATAGGAGGCTCACCTCTGGTTTTCAGGTGTTGCGGTTCCTCCTCGAGGTTCAAATGCGTAGCGTGGAGGTTCTTAGTTGCTAGCTCATCAGGTCGAGTGTTCACTTGGCATGTGGTATGTTTTACTACTTTAGACTGTACTTTTTGTTGGACTGGACTCTGTTGTAGTTAGTTATTTATTTCTGTTATTATATCTGTGTGATGCCTCTGATTATGCTATTGGAGCTATCTTGGGGCAGAGGATTGATAAGAAACCTGTGGTGATCTATTATGCGAGTTGCACTCTCGCCGATGCTTAATTGAATTATACCACCACAGAGAAAGAACTTCTAGCTGTTGTTTTTTCCCTAGAAAAATTTCGCTCATATATTTTGGGGGCCAAAGTCATTGTCTATTCCGATCACGCTGCTTTGAAATATTTGCTCACCAAGAAAGATGCTAAACCCTATTTGATTCGATGGATTCTATTACTGTAAGAATTTGATCTGAAAATCAAAGATAAGAAGGGGTTAGAGAATGTTGTGGCTGATCATTTGTCAAGAATAGTGATACTCGAGAGTGCTCCCATGTCTGATTCTTTTCCAGATGAACAATTGTTATCCATCTCTCACACCTCAACCCCCTGGTATGCTCACATTGTTAACTACTTGGCAGTAGGACAGATCCCGGGTAGGTGGTCTAGACAGGAGAAGGATCACTTCTTTGCTAAGGTCAAGCACTATTTTTTGGAGGATTCGGAGTTGTTTCATATGGGCCCTGATCATGTAATAAGAAGATGTGTCCCAGAAGAGGAACAATAGTCTGTTTTGAATTTCTACCATAATCATGCATGTAGGGGACACTTTTTAGGATAGAAGACTGCGGCTAAGGTATTGCAAAGTTGATTGTATTGGCCCACTTTATTTAAAGATGCATATGAATTCACTAAAATATGTTTGAGGTGTCAAGTTGTGGGCAATAAATCAAAAAAAGATATGATAGCGCTAAATCCCATTCTAGTTGTGAAAATTTTTGATGTTTGGGGTATAGACTTCATGGGACCATTTGCACCATCCTGTGGCAATGAATATATCTTGGTGACAGTCGATTATGTTTCAAAATAGATTGAAGCTATAGCCACTAGGACCAATGATCACAAGGTGGTGATGAATTTTGTGAAGAAAAATATTTTCTCTAGATTCAGCTATCCTAGGCGTATCATAAATGATGGGGGTTCACATTTCATGCATTCTCAATTCCGAGCTTTACTCAGAAAATATGGCATCATTCGTAAACTCGCCACCCCATATCATCCCCAAACTAGTGGCCAGGTAGAAGTATCCAATAGGGAGATTAAGAACATCTTGCACAAAACAGTTCGCCCTGATAGACAGGACTGGCCTGATAGGCTCGATGATGTATTATGGGCATATAGAACTACATATAAAACTCCCATTGGTATCTCCCCTTATAGACTCATTTTTGGAAAAGCCTGCCATTTACCTGTTGAACTTGAACATAGAGCATATTGGGCCATGAAACAAGTAAATTTTGATCTCATTCAAGCTGGGTCCCAAAGAGCTCTACAACTTAATGAATTAGAGGAACTGTGTAATGAGGCCTACAAGATTTCAAAGGTTTACAAAGGTAAAACCAAGGCTTTCCACGATAAGCACATTAACAGGAAAACTTTTTATGATACTCAAAAGATTTGGCTGTTCAATTCGAGGCTACGCTTGTTCTCAGGCAAACTAAAATCCAGATGGGATGGACCGTTCATTGTTGTCAAAGCATCTGACCATGGAGCAGTTAAAATTTTGAATCCACAAAATGGTCATGTTTTTACTGTTAACGGTCAACGATTGAAACCATACTTGGAGAATGAGCAATTGCCACCTAAGGAATCCATTACGTTGTGTGATCTGGAATGATATTTTCGAGCTTTCATGTGTCTGGCTAAAGACGAAAAACTTAGCGCTTCTGGGAGGCAACCCAATATTTTTATTATTTGATACTTTTTTATTTTAGTGTGTTTTAGTTGTTAAGCCAAGGAAAGAAAGTTGTCGCCATCATCAACAAAGGAGGTTTTACCCCGCACACCAGGTTGTCTCTTTCCTACTCAACAAATTTCATTGGTTATATTGTTCTTTTCAACTGTATATGCCATTGAGGACAATGTCATTCAAGTTGGGGGGGAGAGAGAAGATTTTCATTACATATAGTACAATCTGGTAGGATTTTTACATAAAATTCTTGCATATCATTTGCATGAAAATGAAAAGATGAAATCTCCGACAAGAATTTTATTGATTCATGCTTAAATTGAAAGTAATTTTGGATTAGAAAAGCTAGGGAGAAGGTTCAAGGAAGATTAAGTTCGATCTAGCAATGAGAAACTAATATAAGAATCTCTTTAAAGTTCATGTGCACTATTAGAAAAAATATATTCACTATGCACTCTGATGAAGCAAAATAAGACAAGCCCTCTGTTATTTTTGGAATTGTATCTGATACTCTGCATTTCTTGAGGAGGAGATCTATTTCAAGAAAAAGCTTTCTGCCAAGTATTATAGAAAATGCAAAGGCATATTGTTGAAAAAGAGAGAAATGATGAAATAGAAAGATCACGCCATGAAAAATGCCCCTGATCTGAGTAACCGGGCCTGCTTCACCTAAGACGTGTTGAGGTTCGCGCAAAAAGGTGAAGGGTAGTGCAGCATCATGGTTGTGCAAAAGAAAAGAAAAGAAAAAAAGATCCAAAGGGACAAAAGGAAAAGGCAGACAAAAGCTGGTGTGCTTAAATACTCTGATCTAAGAGGTGCAGGGTTGAAAGTTACTCACTTGAAATAACAAATGGGGGATGCAATTGTCTTAACTGCAGATTTGGAATTACACATGCACAAGTGCTATTGAACTTTGATTTGTATTCTTCAGTCATGTGCTTTAATTTCCAATCTAAGGCTAGTATGAGCATTAATGATTCCGAATTCCTAATATTTAGTCGATTCTATGAAGGAATAGCTAGATATAAGAGCATAATTCTTGTAAACTCTTGTTGGTCTTAATTTTGATTTAATTGGAGACTTATTATAAAGTTTAGATAAGATAGCGGATGTGGATGAATCAAAGTGACGAAAAAACAAGAAGGTAGGAAAGAAGGCTTCACAGGAGCAAGGATAAGACTTAGGACTAATGTGCAAACAGCCAAAGACTTAGCCTTACTAGCCCTTCATCTAACCATCAACCTTCTAAATAACCTAGCAGCACACAACCTTTCTTATGAGACAACTCTCAGACATAAGCAGCTTTCACTCTGTAATATAACCAACAGCACTATTCGAATATGATAATTAGCTCATACTCAACCCAGCATTTCAGCACATGTAACCAGCACTGTTAATAGAGCCCAAAAATTGACAGTCAGCCATCAGCATAGCTCAAATTTTGACCAGCACAACTCAACTCAGCTCCCCCTCACTGTATGCAGTGATTTCAGTCAAACACTAATTCTTTTCTTAAAGTACACGGTGAAGCAGTAATGCGATGCACATAACAAATTCTAAACTACATGCAATGTTTTGGACCCTTAGTACTAGGTGGAGGCTTATCTCTACACATGATGTGGGTTTCCAAATAGACAATGATCTGTCCTTCTCCCAGTGTACCATTTGATATACCACAGGGTCATGTAGATTAATACAGCTATCATGACAAATAAACATAAAAATTCTTAGCATAAAAATTCTTATATGAGTTATTGGGAATATTTTTGGTGTCAACAAAGAGTGACACGAAGAAGCAAACAACTATAGATCTTCACCTGCAACATGGCCGGAGTGACCGGCCACTATGGAGCTCTCCCCGGAGATCATGATGAGGTGGCTAGGCTCGCCGAAAGGCCAGGTCCTGTCACCAGAAGAAAGAAAGCTACAACTGAGACAGTACAAGCCCTTGCTGGTGAAACAAGCTCAGATGTGGTCACCATGGCGGCAAATGTGGTGACGGCCAAAGATGACAGTGAAAGGCCAGCACCCTCTCTAGATGTCCCGTTGGAAGGGGGAGTCCAAGTCCCCAGCCCCTCTGTGACGCGGATCGAGACTCGCAACATAACATAGTCTGAGATTCGTTTCATCGGACTATGGGACGGATTGACTCTTTACACGATGTACCCAGATGAGGTTCAAAAATCATGCCGAGTCAGTTTATTTTTTTGAGTCCATTTGAGATTCTCATAGGCCGTAGGCTTAGGAAACTAGTGGATCTTGCTCCCCTGCCCATTCATGCTCGATTGTTAGAGTCGGCTGTGTCATTTGCTAAGCATGTTAGGAGTCGATCTACATGATGACATTCGTCGTCACATTGAGGCCAGCAATGCACGGTACAAGGAGTTGGCTGATGCACATAGGCACCACCGTGAGTTCCAAGAGGGCGATTATGTCATGATCATGGTCAGACCTGAACAGTTTCCCTCTAGAACCGTAAAGAAATTGCAAGCTCGCAGTGTTGATCCCTTTCGAGTGTTGAGGCGAGTCGGGTCCAATGCGTACGTTGTAGACTTGCCTGAGGAATATGGGATAGCTCCACTTTCAATGTGTCAGATTTGGTTGCCTATAGGGACCTAGTGAGCCTTTTGAGCCGTCTCCTCCCCTTGTGAGTGACCTCACCCTTGAGTGTCCACCACCAGCCTCATTTCCTCAGCAGCGTGAGCAAATAGAACACATATTGGATGAGCAGGTGGCCATTACTACGAATGGAGCATACCCACGCTATTTGGTGCGATGGAGAGGACGGCCCGCATTCGATGACACATGGATCACCCGGGCGGAGCTAGAGAGAATAGATCCAGATCTGTTAGAGACATCCCAGAGTGATCGAGACCCTTACTCTACGGGGTCGAGTTCTTCTCACCCGGGAAGAATTGGTGCAGAAACCAGAGTTTCTGAGTGGCACGACTCAGTGGGCCGACACTATAGGACACGCAGTGCCACTCGAGCTATGCAGGCATCTCTTTGGCTTGGAGATAGTTGGCTTGGGTCGTGCTCCTCGTGCGGTACCGGTGGCTCGCCGGCTCGTGTCTCGCATGGGCTCGGGTGTCCGCACCATCATGGATATTCAACTGCTAGCAAGCGTCAACGACGTCCAGTGTCTGACAGGGAGGATCGTCGTGTTGAACCGCTTCATGCCCAAAGCTACGGTGCACTACTTTCCCTTCTTCAAGCTATTGAGAGGGTCGAAGGCAACTGTTCCAACCTTCACTTGGGACAATGAGTGCGAGAAGGCCTTCACCAACCTGAAGTAGTTTCTGATGGCTCCCCCGATACTCTCGAAGCCTATGCCGAGAGAGACTTTGTACTTATATCCTTGGGTGAGATCCTCCACTGTTAGATCGGTGCTGGTCTGAGATAATAAGGGAATTCAGAGGCCGGTGTACTACCTTAGCAAAGTGCTCCTCGACACCGAAAAAAGGTACCCCGCAACCGAAAAACTCATGTTAACATTGGTGACTTCGGCCAAGCATCTTCGGCCCTACTTCCAGGGGCACAGTATCGTGTTGCTAACTGATGAGCCGTTGAAGAAGATTTTGGCTGACCCCAAGACTTCGAGGTGCCTTGTTAAGTGGGCAGTTATGCTCGAAGCTTACGGCATCTCCTTCTGCCCCCGCACCGCCATCAAAGGCCAAGCGCTAGAAGACTTCATCGCAGAGAATACTGCTCAGTCCAAGGAAATCCCATCGCCAACAGTTGGCCCAACCTGGGACCTTTTCATCGACGGGTCATCAAGCTCGACCGGTAGTGGTGCAGGAGTCATCCTTAGCTCCCCTAAAGGGGTAGAATTATAGTACGCTCTGAAATTCAAGTTTGCAGCATCCAACGTCTCTAAGTATGAGGCTCTAATTTTAGAAGCACATATGGCAAAGTGCCTGGGAGCGGAACTGGTCAAGATTTACACTAATTCGTAACTAGTCGCTAGCTAGTTCAATGGGGACTATGAAGCTCAGGAACCATAGATAATCAGGTACCTTTAATTAGCGAAGGAGGTAGCTCGGCAATTCAAGAGCTTCCAAGTAATCAGGATAGCTCAGGAGGAAAATTCTCGAGTAGACACGCTCTCCCGCCTAGCCTCCTTCGTTAGCCCATTTGGACCCGATCGGTTCTCCTAAAAGAGCTGGAGCGCCCCAGTACCGACCACGACTTAGTGGGTTCTGTTCGAGTGTTGTCGGATGACTGGAGGACACCATACATTGCCTAGCTTAACAAACGGTCAGAAGCCTTCCTGTAATACCCCAAAATTTCAGGAGTAGGGAGCAAGCTAAGAGCTGGGGGAGCTAAAAAGGAAAGGGAAAGAGCCGTACCGAACAGGCACGACTGCTAAACTAACCTCGGCTCCCTGAACTACTCCAAGCAACGGCAGAAGGGTCGACCCTGAACTCGGAAGATCAGGAGTCACCGATCTATTGACAAGATGCCAGGCCTAGAACGAAGATCTGCAAGAACAACAAGAAAATCTCAGAAAACCTAGATAAACACAGACAACACGACTAGCACGTCATGCACACTTCCCCATACACGACCGAAACGTCGGGCAGGCGACAGACACTGACCTCAGGAAGAGCCAAGAGAAGGCTAGTCCAGAAAGGTCAAAACGCACAAGAAAAGCCGAGAGTCACGTGCCACGTGACTGGAGTGCCTCACAACTAGAAGAATAGCTAGTTGCGTCCACTGACATCTTATGCTTCACCTACTAGCGTCTTGTCCACGTACCTTACCGCAAGGACTAGGCCGAGACCAAGACACTGTCAGAACCAGAACCAAAGTACCATAATGCGAGTGACTAGTCAGGGTCACGTCTAACGACGCAAGTCTAAAGTCTCTGACCACGTGTGCACACACTGGCCCACTGCCTAACCCAGGCCTCTAGCTAGTACTCCCCCTCCGAAGGACGCTACGGTTGGACCGGGGGCCCACGAAACTAGCTTAAGAACCGTAAACTGGGAAAGTGCCCCACTACAAGAGCCGTCACACCGAAGCGTGCTGTAAGGCTGCGACTAGTGGAGGCTTACAAGACACAGGACTCAAAACACGGGTGCGAAAGTACAGACAGGCAAGAGAACACTATCGTACGTACTTCGAAGCGCTAATGGCAGCACAACCACTGCCGACAACTCAGGACAAGGCAACTAGACCTACTTACGTAACGATCCTTGAGTCTCACAACTCGGAGGTAAGATCGTCACTAACAGCGGAACAAGCCGCCGAATCGGTCTAAACCTAAGCCAAAGGGGACAACGCTCCGCAAGAAACGACTCACGGAGACCCAAGGGGACATCGAGAACCCTCAACACATCTGGATACGTAAATCGAGGTAGAATGATACCTCGAGACATCCAAAAATACGGTCTCGAATTGGACAAAGCTGCCGAGACACATACAAGGTCACATGTCAACCCTTGGTCTCCCCGGGTTGACTGAAACCCGACACGACACATACACACAGACACCCACAGACACATATACAGCATGCACAAGCACTCCTAGCCGTCCCATCATGGTCACTGCCCTCCACATTTTATACCAATCAAAAGTCGATGATCTGTAGATGTATTAGCAGCACTATATATGAAGGAAATTGTCAAATTACATGGTGTCCTTGTCACTATTATATCTGACCGAGACCCTCGGTTCACATTACAATTCTAGAAGAGTTTACAACATTCATTAGGGACCCGACTCAACTTTAGCACTACGTTCCATTCGCAAATAGATGGTCAAACTGAAAGGACAAATCAGATGGTTGAAGATATGCTTAGGACTTGTGCTATTAATTTTGGATGGAGTTGGCATAATCACTTGCCTCTAGTGGAATTCACCTACAACAATAGCTATCAAGCTAGTATACAAATGGCACCATTCAAGACACTGTATGGAAGAAGCTGTCGTTCACCTATATGTTGGAATGAAGTAGGAAAGAGGCAATTTCTTGGGCCCGACATCATCAGGGATACTACCAAGAAGATAAAGCTTATTCAGGAGAGACTCCAGATGGCTCAAGATAGGTAAAAATCATATGCTGATAATAGACGACATGACCGGGGATTCCAAGTAGGAGACCATGTATTCCTTAAGGTTTCTCCGGGTCGAGGTATTCGAAGATTCGGCATCAAAGGCAAGCTCACTCCGAGATTCATTGGTCCCTTTGAAATTCTTGAAAGAGTTGGTGAAGTCGCATATCGAATAGCTTTGCCCCCTCAATTAGCTAGAGTCCATGATGTATTTCACGTTTCAATGCTCAAAAGGTACGTCCCCGATCCATTCCATGTCATAACTTACAACACCTTCGAGATTAAGAAGGATTTGACGTATGAGCAAAAGCCAATGAAAATAATTTTACGAGAAGTACGTCAACTTCGGAATAAAACTATTCCCATGGTCAAAATCTAATGGAGCAAATCTTGGCCACACGAAGCGACATGGGAAACAAAAGAGGCTGTTGTGTCCTTATGATTTTGATGATAGCAAACACTATAAGTCATCATATGTTTGCATGAAAACTGAATGATGATGATGCTTGCTTTGAATGCTGTGGATTTGATTCAAAAATATCAATGCAAAATAATTTTCAACTTGACAAGGTTGATGCATCCTCATGGTTCATAAAACTGCATCATAAGGTCAACGCACATTATTTTTCCGCATATAGGAAGTCCGAGCATAATATCTTAGATTGAAACTAAGGTCGACACTTGTTTTGGTTTCAACAATATAAAGTCGGTGCACCTCTAGCTGGCTCACATCATAAGGTTGACACAGATTGCTTTTTTGCATATACGGGAGCTTTAAATTCTGATCTATCATGCAAGCTTCTAGATTAGGTTGAAAATTTACTACTCATGTTAACTTGCATTTTACACACATCTTGAATCTACATTGCATATTAACTACATTTCATGACACAATGATTGACAATTTGGTATATAAAATGGTGTCGATGGAAGGGTAGATTATGTCTATCTGAAAATCTTCACTATGCATTAAGGATATATCTCTGTCAGGTACCAATAGTCAAGGTGCATATAGATCAAGAGTGCATTCATTTAGGAAGTAATGAATGTGAATGAACCCAATGGTATATCAAATGGCGATATGTGGAAGGGCAGGTCAAGCTTGTCTGAAAACTATCCCCATACGTGATGGTGGTCTTTGGACCTACATTCTCCGCCAAGTACCTTGGGGCCAAAATTACATTTAGAGCACTCTAGATATTCATGAGCTTAGTACAATAATTTCTTGCATGGGGATTCATTTTTAAGATGTTGGTTCAAGTGCTTTTAGATTAGAGAAGTCCATGCATTTCATAAGTCACTCATGTGCATATGTTTACCCTCATGCATAATTTGCTTTTAGATAGGGGGAGTCAATGATCACGATTTTAGAAAGGGCTCATTCGAAATGCATGTACACTTTGTCCTTTTTGATCAAAGAGAAACACAACTTTTACAAAACTCTTTTGGTAGAACGAGTGAGTGGACACTCCTCTCAGCTGCATCGACCTCATAGTTCATTTCATTGGAAATTATTGGTCTGTGAATTGCACTGCATCGACACACTATCCATACTGCTTTGAACTGTCAGTGCATTTACACCTAAAACAGTCGTTCTGGAAAATTACAATGTGTTGACCTCTAATCACATCAGGTCGACACAGTTAGGTCATGTTAATTGGATTTGTGCTTCTTTGCATACTCTTGTACAGGTTGACTGAATGGATTGAAAGTGTGAACTTATCTCAGATTTCTGGAAATGCTTTACACAACAATTGGTATCATGGTTCTTGATTGAATCTCGAAAATCCTTGCACTAGCCTATGGTACTTGATGATGTGGATCTTATGCTAGGCATTGCTTCTGAAAACCTGATATAATGTTGCATTATTCTGCCATGCTAATTATGTCTGATTGGGTTCTTGAAAAATTTTTATCAGAAATGCATGTTGGTATTACAAGAGTGAATAACTGCTTATCTGAAAAGGTTATAGCCTATCCTCTCGGAAGTATTTGATGTCCCTCCATGTTTCGGCGGCTTCACAAAAAAGTCACTTTGGAGGTCTAAGCATGTTTTGATCCGAACACCTTATGTTGATTAGCCCACTAGGTCTATGCACATGTTATAACCTGTCCAATTAGTTTGCGCACATTTAAAATATGGCTGATTATAAAGTATTTGATTAAATGTCTTTTATCCTGTCGATAGGGACTTAATTAATAAAAGGCCCAAGGGAACCAGGTTCGAATGCCTACTTGTGAAAGTTAAGTGAGGCACGTGGTTCCAGATTCCTCTATTCTTATGATTGGGCATGCTATCCAAGACTAGGCTCAAAAGGTGATCTAGCCACATGGACAACGTGCCTATGGATTTTAACACGTGGACTTCCATCGGAGCGCCTGTTTCGATATACCCTAGGCGGGAACATGTTTTCCATGCGCCCATCTCCCGCGAGCATATATATAGAGGCCAGATATCTCAGTTTTCACAAGTGAAGTGAAGACAAAATAGAGCAGCAGATCTACAGAGAGAGAGAAGAAGTCTTCGAAGCAGAAGAGAGCTGAGAGCTGAAAGTTGAAAGGAGAAGTTAGAAGAAGAGCCTACGTTGAAGATCAAGAAAAGTAGGGTATCGTAAGTGTGGGGGAGAAGAGAGCTGGTGTGAATCAATCTTTGTAATTGACTCTTGGATCAAATCCAGAGTCAATCTGCTCCTAAGAGAGCTACATTGTTTCCTCATTTCATTCTTTCCTTTTGTTTTCTAAATTCTATTAAGTTGTGTGTCAGTGGGCGAGGGTGAATCCACAGACAGCGAAGCTGTACTACTCAGCGGTGGCAAGCTGTAAGGCTCAGCAGTTTGGGATTTGTTCCCTGAAGCTGTGAATCTGCAATCTATAGGGATTCAGTTCCCAAAGCTATGGATCAATGAATTGAAGCTGTGAATTATCAGTAATCCATACTCTAGTCTGAGTGTGGGGTGGATGTAGGTGAAAACCAAACCACCTAAAAATCTCTTGAGTCTCTTATGTGTTTGCTTTCTTAGTGATTGCTTCTTTTATCCATTATCTGTTTAGATGAGTGCATAGGTTCGCTCATAGCATACCTGCATCTCAGATCTAGTTTGTGCATTTGCTATCTATGCTTGCATCTATCATCCAGTAGGTATATAAAAAGGCATGGTTGGAAAGATAGGTTATGCCTATCTGGAATTCCACCTCTTGCGTGAGGCTAGCCTCCGCCAAGTACCGCATCTGGATGTGTGACATTTGTTGATCTGCATTGCCTTATTTAGCTATACTTTGCTATTTCTGTGATTGATCAATTGTTCAACGGCCAGACAACCTATCCCGAGGGAGCCCTGAGCCTGCCAGTCACCATCGGCATCCCCCCCCCAAAATCATTACGATTATGGTGGACTTCATCGTGATTAAGGGGATGATGACTTATAACGCCATCTTTGGTCGAGGCCTCCTCAGTCGAACGAAGGTGGTGCCCTCTACCTATCACCCAAAAATGAAGTTCCCCACAAAAAATGGCGTAGGGGAAGTCCGTGGTAACTAGGCAATGGCCAGAAGGTGGTACATAATCTCGGTTGAAGTCATAAGGTCAGAAGGTAAAAAAAAAGGGATTAATAGGATCGAGGAAGGACCGGTAACATCTGAGCCTGGTGGCGAGTTGCTAACGGTCTTCCTCAATGGTGACCCGACCCTAGGAGTCAAGATCGGAGCCAACCTACCATCTGATGTTCAGGAACAATATAAAAATTTCCTTGCTTAGTATATCCAAGTCTTTGCATGGTCTGATGAACAACTTCCTGGGATCCCCGGGGAGATTGTGATGCACAAGCTCAACCTTGACCCGACGGTGAAGCCTGTGCAACAGCGCAGGAGAAAACATGCCCCGGAGAAATAGATGATCATCAAAGAGCAAATCACCAAGGTGAAAGAGACCGGCATGTTCCTTCCTATCCTTTACCCGACGTGGCTAGCCAATGTCGTTCTTGTACCCTAAGCTTTGGGAAAGTGGCGAACGTGAGTGGACTTCACCGACCTCAACAAGGCCACTCCGAAGGACTGTTACCCACTGTCGAGCATCGACTAGCTTGTCGACTGAACCTCCGGCAACGAGTTAATCAGTTTCCTGGATGCCTACTCTGGCTACCATCAGATCAGGATGGACCCAAAGGATATTGAGAAGACCACCTTCATCACCGACTTCGGCGTACATTGCTACACCCGGATGCCATTCGGGTTAAAGAATGCTGGGGTGACATATTAAAGTCTGGTCAACCACATCTTCGAGGGACAACTAGATCGAAATGTCGAGGCCAATATCAATGACATGCTCGTCAAAATGCCAAAGGCCGAAGATCATTTCGTCGACCAAGCTGAGACCTTTGACACCCTCCTGAAGTGCAACATGAAGCTCAACCCTACCAAATGCGCATTCAGAGTTAGGTTTGGGAAATTCCTAGGTTTCCTGGTAACTCAGCGCGGGATTAAGGCCAACCCCGATAAGGTTCAGGCCATCCTGGACATGCGGCCACCCACCTACATCAAGGATGCCCAGTGCCTTACAGGGCACATCACTGGTCATACACACAAATATCACATATAGTAACTCCCCCTACATGAGACATGGGTTAAGAAAAGAGCAGGTGATTCAAATTTAAGAATGTAAAACATGAAGCATAACTAAGAGATTTCTGCATACACAACTAGAAGTACTACATAAACCATGAATGTAGGCTGATTCACAAAATACATACATCACAAAAATGCCCATGTGTAATGTGATGTAATGAATAATGAACTTCAAAGTATATGGATTTTTAGATTTTCTAAAGAACACTAGAAGGTAATCTCCTCTCTACATTTTCACTTTATATTTTTGACTTTTTGTAGCTACGCACAATCCCTTTTTATTTCTTTTTATTGGACTTCACCATTCGGCGCGAGTTACCTCATGTGTCTCAATGGGGTTTCCCAACTACTAGGATTCATCACATGTGGATTTTGTTTCACCTTCTGACGCGAGTTTCCTCCTTTGTTTCAGGGGGGATTCCCAGTTACTCGGATCGACATTCCACCTATTGAATTTTGTGGAGTAGATAACTTTATCCTCACGATTACTCTTTAATGTCCATGTAGAGATTCAAATTCTCTTTAAAGTGTTGGAAGGAATTTCTTAAATCCTTATCCGTGAAGGTCATTAAATTCATTATGTGCAAGAGTGTGGGGGTAAAGTTTTATTTTGCCTGTAGAAAATAAATTTTACAAGACATAGCTATGACTCCCCCTAAAGGTACGCACGGTCGGAATCAAATCCTCCCACTTACTATATGACATGTATCGCATATGAATAAATCATTGCATTGTGATTTTAGCAAGGAGGTGAGGCCTTAGAATTTTCCAAGAAAATGGGTGAATAGCATATATATAACATGCAAGCACACATTAAGGAGATATGCAAAATGCAATGCAGAGTGCAATATGGATGCAAGAATATCCTAAGTGCATTACAAAATGCAAGGCGTAACATGGGTGCTAAATACAAGTTTTCAGTTTTTCATTTGAATGATCAAATTGTATCTTATGAAATATATGTATATGCCCTAAATGCATGAATATGCAATATGCATCTTTTTGTCATTTTGTATGCTTGCAACTCAGGACATTCAAGCACAAATTAAGTCACGGCATGCATAAAACTCAAATTCACAATGCAGGTATGATCTATAGATGATATGCAAATATGCCAATGTATTCTTTTTATGCAAGTTTTTAATTTTTATGCATTCTTGAACAATTGAGGGGGCATGAAGCAAGTGAGTGCATGAGATAGATTTTTAATGAATTGTGACCTGACCACGTAGGTCGATCTGCATGTGAGGGCGCAAGATGGCGAGTTTAGGCTCTACACTTAATAATTTGCTCCCCCGGACTGGGTGCAAAGAGAAAATCAATGATGCCTTGTGGTATCGGACGTGGACCTCGGAAACCCCGATATAGTCATGATCCAAACACATCTCGGGCCAATAGTTCGTTAACTCGACCCGCTTCTCCCGGGATTCAATCTCGCACCCGCATTAAACTTGCCGTGTCTACGGTAGACATTTGCATGGTTTTATCATCATTTTCGATGCCTCAAATGCGGACTCTCGTCCGAACAACAAATGGTCCGTTGGTGACCAACATACACCAGGATCTAATCCCGCAATTACATTAAACTTGTCGTACTCACGGCAGACATTCGTATGATTTTGTCACCGTCTTTCACGCTACTAATACAAACTTTCATCTGAATAAAAAATGGTCTATGAGTGACCCATATGTACATCAGTGAACGTTTATGCCCCAATGCGGGGTCTGTTTAAACGCAATCCAAGATTCTACTCTTGCTTTCATTATCATGAACTTTAGGCCATCGGTCCCCTTTTCCTGGCAATCAATCAAGGATTTTCCCCTCTCCGAGGGGATGTAATTAACGTCGTAGCCTTTAAGGTATGGTGGGTTCTCAGTCCCGACATGATATACACAATCATCTGACTAGTCACAACGAGTGCACCACGGGCTTCTTTAAGCCCACATAAATCGTCACCTAGGTGACTGGCACACCCTCGCACTACTAAACCGAACAAACTAACAAAAAGATGAATAAACAAAAGAAATAGAGAAGTGGCAGAAAAAGTGCATCCGCAGCCATCCCCCAGGGTTACGACCTCCCCTGGGGCCAGTTCGCCCAAGGGGCGGGCGTGCGCCCCAGGGAGGGTGAACCTCCTTGGGGGCCATGCCCTCCCTCCAGCTCGGGGTTCCCACGACCCCACACAGTTCCGGTTCATCCCATTTGTGGACCTACGACATGGTTCGTGTGCTGTACCAGTTCAAGGAATCAACAAGCGGAAGCACGGAGCGATCGTACGACGGGTTCACTCTCCAGTCAACGCGCACAAGTCTTGGCTTCCACGTATCCTCCCAGTCAAAATGTCATTTTCTTCTTAGTTAATTTAGGGAGAAATAGGGCCAAAAATGTAATTTTATAGGGTCGGACCCCCCCTCTCTCTCTTGGCGTCAGTCTGCCTAAACCCCCCCGGGCAGGTTTCGACAGAGCAGCCTGGACCCCCAGAGCCCCTCCACCATGCCCTCTAGGCGGGCAACCTGGAGACGGGCCTGCTCTGCCTCTGCACGGTAGCGCTCCACGTCTGGGCCGCCGGCTCTGCTCTGTGCCAGCTCTCCCCGAGTCTGCGCCAGCTCCGCACGGGTCCTCTCAAGCTCCGCCTAGTAGGCATCCGCGTCAGCTGCGCGGGCTCGGAGTCTCTCTGCCTCGACGGTGCCCACGCGAGTGCGCTCCATCTCGCTGATAAGGCGCACCGCCTCCTCTAAGTCTCGGCTCCTCTCCTCCAGCTCGCCCTAGAGGATCGTCAGCTTGATCGCCTGCATGCATGTAGCCATAGTCAGTAACAGCATGTAATAAGCATGAATTAACCAAGGGAGAGTTTTAGGAGTGTACCCTCTCGATGAGTGCTGCCTCCGCTGCCTCGGCCCTCTCCACCATGCTCCGTAGCTCGGCGTCCCGCTCTGCTCGGTCAGCTGGAGCCTGTCTGGAGGAAGAGGGAGCATCGGCCCCCTGTCTCTGCGCCTCCTCGCCCCGCTACATTTAGAAGATTAGAAGTCAGTCATGTTAGAGAATAAGCATGGTAGAAATTGCATAGTTAAGTCTAAGTTTTTACCAGTAGGGCTAGCGCCTGGCGGGCCTCGTCCCGCTCTATGACGGTGGAATGGAGCAACCCCTGGAGCTCCGCTATCCTACCCGCTGGATCGGTCTACATTTAGAAAATAATTATCAATGCATGATCACATATAGGTTATAATTATAAGAGTTTAGGGTTTAGAAGTCGTACCGGTCGGCGGGTAGCCCAGAACACCTGGTCCCGGTAGTGCTGGGCGTACGCTGTGTAGTATGCGCTGTCGCTCTCCGCACGGGCAGTCACCACCCGCCCGTGTACCGCCCAGTCAGCTAACTGGTCAGTGGCCCGTACCGTCCAATCTATCACTGTAGCTGCTCCCCATGGGTGCCGACCCATGCGCTCCCCTGGCTTCTTCACCATTGGGAACTCAACAGCGGGCTGTTGGACGCCGATCATCCTCAGCACCAATCGGGAGTAGAGTGGCTCCACCACATTCAAGCAGTGAAGCCACATGTCCCGGCCGGAGAAGGTGAGGGCCCCAGCCACCCAGGGCTGTCCCTCATATCCCTCCTCCGCATAGGGAGTCCACCGTACCTATCAAATAGCAAGTCGAGTCAGCATCATAAGCATGTAGAATTTTTAGCTAGAAGTCTAAGTTTTGAAGCGTACCGAGGTGTACGGTAGGGTGTCTAGGTCATCCTGGAGGGCGCAGACCTGCCTCCTAAGCCCTCCCGTCTCCCGAGGCGTGACCCAACGCCTCGCGATCAGAATCACACTGGGGAAGGCCATCTCCCCTCGCCCAAGCCCGGGTAGCCGGACGTAGGCCCATACCTGCATTGCATAGCATTTTAATTTTTCTAATTATGTGTGAATAAAGTTTGCAGGAACTGAAGGAAGACGGAGCGTACCTGGAGTAAGGGAGAGAAGCCCCCAAGCATCGTCTGCCGGGTCGTCGAGCTCAGGGTGTCGAACAGGAAGGCGAGGACCGCCGCTCCCCACGCATAGTCGCCAACGTGGGAGAGGTCCTCGAGGAGTAGAAGGAATCGGCAGCTGATCACATCTGCCCGCGTCGCAAAGAGGAGCTGCCCGAACAGCAGCATCAGAAATCACCGAAGAACTCTATCTTCCTCTGCTCCCGCCGCCATTGCAACTCTCGGTCGGGCTCGATCCATGAGCCGCTGAAGGTGCTGCTCGGGCAGCTCGCCAGTCGCTATCCTCGCGCCTCTAAGCCCCAGGCTGTCCTCGAGCGCCACTCTCACCACCGTGGTGGACTGCCACTCAGGATGCAGCAGGTCCAACTCTAGTAACTCCCGGGCCATATCGCGGTAATCAGGATAAGTACTCCCGGTCACCGGAGACCCATGCACGCGTAGGCCCGTGATCCGGGCCACGTCCTCCAACGTGGGGACCATATGCCCCCACGGGAAGAGGAAGCACTGACTTACTGGGTCCCAGCGGTCGTGCAGAGCATAAAGTAGAGGTGTGTCAAAGCGACACACCTCAATGCTCAGAAGTTCGGCGAATCCCATCGCCGCTAACCTCTCTCGCTGAAAGTCTGGCAGTGCTAGATACACTACCCAGACCTGTAGCCATGAAATCTGGGTCCACTGCTTCCCCTGCATTCATTTCATATCTCAGTGAGTAAAGAATAAAACTCCACATTCTACTTTATAAACGGTCCATCATGAACTGCCCTGTCACTCAACGGTCACATCTGAACTGCCCTATTATGCCCTGTCTAAGCTTTGGGCGGTCTGAGGCTGACCGCTTGATCCACCTCTCACAGAGCTTCCTCTGCCTCACTCTCCATAGAGCGGTCTATGGCAGACCATCTACATCATCCACGGTCAAAAGGAGACCGTCCAGTTTCAGCATCACTGCCATATCACGGTCCCCACATGACCGCCTTACAGTTCAACGGTTTGAAATTAACCGTCCCAACCCTGTCCCTTCATATTCTAAACGGTCCAAAGTGGGCCGTCCTGTTGTTTGAATGGTCCGATTTGAACCGCGTCGTTAGGTCGGTTTGCAGGTTTTAAATGGCCATCCCTAGGCCGTGTTGAGTAGAATGGTTCTATGTGAACCGCTTTAGTCAACAGACGGTCCCTGTGGAACCGTTTTATGTCGTCTTCCCCAATGGCGAACCTCGTCGCCGTGGGTGGCCAAATGGCCACCATTTTGGCCCCTGAGGACCGTATTCACCTCCCCATCACCTAAAACTAACATGCATGGTATCAAATGGGAATTTGGGGCTAGGTTTTTGGGCCACCAACCTCCGGGTCCCGGGCGGCCTTCGTCGTCGCCTCCGCGGCCGATGGCGCTCCCTCCACGGCTTCCACCGCGCCGACGAGGTCTTCCTCGGCCGTGGGCATCGCAAGCCCCTCCTCTACGGGCATCTCCTCCGCCGGGGCTCCTCCTTCCGCGGTGGACTCCATCGCCGGTGGCGGTGACGGCGTTCTCTCCTCGACCATCGAACGTCCACCTCTCCGTAGGGCGTGGCACTTCACGGGCATGAAGGACGGATGGGAATGGGGTGAAGTGGGGGGGCTCTCCTCTCCTCTGGTTGTGGTGCTCGGTTGGGATTCCTCCTCCGTCGGTTGCGGTGGGGAGGAGGAAGACGAGCAGTTTTTTTTTATTTTGAAACGCACAGGAATAGCACGGTCTATCGATAGACCGTCTTGTCAGTGACGCGGTCTACATTAAACCGTTTAAATCCTAACGGTCAATCTGTTGGACGGTCCATGTAAAACCGTGTGAAGGTTTTAAACGGTCATTATTTAACCGTCTAATGACCAGCTTATTGTTTATGCTTTATGCTGCAGTTATTATGATTGAAATGTTTTTCATATATATTGCTAACCAATTACCTTGCAGCATAACATCATCCACCTCGTCATCCCTGTCAGGTAAGTCAGGTAAGTATCCCGATCCCTACAGTCCCTTATTGCATTACTATATGGTACTTAAGATCATATTACCCCCAAGTATAGCTTGGCATTACGATGCTTTGTCCCACGGACGAGCAAACCTTTGGCCCAGACCTTCCGTCTGAAGCCATGAGCAAAAAGACCCTTGCTTTGACACTCATCCCGTGTCAATGAACAAATCACGTCCGCCTTCGGCACCCTGTCGGCACTAACAAATAAACCTTTGACTCGGACCTTCCGTCCAGGTCAATGAACAAAAAGACTTCTTTCCTTCAGCCCAGACCTTCTGTCTAGAGTCGATGAACAAAAGACCATTGCTTTGACCATTGCTTTGACACTCGTCCCGTGTCAATGAACAAACTACATCAGCCTCCAGCACCCAGTTGGCACTGACAAATAAACCTTTGACTCAGACCTTCCGTCCAGGTCAATGAATAAAAAGGCTTCTTTCCTTTGGTCCAGACCTTCCGTCTGGAGTCGATGAATAAAAAGATCCTTGCTTTGACGCTCATCTCGTGTCAATGAACAAACCACGTCAACCTCCGGCACCCAGTCTACACTGATGAATAAACTTTTGACTCAGACCTTCTATTCAGGTCAATGAACAAAAAGACTTCTTTCCTTCAGCCCAGACCTTCCATCTGGAGTCGATGAACAAAAGGACCCTTGCTTTGACACTCGTCTCGTGTCAATGAACAAACCACATATGCCTCCAGCACCCAGTTGACACTGACAAATAAACCTTTGACTCAGACCTTCCGTCCAGATCAATGAACAAAAAGACTTCTTTCCTTTGGCTAGGACCTTTCGTCTAGAGTCAATAAACAAAAAGACCCTTGCTTTGACACTCACCCTGTGTCAATGAACAAACCATGTTAGCCTCCGGCACTCAGTCAGTATTGACAAATAAACCTTTGACTCAGACCTTCCATCTAGGTCAATGAACAAAAACATTTCTTTCCTTTGGCCGAGACCTTCCATCTAGAGTCGATGAACAAAAAGACCCTTACTTTGACACTCGCCCCATGTCAATGAACAAACTACATCATCCTCCGACACCCTGTGGACACTGATGAATAAACATTTGACTCGGACCTTCCATCTAGATCAATGAACAAAAAGACTTCTTTCCTTCGACCTATTCCTTCCATCTAGAGTCGGTGAACAAAAAGACCCTTGCTTTGACACTCACCCCATGTCAATGAACAAACCAAGTCAGCCTCCGGCACCTTGTCAGCACTGATGAATAAACCATTGTCTCGGACCTTCCGTCTAGGTCAATGAACAAAAAGACTTCTTTCCTTCAGCCCAGACCTTCCCAAATGGGTCTTAACACTTAAACAACAAATGAGCACAAAAAAACTAAATAGCGCCTCCCCGTAAGGCGTCATTTCATGAATTGAAGACCACTTAGAGAGGAACCATTTCTTAAAATCACGCCTCTCTCTTCGGCGCCAATTACATGAAAGATGCCCCATTCATGAGGTGTCATTTTCCTGAACCACGCCCCTATCTAAGGTGCTATTTCCTGTAGATATGAAAAATAGTAAGATCAGTCGTGCTTCACTCAAATAGGGAAACCGAATGATATTCGGGTAGGTGTGGTTCTAGGAAGGAATCATACATGGGTAATTTAACTACTAATAGGATTCTTACGTAGAGAGTTTTAACCTGTTAGAACTCTGATTCTCGAGTAGGTTATCTTCTATATAAATACCAAGCCCTTGAGCAAA
Organism: Amorphophallus titanum; assembly: GCA_024336825.1. Taxonomy (NCBI): domain Eukaryota; kingdom Viridiplantae; phylum Streptophyta; class Magnoliopsida; order Alismatales; family Araceae; genus Amorphophallus; species Amorphophallus titanum. The sequence continues at coordinate 3,568,293 of JANBPO010006173.1, forward strand.
CCAACTTGTTGGCTATTTTCCTCCGACGACCCTGTTGCATGAATCTGCTTCCTTCTTCCTAGTAACTACATTGCTCTTCTTCTTCTCACAGTTGAGTGTTAAGGAGTCTGCTACTAGCTGCCTCCCTTGCTGAATAGGGGTTGCTGCCGGCGTGAACGAGAAGAAGCTTTCCTTCTTCTTATGGTGTGTTGCTAACTCTACTAAAAAGAGTATTCTTCTCCTTCCAGTTAGGGGTTGCAGTTGTTGTAACTGCATCTCACGAAGCTGACCTATGTCTTCCTGTTCAAAGAAGCTACCGACATTTGTGGCTACTTCTACTTCTACTTCTACTTCTACTACTACTTCTACTTCTACTTCTGCTTCTGCTACTGTGAAGCTGCATATTCCTTCCCTTGTGTTTTGCCGGATTGCAGTTACTACATCCAATTCCTTTGTTCCACAGAATTACAGAATAGAGTATCATTGCAGAAGCCTTAAGAGTTGTTGGCTGCAACCTTTCTTCTTCGGTTGATTGATCTTTTTTTGTTACGACGGTTATCAAAAGAAGATATACTCATACCTTCTTAGTTGGTACTGCTCTTGGCACCATCATCTTCCACAAGGAAGTCTCTGCTACTATATCCACCAATTCAGCCTGCTGCTTCATCCTTTGTAGGAGGCATATCGCAGGCCCCAGCTATTGATTGATTCTCCCCCTTCGGGCTGGAACTAAAGGAAGAGCTTCATCCTTCTCTCTTATTGAGGCTGCTTCTATTCGAAACTGTGCCCTAAGAAGTTACTGCAACATAGCAACATGTTATCATCCTATTGATCAAAGAAGGATAGTTGAAGACAGAGCCTTATTCCCTTGATTAGTCGAAACGATCATCGTGAAGAGTACATGGCCAACAGACCAAAACTCAAGCCAAGGGGAATATAACGGACATCCATAGGCGCATTATACTTGCTTAACACACCACAACAGATGCGTTAAAGCCAATGGACCCAAAACACTAACACAGACAAGAGGCATATAACGGACCAGGCTGAGTCTGCCATAGCCACAAGGCGCACAGGGTTGGCGCGTTATATCAATCGCCATACCCAGACAAAACGTCTATCAACATACCATAACGGACCTGCACCGGGGCATTATTTGATCATAATGCACAAGGAGACGTCGTTATACCTAACTGACTGGCACGGTCTACGAGGTAGACACGATCATCGAGAGGCTAACAACACGGCCCTCGAGATATAACCAGGATATAACGCACCACCTGAGGGGCGTTATACTCAGGTAACGGACCAGGTCTGGTCTGTTAAACTAATACTACCTCACAAGACTCGAAACGACCCACGAACATAACGGTCTATCGAGGGACCATTATGCATATAACGGTCTCTGATAGGACCGCTAAATCAATCCAGCAGGTAAAACGGTAGAATAGCCGAATCGGCCCATTCCACGCCCCATGCACGCCGTAGCGCAGTAGAAACACATCCAATCGACGGGAAATCACTCCAGAAGGTCAAAAATGCCACATGCATCCATCGAAACGCATTAAAAAGCATGATCTGGGTGATTTTAACGAATCAACCCAAATCGAGTCACCGGGATTCCTGGACTCCTACCAGCCCCAAATGACAACCGATCGACACGAAACTAGTGGGGTTGGGATCCTGACATCCCAGCGGTCAATTTGACACAAACTACATCGAGAATGGTCGCCATTTTTCGGCAAACCCTACAAACCCCAAAAATATCAATTTTCACTAAACTGTCCCGATCTCCCCCGATTGAGCGCCATTCTACATAAAATTGTAGGGAAAACATAGAGGACGAAGTGGCGATCCATCTCCCTACCTCCACCGATGAAATCGAGCGCGGAGATGACTAAACCGCGTCAAAAACCACAACGTGAATCGAACCGTCGACTTTGAATCCACCGTTCGGGATCGCGCCACAACCGCACCGATTCTCGCTCCATCACACGTCTCAGCAACCTCCCGGCGTCGCTACCTCGCCCGTGGTTGCCTCCGTTTGTAGCCGGAGCCGAAGGAACGAGAGAACGAGAGCGAACGGGAGTGAAAGAGAGAGAGAGCGTGAGTGAGAATGAGAGAGGGTGGTGAGGTTGGTTCTAAATATATGGAAATTAAAGAAAAAATATGAGGATTCAAAAAATATATTTATTCAGAATTTTTGATATATGGTTAGATGGTTATAAAATTTTAACCCATGTTAAATCTTTCCCGTAAAACAGAAAACACATGCTTGCTAACAATATTTATTGAGTTTTTACCTGGCGTTTGAGACAACCTACTTAAAACTAACTGGAGCAAGATCATGCAATATTTAATTAATAACAATGTTTGGCTTAGGAGAGAGAACACCTACGTAAAAGTTACATGGAACCATGCAAAGTTTGCTTATTAACAAGTTCTTGCTTAGGTCAGAGAACACCTACGAAAAAGTTACAAGGAGTCATGCAAGGTTTGCTTATTAACAAATACTTGCTTACGTGAGAGAACACCTACCTCTTGTGTGGGTTGGTTGAATGGCAAACGAAAGAGATAATAATAGCTAGGATAGCACTAACACAATGGAAGAATAATAAGAGCAGCAGTTGCCGTTATCAGCAGCAATGGCAGCAGCAAGCAAATGCAGCCTGCAGAAGGTCCTTGCCTTCTCCACACACAGCAACAACGATGGAGGAAGAAGAAACAGAAGATGTTTTCTCTTCACGCTCGCATGCGATGGAAGAACAGCAGCCGCAGAGAAGCAACAACGAAGACGGCGTCAATGCAAGGGAGCAATACGAGCAGCAGTAGTGGTTGGGGCTCTTTCGAGAAGGGGTCGTATATATAGAGTTTAAGGTTTAAGCTTCCTAATGGGAACTAAATTCCCACGTAAACAGTCCTAGTGAGTCTAGAATTTCCTTTCTATCTAATATCTGCAGCCACCTTTTACGAAAACTGTGAAGACCCTAACTTCTATTCGAACACAGCTTCGAATGTCTATATGGGTTTTGGTATTGTAGAAAGCCCTTGCATGTTAACGTATTTATGTATATACCAAGCCCATATTAAAGCCCTCTTTGGCTATTATTCGTGAGGCCCATTTAGAGGTTTTTAAGACTTTTAATGCCCCATGCATCTTTGATCTTAGGAAAAGGGCTTCTGCTTAAGGCCCACAAAGGTTAAGCACTTTTTGGTTTAATCATTTGGGTTTTTACATTTTTAGTTTGATTTGGGCCCTTGCCTTATCTATTTCAAGGATTATTAAGTTCATATTATTTTAGAAAATTTAATTCTTTATAATTCTATCTAGGGTGCTGCATAGTCGCTTTGGTGTGCCAGGCCTGAGGAAGAGACCGTAGAATTTTCCTCACTATCTCACTATTCGTGTTATTTATAGTGTGATTCTAATATCCTTGTTTGACAGTCATGCCACTCTGGTGGAATTGACTGACCGCACCGTGTCCGTTTTTCGTATTTTTTATAGCCTCAATCTTGTAATAGTTGGGACTCTTTGTTGGATATTCCTTCCATCAAACTAGGACCACTATTATGAGACCTTCGTAAGTCTTGCGATTCTCACCAGGACGTTGGGCGGGTTGTACCCCAAAGACCTGAACCCGTGGACTTGTTTGATTCGTGTTTTGGGCCAGTCCAATATTCGGACTGTCTGAACCCTTAGCAGCCCACATGGAGAGCACTAAGAGATCCTTCGCGGCCCAGGGTTAGACCGCTACTCTTTCCTTGGCCTGATTAGTAATGGGATTGGGTTAGTTTGATTATTCTTGAACCCAGTCAATTCTAACTTGACCAAGTCCTCTCTATTGATTTTGGCTTCGTGGACCCAACTCTGGTTTGGACCCATTCTGTCTCAGGCTGAATTGAGGACCTTCTTTTGTCCAATTGAAAGCCTTGCAATACTCAACCTTACGTGGTCTATAACTAGACCGTCAGTGTCACCCTAGCGAACCAATTGTTGATCACTAACCTCGAGATTGAACATGTTTTTTTCATTTTTATTGTAATAGCAATCGTATCAAGGATGGCCTTGGACTGCGAAGTCTTGCTTTAATTCATGTTCACTTTGGACCTTCTGGTCATTCCACATGACATCTGTTCCAATATTTCTTGGAATTTCTCCTGATCTTAGAAGTTAGTTTCATGAGCTTGATCTTGAAACTCTTGGTCGTTATTATTTATGGATGTCTAGATTTCATAGGATCTATGATCCAAACAATTCAATGGCAAGGCAATCATATTAAGGGCCCAGTCTGGTCTTGGGAGGAGCACCCAAAGAGTACTTATACCCTGGGGAGGTGAAATGACTAGGTGCAGCATTGTCACCAAGTACTATCTAGCGTGTGAGTCCATGACATTCCACATTCTCGTGCAACTTGCTATTCATGCTTGAAAGTGTGAAGTACTTGCCTGCGTGACATGACTCTACTTGACTTGACTTGAAATGACCATTTATTGGGAAATCCTTGTTAATGGTGTGGTGGGGACACCAGAGCCAGCCGCCGATATCGAACCCGTGGCAGGTCGACATCCTTGTGGGTGGGTGATAGCATGGAGCTTCCATCAGAGCTTTGATATTTTTCTATATTTATTTTGAGTGTATTATATTTTTATTTGTACTTTTACATTTGGTGTATTTAAAAAAATTTGGTCTCCAAATATAATTGCCTATAGATATGGAGGGTGCAATATACTTACATTGTTGAAATAGGTTGGGAATCTCTTCTTTATAGATTCTTCAGTCTCCCATGTGGCTTCTTGTTCTGAGCACTTGCTCCATTGTACCTTGAGCATGGGAATCATCTTGTTCCTTATTGCACGAACCTCACGATCAAGGATCTTCAAAGGGTGTTGTTCATATGTGAGATCCTTTTGTATCACCAGGTTGTCTTGATCTATGACATGAGACGGATCATGAACATACTTCTTGAGCATAGACATATGAAATACATTGTGTACTTTGGATAGTTGCGGAGGCCAAGCGATCTTATAGGCAACCTCCCCAACTCTTTCTAGTACTTCAAATGGCCCGATATACCTTGGTGTAAGTTTACCCTTAGCACCAAATCTTCTAATGCCTCATCCAGGGGAAACCTTAAGGAAGACATAGTCTCCGACTTGGAACTTGAGGTCTCTCCTTCTAGTATCAGCATAAGATTTTTGTCTAGACTAAGCCGTCTAAAGCCTTTCTCTGATTACTTGTATCTTCTCGGTGGTATCTCGAGCCTAGTAGTTGCTTTTCGCCAACTTCGTCCCAGCATGAGGGTGAACGAAAACTCCTTCCATACAATGCTTCGAACGGTGCCATTTGAATACTTGCCTGGTAACTATTGTTATATGCAAACTCGACCAAGGGTAGATGATCATGCCAGCTTCCACCAAAATCAATAATAAAAGCTCGTAGCATAACTTCTACAACTTGATTCGTTCTCTTGGTCTGACCATCCGTTTGAGAATGAAATGCAGTGCTGAAGTTGAGTCTCATCCCCAACGAGTGTTTTAGACCATTCCAAAAGTGTGAAGTGAAGCGCACGATTGAAATAGGAACTCCATGTAGTCTAACTACTTCTTTGATGTATAAAGCTGCTAGGATGTCAACCGTCCATCGACTCTTAATAGGCAAGAAGTGTGCCGATTTGATCAATCGGTCTATGATGACCCATATTCTATCATGTCCGCCCTTATACTTAGATAAACCCATGATGAATCTATTCCAATATCTTCCCACTTTCACTTGGGAATATCTAGAGGGTGCAATTTGCCTGCAGGCTTTTGGTGTTCCACTTTAACCTGTTGACACGTAAGACAGCGGGACACAAAATCTACTATCTCTCTCTTCATATTAGGCCACCAAAAATTCTATTTCAAGTCTTGGTACATATTGGTAGCTCTGAGGTGTATTGTGTCATGTTTATCATTAAGACTCCATTTAGCATAAAACACATAGTATATTGGAATCATCAAAACCATTGTCAAAGATAATGAGGAGGCGCACTGAACCCGGGAGGAAGCGTGTTTATCATTAAGGCTCCATTTAGCGTGTTTATCTTTTGGTTCTCTAGCCAGACGGAAGGTCTGATCTAGAGTGAAAGGATCTTTTGTTCTCTAATGCGCCAGGAGTACCGACTGTGAAATCCAAACCCGGGAGAGTGGACCGTAAGGGTCAGAATCGGTGTTGCGAAAGTAGGTCGTGAAGGCTGAAGATGGGGGAGCGGACTACGAGAGCCGCAATTGGGAAGCTAGCTAGAAAAGTCAAAATTGGGGAGTAGGCTACGAGACCCAAAATTGAGGAAGCGGACTACAAGAGCCGCACTCAGGAAGCTGGCTACAAATGCCAAAATTGGGAGATTAGCAAGCCACAAGGGCAGGAGGTAGGCCGTGAGGGCCAAGATTGGGTTGTACGAGCCAAAACTAGGAAAGCATGCTGCGATAGCCAAAATTGAGTTTATGTTTTATTACTATTATTATTTATTTCTTTATTCAAGCATGCAAGCATTTGTTAGTAGGCATAACATAAGTATAAATAAGGCAACTCCCTCTATAGGGGATGGGATAATGACATCGTCGATAATTCACAGACAGAGTGCGGGCTAGAAGGCACAGCTAAGGGGTGGTGCACCCATCAAGAGGATGTCGCATGTCTTGCATGTATAGTCTAAACTTACAATCTTCACCCGAGATAATTCTCTGTGACGTGGAGGAGAAAACATGTGAACAAAAGGCCCTAAACATAGGGATATGTAGGTTTTCCAACTAACACTCGAGGATTACTCCAGCGCCTACACATGGGTTTCAGGCTCTCGATTTTAGTAGCTTCGCACAGCCCCCATCTGTTTATTTTGGTAGCGAATTTCACTGTTCGACGCGAGTCTCCTCATGTGTCTCAATGGGGATTCCCGGTTACTAGGTTTTGTCCTTATTATAATTCTACTGTGGATTTCACCATTTGGCGCGAGTCTCCTCATGTATCTCAATGGGGATTCCCGGCTACTAGACTTCATCCTTATTGCAATTCACTTCACTAATTCGTGCGAGTCTCCTCATTTGTTTCAGTGGGGATTCCTGGCTACTAGGATTCACGTTTCTCTCTTCTCTCTTTTTTTTTGCATCATTTTTTTAATGGGGGTAGGCAACTTTTTCCTCACGATTACCTTTCACGCGAGTGCAAGAATTCATAGGCAACGACTCATGGAGACCTGAGGGAACACTGAGAACCCTCAATAGACCTGTCAACCACTGGGTCACACCGGGTTGACCAGAACCAGACAACAACGTTAGAAGTAGTGCAGAAGACTACCCACAGTAAGGGCACTCCTGGCCACCTCATATCATGGTCATAATCCTCATAGGAAATCAAGAGACATCCACGGGACGACGAGCAGACCATAAGGTCACGCCAAGATGCACGGAAACCAGCACGTCAGGAAATGACGCTTAGACACCATTCTAGAACACAAACCTAAGATAGAAAGACACGAGACAAACCAATACGGCCAACCAAAAATACCAAAGGGGATGGGCGGTTACAAGAGGGCCGCTCAAAGGGATGAACGATCCATATGGGGCTGCTCAAGAGTGATAAAATGGTTGGGGACCAACCGCACAACAGACACACCCCTAAAGGCTAAAGAGGATGGGCGGTTAAGGCAGGACCGCCCAAGGGGACGAACAGTCAAGCCTTGGCCGCTTCCTGGTCAAACGGTCTTGATCGGACCGCTGAACGGAACCAACTTACAACAGTGTCAGTCAAAATGGTCTTGATCGGACCACCTAACGCAATCGACACTCAACTGTTGACCAAGGGTCAACTGGGATGGGCAGTCAGATGCTGGCCGCACAACCCAATGGAAAGACAGGCGCCTGAAGGCTGGCCGCCCAAGTGGGGATAGGCGGACCCCACCGGGCCGCACATACCATGTGTGGTCTATCGCATGGCCATACAAGCCCTGAAACCAACGAGGATGAATGGTCCAAGGCTGGCCATTCAAGGGGATGAACGGCACCTGGTTCGACCGTCCAACCCTTATGGTGAGCAAACCATGGGGGTTGGCCCGATCGTGACCTTTCCACGCCCCATTCACGCTGAAACATAGGGGATATAGCCATGGACACACATATAATCACATGGACTCCAACCGGAGTCAAAGTGGTGCACGGATCGCAAGAAACGAGTGATTCTAACAAAATCTCCCAAATGGGACAGCCGGACTTCCTGGGCTCCCTATGGTCAAACGAGACCGCCAATCGACACGAAATCGGTGACTATGGAACGCTGACATTCCAGGGTGTCCATTGAAACTAACTGATCACAGAACCGTCACCGATTTCTGACGAAGCCTACGAAACCCACGAAGCCCCAACGATCCCGATCAAGCTCGTTCGAGCACCAAACAACGTGTAGGGACAGGGAAAACATAGAGGATGAAGCGGTGATCCATCTTTGTCTCTCCTGTTGTTTTCTCTCTCTCTCTCTTGAAAATCAGAAAATGTCCACTTTAGTGTGGGTTTTCATAAAAATGGCACACCTGCCGGGTGGCCTTTGTGACAGTACTGATTTTTCTTTTCTGAAAATCAGAAAACACCTATTTTTGGATGGGTTTTCATGAAAAACGTCCCCTCTCTCGAGAACAACCCGACAGGGAGCCACCATGCAAACTCATTTTGTTGGGTTTTTATATAAAATCCCATCCTTCACTTACATTACAAACAGCATGGCAGGGGGGACAGCACATGTGGCTCCATGTATCTGGGTTTTGATGCAAAATCCCCTGGAGCCTATTAATACTCCCATGGGGGTCCCATTTGGGCAAGGAAGAACTCTCGTCACGGTTGCACTTGCCTCTCTCCCCACTCAGGTGAGAGCCTAAATTGGCTAGTCCTGCCTATGGTCCATGTGGCTCAAACCACATGACCATTAAGGCTAATGGGTTCAGAGTTCAGACCACTGGGTCCATGGGTCCATTATGCTCAGTTGGCTTGAACTATTGGGTCTAATAGCCCGATAAGACCCGTTATGCCCAATTGGCTCGAACCATGGAGTCCATTATAGCCAATTGGCTCATCATAAGCCCAATAAGGCTCAATTAGCCCAATTGGCTTGGACCATTGAGTCTCTTATGCCCAATTGGCTCGAACCATGAAGTCCATTATACCCAATTGGCTCATCATAGGCCCAATAAGGCTCAATTTGCCCAATTGGCTTGGACCTTTGAGTCTATTATGCCCAGTTGGCTCATGATAGGCCCGATTAACCCAATTAGCTTGGACCAAGGGATCCATTATGCCCAACTGGCTCATCGTAAGCCCAATTAGCCCAATTGGCTTAGGCCATGGAGTTCATTATGCCCAATTAGCCCAATTGGCTCGGGCCATTGAGTCCATTTTTCTCAATTGGCTCATCCTAAGCCCAATAAGGCCCAATTAGCCCAATTGGTCCTGGCTGTCAAGTTCATTATGCCCAGTTGGCCTGTCCAAATCTATTAGGCCTAAGTGGCCCAAGAAGTTAAGTCTGGTCAGCCCAATTGGGCCCAATTAGTTGATACATCCAATCTTTCCATGTACATTGGCCAATTCAGCCCAATCTTGATGTAATTCCTTCATAATGATGAACAAAAATTATTTTTTTAATTCATGTGCCTTGCTATACGTGGGCTGATGTGTGATACCGGTCCTATGGGTGAAATGTCTGTAATACCCTTTTGACCTAAATCTTGTATTTCTTCTATGAGTTGTGGTTTTTATACTGGTTGGGGTTGGGTGGGGGTGGCATCTCCTAGGTAAATGACCACCACACATAAAGGTGTCCCTTGAACTATCTCCTCCTCAAGCTTACTTTTGGTGATGAGATGAAGACCTTTGGTCAACCCCAAAGTTTTATCTTGGTTGGGGTATTGAGGAAGTGATTGGGTTGGTGGGGTGGAGTTTCTCGAGGCTTGGGGTGTGGTGGGGTGATGTCCTTGAGAGGGTGGGTTCCTATTAGGCAAGGGACGAGGTGGGGAGTGGTTAAGATGGATAGTCTTTCCCTCATATTCAAAGGTGAATGTGTTGGGCCTACCTAAGATGGTGGCATCCACATCATAAAGCCAAGGCCTCCCTAGTAGGATGCTACCTACTTCCATGGGGATACTATCACACCATACTTGGCCATGATAGGACGAGAAGGTGAGGGGCGCAAGGCAGCAAGTGTTGACTGGGATAAAGTTGTTGTTGATTCAAGAAACTCAGTATGGGCTTGGGTGGGGAGTGATGGTAAGTCCTAGGAGTTTAACGATGTCGGGGGACACGGCATTGACACAACTCCCATTATGTAGGATCACTTTCCTCACATGACCCCCTATTTTAATGAAAGTGTGGAAGATTGAGGTTCGACGCCAGTCCTCCTCTTAGGGCTTGGTGAGGGTGCACCTAATCACTCCTAGGTGGGAGTCGGTAGATTGCATGGTGTGGTCTAGACCTGACTCAAGGTATTGCGCCTCGTACTCTTCTTCCCAGTCTAGTGAGTCTTCATGAACCTCAACCATACCCTCAAGTTCCCCTTGGGGTGGGGGAGCTTCTTCCTCAACAAGTAAACTAGGCAAGCCTCTAAAGGGGCATTGCCCGGTGAAGTGTCCAAACCCTTGGCACCGATAGCATTGTTGACGGCCACTACCCAGGGTGGTCCCTCCTACACATGGACCCTTAGAACTCTCTTCCCTCCGTGGAGGAATATGGCTAGGGGCTGTCTTGGTTGGAGTGATGGTGGGAGCGGGATTGTAAGGCTATAATGGGGGGCACTCCCACTTGTGCTAGGGGCCTTCATGGGAGGGGCCGAATTGGTTAGGGGTCCCATGTCCTTGGGATCGGCCGATCAGGGCGGAGAAAGCCTAGGGACCCTAGAGAATCATTCAACATCCAGAGCTATTTGGCAGGCTTGTTCAAGGTTGTCGACATCTCTCATAAAGAGTTCTCTTTTGATGTGGTTTTGGAGCCCATTTCAAAATAGAAAATAATCAAGGATAATATTGCTAAACCATCCAGATTTGGTCAAGAATCCAGACTTCCAAGCTGACACCCGTCGTTCACGCATCAACTTAGAAAGCAGGAACCATCGTCCCAAACCTTCGAATGACCCAACGGCCTATCCGTGTGATCAAGATTTCCCTGGAACTATCACTATTTTTGATGAAGGGGAACTCAAATTCTAGGTTTATCAGAACTACAAGGTCCTTGATATGCTATAATAGCGTATGTACCATATAATAACAATGCATACAAGCGGAATACAAGAAGAATGACGTTACCACACTTGAGCGACATGAGATCTTCATGACCTGCTCTTTGCTGCGCTCAAAGAATCATCAGCTCACCCAGTTTCATAATAATAATAATCAATAATGCTCAGTTTCATCAAAATCCACAATTTCATCGAATATTTCAAGAGAGAGTGAAAATAATGAATGCCAAACAAATGACGCCCTTAACGAAGGCGTTATAATAATAAATGACGACATGAAGAAAGTCACTTTTCATGGTCACTGTTCGAATTGGAAATGGACTTTATTTGCAGTAAATGACGCCCATTCGATCAGGCGTTAATTGAACATGTCGACACTCAAAACGTCATTATTATAACTCAGTGTTCAACTCGGAAAAGGATTTCTCTTAGAATGAATGACGCCTTTCATGAAGACGTTTTATAAAAATGGCGCCCCTGAGACAGGCGCTGTTCAAACAACTGACGTCAATAAGAATGTCGTCAATTTACTGAGCTTCTGATTCTAATACGAATCCTACCGGAGTCTTCCCTGTATGATTCCAACTGTGATTGTTTGTTGCTAAACACTATAAGAAGGGGTTCTGAGGCTCGGTTTATCATCAACAGAGAACTACCAATGATTTTCACAGATGTCATTACAGTAAGCTATTGCAGGAACAGAATAGAGAAGTGATGGAGAGAGCAATGCTGTGCCCCTCCAAGAAACCCAAAGTCTCTTTTGGAAGGATCAATGAAATTGAAGGGCATATTAGTGGGAGAATTGCCATGAATCAAGTAAGTATGAAATCTGAACTTTGATCAAAGCTTCTCTCTCTTCCACCCTCTTTATCATTAATTCATCTCCTTTTCTTTTCCTCCTCATCTTCTTCACTCTTTATTCATTCTTCTTCTTTCTTCTTTTCTCTTTATTTCAGGATTACCCCACTATCCCCGGGGCAAGGAGGTATACCAAAATCAAATGGCTCCCCCTCCTCCTTTCTAAACTATCCCCATTTGGAAGCCCAAGAAACAAGAGGCAAGCATCAAGCATCAATGCACGGAGCTCATCTCCCGGACTACAAAGGCGCGCGAAGGAGTTTTGAGTGTGTGTTTGCTAGGCTCACGCAGAAAGCATGTCGCATGGTCATCCCTCATAAGGCGTCTAGCCCAAACACCAACCTCCTAAAAGACAGCCCCCTGTTTTGATGAACGTGTGTCGTCTTGATAATCGTGCACGACCCCGAATCTTGCTTGGTGAAAGCACTCTGCCCGGGTCCTGTGTCGATATTCGTGCACGACCCTGATGCACCTTGATGAAAGCACTCTGCCCGAGCCCTGTCTCGATAGTCATGCGCCCCCAGACATTGCTCGACAGGGACTCTCTGCTCGGCCCTGCCTCGACATTCGTGCATGACCCAGATGCCCCTTCATGAGAGCGTTCTACCCAGTCCCTGCCTCAACGATCGTGCACCATCAAACGTTGCTTGATCGAGGCACCCTACCTGATCTCTGCCTCGACGTTCGTGCACGACATAGACGTGGCTTGATGAGAGCACCCTGCTCGATCTCCGCCTCGACTTTCGTGCACGACATAGACATGGTTTGATGAGAGCACCCTGTCTAGTCTCTGTTTCAATGATCGTGTACCATCAGACATGGCTCAAACTAAGCGCCCAGCCTGGTTCCTCGTCTCGATGATCGTGTGCCACTTTGGTGTCACCTCGATAAGCATGCCTTCAGTGCTGTTACCAGGACAATGGGCATACTTCACAAGTCCCGGCACAAGATGAAGCTCCAGGCCTCTGTCTCTGTCAACGGGCCCCGAGTACGACCATCAAGGTCTCGCGGCGCCCATCTACTTCAGTCATAACGGTGCCCCCGACACCTGATTGCCAGTCGCTCCAGTCACATCGGGGCCCGCGGCATCCGATCGCTCGACCACTCAGTCACAACGGTGCCCCCGGTACCCGACTGCCAGTCACTCCAGTCACATCGGGGCCCGCAGCATTCGATCGCTCGACCACTCAGTCACAACGGTGCCCCCGGCACCCGACTGCCAGTCACTCCAGTCACATCGGGGCCCGCGGCATCCGATCGCTCGACCACTCAGTCACAACGGTGCCCCCGACACCCGACCACCTGTGATGCCCCGGATCCTTATTGGGTCTTATCGGATTCCTTTTAGGCGTTTCGGATCCTTATTTTTGGATCCCGGATTTGTTCTCTCAGAGTGTCCGATTCCGTTGTGTCCGAAATTACATTCCGGACATCTTTCATGATCACCAATCCACAACTATCCATAATATAAGAGATAAATATACATAGCCTACTCTGACAAAGGGAGGTCTAGAACTACTCCTCGGCTGCAGCCTCCTCCTCGACCTCCTTCACTATGTCTCCTGAAACGTGTGTCACAAGGGGGTGAGTGTGACACTCAGTAGGTAGCCTAATCAAATCGGGGTGAACTTGCATTCATATATCCAATTCATATACATAATTCAAATGTTAACAATATCATAATCCATTCATTCATATTTGCTTAAGGGTAATTATTGTGCTAAAAAATATCTCATCTTGTTAGTTTTAATGGACCCCACAGGTACGTTGAAAGACCTAAGAGAACAAGCTCAAAAGTTAGTTCAACGCATTGATGTAGCCTATTCAATGCGTTGACATGATGAGCAAAATTGAACTACTGTGTAGACGCAGCCTGCCCAATGTGTCGATGTAGTGGCACATTCTAGAAGCAAATTTGATCATATTTGTGCTGCTGCATCGACGTAGCCTACCCAGTATGTCGACACAGTGGCATGTTCCAGAAGCCAATTTGATCAGATTTGGACTACTGCGTCGATGCAGCCAGCTCAGTGCGTCGACATAGTGGCTCATTCCAGAAAGTCAGTTTGAGTAGAAATGAATTGCTATGTCGGCACAGCCTACTCAGTGTGTCGACGTAGCAGAAGAACACATCAAGTTTCAGATTTCTACATTGAGTCTAAAGTTAACAAGTTAATTAAATTTTTCTCTAAAATAAAATCTTTATCTAACATATAAAATACCTGTGCATGCACTAAATCTACAATGAATGATTAATTGCACATTTTCACATTTTCATGAGTTTCACATCTTACGTTATTCATGGAAACAAATAGCTCCCACAAACACATGAGGCCTACACACACAAATGAACAAAAGAGTATTATGCAGACCAGAGAGCGAACTCCCACCTAGACTCCGTGCCGCACGGGGCGTTACGTATCGCCGTCCCATAGAATGATCTAGCCAAATGATAGGATTTTAACCAGGGCGTTACGTATCGCCATCCGCTGGGTTCTTTTACTTCCGCAGCATTACGTATCGTCATCTTGCAGAAGGGACCATAGTCCAACTTCATAGAATGCTGATGTTTTCCACTCATAATATCCACATTGTATTCACATTCACATTCGTATTACAATATTTGTATCACACTTAAATTTTATCGTATCATAACATAAGCATTCTTCCATATGATTTTAAGTGGGCTAATCATACTTATAAACGATCAGAGATCTATCTTCCTCTGAACCTTTAGAGGGGACTCCAGAGATTACTCTCCCTTCCTCTGAAAACACTCAGAAGGAACTAGAACAAATTCAAATTGAAGAACAAAAAGAAAATAATAGAAATGAAGAATTCGATTGGTGAAAAACCAATAAGAACAATGTAGCTTCTGATGAAGCAATCTCCTACGGAGATGGGCTGGCTGCTCTCAAATCTCTCTTCCTCTCAAGGTAGTTCACTCTTTCTTTTTCTTCTAGAAGAGCTCTCTCTGAAATTCTAACTGGCAACGAAGGCAGCAGCTTTAGCAGCCTCTCTTGAACGGAGGGGCTGATATATATAGCAAAGAACAGAGCATCATCTTTCTCTTTCTTCTACTTGAGATTCTGATCAGGTAATAATTTATTGGTCCACGTGGATAAAGGAATATCCTGATAATGATATGAGCTTTCAATAAATCTGCCACGTACGATGAGATTTTCGGGCCAGAATTTCCACAGGAGTGCCAGCACGTGATTCACCTAGGTTCATCATGAGCTCAGTACGATTCTCTGATTGGCGGTGCATGTTTTCTTAAGTGAGCTCTCTTAACAGTCTAGTGAACATAATTAGTCCTTAAGAGACCGTTAATTATTCTTGATCTGACAGTGAATGTCGCTCTCTCAAATTCGTTGAATGGCGAATGAGAAGTGTCGAGGCATAAGCTTCGCCAGGTTGAGGTAGAATGTAGCAACACTTATCTTGAATACTGATGCGTCGGATCAATGGCTTGCGGCTTCGACCTACCCTGGTGACTACTCTAATTTCTCCTTCTGGTGCTTCGACCTTGTTGTCTTCAATTTGTTGGTTTCAAGTTGAGAGCATTGATGCACTTCTCAGATGCATCGAGGCAGTGTGAGGATAGAACCTTCGAACAACTGACTTCAAGCATTGGCTTCTGACTTGGTGCATCGATGCAGCTTCTTGATGCTTCGACACAGTTGCATTTAAAAACTTGAACCTTGACTAGTGCATCGGTGCACCACTCTAATGCTTCGACGTAATGTGACTTGTTGGCTGTTATTGTGCTTGATGCGTTGGTGCACTTCTTTGATGCGTTGATGCAGCTCTTGTAGGAATCACCTTTGTGATCGTGACTGCATCGAGGTAGTGATTGTCATGCTTCGACTTTTCATGTTCTTGTCTTAACTTCTGAAGATTCCTTCTTGATTCTAAGGTGAATTTTCTCTGACCCAGAGCACCTGCAATATAAAACTATTCTTATTAGCCGGTTGACAGGAAGCCTTGTTGTGTCTCGGTGGCCTTGTCCAATTCGATACATTGGTTCTAGATGCCTCGAGGTACCGTTCTACCTCAAGTTGCATATCCAGGTGTGCTGAGGGCTCTTAGTGTGCCCTCAGGTCTCCATGTGCTATTTTTCCAGAGCGTCATTTTCCTTGGCTTAGGATTAGATCGATTGGCAGGTTGTTCCGCTACGTGGGATGATCCTGACTCAGAGTCGTAGGACTCAGGGACCATTATAGTTATAGATCTAGTTGCCTTTTCCTGAATCTGTTGGCAGTCTCCTGTACTACCTTTGGTGCTTTGAAGTACATGTTTCAGGGCACTCTTGCCCGTATATACTTCAGTGCTTGTGTTTTGGAGTCCGTATCTTGTTTGCCTTCACTAGTCATAGCCTTACGGCACGCTTCAACGTGACGGCTTTTGCAGCGGGGCACTTCTGATTCACGATTTTTAAGCTAGTCTCCGTCGGCTCTCGTAGTTACCGTTGCATCCTACGGGGGGAGAAAACTAGCTAGAGGCCTGGCTTAGGCAAAAGTCACTATGTGCACATGTGGTCAGGGGCTTTGGACTGATGCCGATGGGCATTCCCCTATCTAGTCACTCGCGACTTGGTTACTATTCTGGTTCTGACAGTGTCTTAGTCTCTACCCATCTGTAGGTATCGTAGATGAGACGCTAGTAGGCGCAGCATAAGACGTCAGTGGACGCAGCTGGCTGTTCTTCTAATGTGGGGCACTCCAGTCACGTGATGTGTGGCTCTTTGCGATACTCTTTGCGATACCCTTCGCAGTTTACTTTATATTCCTCGTGCGTCGTGACCTTTTGGATTAGCCCTTGTTACGGCTATACTCGGGGTCAGTGTCTGTCGCTTGCACGATGTTCTGGTTGTGTATGTGGTAGGGTGCACGACGTCCTTGTCGTGTTGTCTATCGTCCGTGTCGGTCATCTATCTAGGTTTTCCTAGGCTTTCTTGTCGTCCTTACAGGTCTTCATTTGGAGCCTTGCGTCGTGTTGACAGTTCGGTAAGCTTCTGACTCCTTTAGTTCAGAGTTCACCCTTCTGTCTTTGCTTGTTGTAGCATATGTTTTGCAGGTTCCTTGCGTCGATAGTTCGGTAACTCCCGACTCTGTCAGCTCCGAGTCACTCGCCTGCCCTTACTTGGAGTAGTTTTGGGATACTGAGGTTAGTTCGGTAGCCGTTGTCTGGTACGGCTTCTTCCTTCCCCTCTTCCTTAGCTTGCTCCCTACTCCTGGGAAGGGAGGGATGTGATGATCACGTAGGAATTCTTTGGGATTTTCTGGAGATGGTTAAGGGGGTGGGAAAAATAGCTGAAGCAGGGGCTAGCTCGTAGGTCTGCAGAAGGGTAGATTGCGCAGGGGAAAGAGAAAAAATTGGGAAAATAGGCAAACAGCATCCGGATGGAACAAATTTTATATTGATGGAAAGCTAACACAAAGGGAACAACCCCTCAAAATCTCAGCTTGATCAGAGCTGTGGACTGGGAGAACCGACCTATTATTTAGGTTGCTATTTTGGATTTTGTGGTTCAGGACAGCAGGGTGGAGGGTGACTTGTGGCGGCTCGTTGGTGGCTCCGATGCCGGCGGCGGCGGTGATGGCAGAGCTTCACACTCCAAGGAAGAGGTAGAAATTAGATTCACTCCAATATTTAGGGCTTCACACCCTGGATCAAGAAGGAGGAAGATGAAGAACAAGAAGAGATAGAGATTGGGGCGCCCAAGGCTTGGAGTAATTTTCTGATTTCTTCGTTCATTAATTCTTTGTAAATGAGAAATACATGGTATATATATGAAATACACAATGACCTAAACTATCCCTAGATCTAGGGATAGGGAGGGGCAAATGGGGGAGAGGATATTTAATTCTCCTATGTGGTCAATGACCAAACTAAACAAAATAAAAAACCTATATATAGGGGGTGCCCCCTTGACTTAAGGGGAGGGAATATGGACTTTTTTTCTCACTTGTCCCCCCTTGGTCCAAGTCCACCTTGGACCATGGACCAACCCTCTATGGGCCCTAGTGGCCACTTGGACCAATGGGAGAGAGGGTGGGAGATCCTACAGGACCCACTGGCATTTTACATAGAAACCCAATAAAACCTAAGGACTCACATTTTGGCATATAGTTGCCATACAATTGCAAACTTATTTACACAAGGGTATAAATGTAAATAAAAAGATATAAATATAAATTAAAAAATATTAGTGGTCTTGCTCTGATGTCCCCATCAATTCTCCCCGAGTGGGAGAAACTCGACCCCATCGAGTAAGGGGTGCGGCTGCTGCGGATCCGGCACACCAGGAAGCGTGGAGTACGCTCCACTCCAAGTAGTCGTCACTTGCTCATCCTGTATATGATTTATATGCTCACGTTGCTGGGGTACGAGGCTAGTGGTGGACACTCCGAGGTGGGGTCACTATCAAAGGAGGGAGACGGCTCAATGACTCACTAGGAATCACCGCTGGTCCCTATATGTGACTAGATCCGAGACTTGAAATATCAAATCATATCAAGTCGTATCATGTCATATCATGTCAAGTACAAAAAGGAAGATGCCCAAGATGTAAAAATGTCCAGACTAAATCTTGCATATAGTTGGTGCAATGCCACACCTGATTATTCATTATACTGGTACATGTCTAGGCTTTGCCTTGCCCCTAGGACTAGATCCGAGTCCTTATAGTTTCAGCCTAGCATTGAGTGTCAAAGTGGACCCAAAGTCCTATATAACATATCTCCAGACAATTTACAATTTGGCATCAGAATTTCCAAGGTGTAGCTCATGTAATCATGATGGCACAAGTAGGAAGTAGATTCAAGACCAAACTTATCAACTTCCAAGGAATAGCCATAATAGGAAAAGATTTCCAAGGGATATAATATCAAAAGAAGTCCCAACAAAAGCCACAATTAAAAGTGTGATGACCTGGAGGGGCTAGGATGACTCAATCACGAATAAGGGTCGTGTTAGAATGCTGCAAAATGAAATGGTCGACCAAGTGGTCACTAAGGAACCGGAGAGAGTCTAAATACTGGCCGCTAAGGGAAATTAGCGGTATGCACCAGGCCGCAGAAAGATGCAGTAACAAAGGACGGGACTAGGAGGGAAGATGGTCCATAGCAAGGCCGCCAGATACGAAAATGGCCCAAGCATGGCCGCAATAAGAGAAAAATGGTCTATCGTTGGACCGCCAAAATAAAGCAACACAAAACAAGGCAATCAGTGAAAATCAAGACTAATCAAGGTCCCCAATCGACCTAGGCTAGAGTTAGACTGAAACAGAACCCAGTCAACACTACCAGGGTCAATTGAGGCTACACAGGTTGACTTTACTAGGGCAGAGTCGACCAGGAATAATGCCAAGCGATTGGATAGATTTGACTTATAGGCCAGATAAAAATGGTCAAGATAACTTTGTAAACAGAGTATAGCGGTCCATAGTCTGGCCGCTACCTGAGAATAGTGGCCCAAGGATGGTCGCAAAAGATAGAATAGTCTCGTTTGGGCTATGAACTCACGTAGTTCGATCAAGTCAATCGGTTCAGGTTTTGGGGGTACAACTAGCCCAATGTCCTAGTGGGAGTCCGAGGCTCACGGGGTCTTAGGGAGGCCTTGGAACATGAACACCTAGTCTGACGGAAGGAATATCCGATGGAGAGACATTCGATGTCTAAGATTAATGGCTCAAAATAATCAAAAAATAAGTATAATCAGTCCAGTCGACACCACCGGAGTGGCACGACCTTAAAATAAGTTCCAGACCATCAAACCACACAATGAATGATAGTTGGATCATTATCAAAACCACAATAATGACTCATAATTAGACATCATCAAAACCACACTTGAACCACACATGCATAACATCCTCTTTCCCCCACTTCAACCCCTTCTCTCTTCATCCTTATTCTTGGCCTTCTCATATGGTTCTGACTTAAGCATCAGAGGGTTGTCCCATAGGATCACTCCCAGGGCTCCTTCTGAGGCCGTTGTCCAGTGATTACATATTTCCTTGGGTGGCCAGTTGCTCTTCCCTAATAAATAAATCTTAAAGGTGTAGTACAAGGCCAAGGGAATATTTTTCTACCTCTACACCTTTTGACACTATTTGTGGAAATCGAGTAGGAAGCCATGACACGGAGAGGGAACTAATGCAACACTAGCAACTTCCAGGAAGCATTTCTTATCTATCCCGCAGTGCTGCTCCACTCGATCCCACCATGAACGAGCTAGCAGAGATACACAGACACATACAAACACTAACGATGAGCTACCAAGACCTCCTCAAGCGCCAGGTAGAACAGGAATGAGCCCCGATGGTATTCCCCCAGAATGATTATGCACCCATCGTAGTGGAGTCCAACCAGGGGCGAGAACCCTTAAGCCTCTCCACCACGCATTCTCGACGACTATGCAACGGACCCTGACGACGTCCTGCTAGCCTGTTGCATCCTAATCCAGAGATGGAGTAGTGGTTATGATGCTACGAGGAGGTAGAGCATGAGCTTGAAGGCAAGGTCTTCTACCTGGACAACATCCTCTAGACAGTGTGGACAAGGGGGTTCATTGATGATGACTACAACTTCCACACTCCCTTTTCCCAAGAGATTATGGAGGTGCTAATTCCCACGAAGTTTCAACTACCAACGTTCACTCCATATGGCGGCACCACCGATGCTGCCGACCACATGCACAGTTTTGAGTCCAACCTGGTATTCTATCGGGCCTTGTACGCTGTGAAGTGTTTTGCGTTCATTACCACCTTGTAGGAGAACACTTGGACCTTTTTTTTTAATCAAAAAACCTTCCTTCCTTCTTTCGACCCTCCTTTAATCCCTCTACTATATCGACGTGGGAAATAAATGAAATGCAAGCAAAAGGGAACAGAGGGACATGAGTGTGTGTGATCGCCACCAAGGTGCCGAATGTGATAGACAAACCATACCTTGGAAAGAGAAGGGAGACACTCACCTATTACCAGCACTGCGGAGATAAACGGCTCTTGAAGAACCGCCCTTATGATGCACGGGAATTGATTCAAATGAATGAAATGTCATGGACATCACGCTAGTCATGCACTCGGTGCAATGTCTCACCATGTCATTGCAACTCCCCGAGACACTAGTACTTTTCGGGCGCTCCTCCCAGGACCAGACCGGGCCCTTTTGATGCGTTGGCATTGATTTGGTGGATCTATGATCCCAAGTTATGTCTAGACATTTACTGGACTCGCCCAGGTTAAAAGGAATGGAAATCATTAAACTATAACCTGGAATAAATGAGAATAATTTAGGGTTTTAATAGCACAAGCCATCCATGGCTCAGCCACCGAAGCACATACAAGAAAGCGAGAAAAATAATCTCTGGAAGTTACACGGTCACACCAGGGCTGCGTAGGGCAAAAATAGTCTTATAATGGACCGCGGAAGACGAACTGAGCCAAGGGAAACCCCAGCTCGGTGCCAAAGGTAAACAGTCCTTTAAGGGCCGCTAGAAGTTAAGAACGGTCTGGGATGGGCCGTTTGACAGAGCAAGATGGTCCATATTCGGTCGTCTATCACAAAAGGATCAAAAGCCTACAACGAGCGGTACACGGTCTGGACTGGGCCGCCCTAACACCAAACGATCCACAGACGTCCGTTTAGATGGTGAAATGATCCAGAGATATCGCAAACCAATTAGGCCAGACAAGGCTAGAGTAGTCAACTGATATGGGCTCCCAGCCCACCCAGAACATAGCGGAACCGAACCAGAGTTTAGCCCTTAGTTCTCAGGTTAGGTCTAGAGGCCTTAAGTTGACTCAACATGGCTAGGTCATCGGAAGATCAAGGAGAATCGACCAACTGGACCTGGCACTTGGCCAGTTATACGCGGTCTCAAATGGATCAAACGGTCAGATTCAGGCCGCGTAAGGACTCAAACGGTCCCATGTAGGCCGCGAATCTGGACAGAGGCAAACAAGTGATCTGGTCGAGTTAACAGGTGCAGGATTTGAGGTACAACATACCCGGCGTCCTAGTGGGAATCCCGGGCTCGCGAGGATAGACGGAGGTCTCGTGATGGAGGTCCTAATCCGATGGAAGGAATATCCGACGGAGAGTCCCAGCCATTACAAGATTAATGGTTTTA
The DNA here is from genome assembly GCA_024336825.1 of Amorphophallus titanum. Taxonomy (NCBI): domain Eukaryota; kingdom Viridiplantae; phylum Streptophyta; class Magnoliopsida; order Alismatales; family Araceae; genus Amorphophallus; species Amorphophallus titanum. The sequence goes on from JANBPO010006173.1 coordinate 3,590,518, forward strand.
TAAAAGATCAAAAAATGGTACATGATCGGTCAGTCAGTACCACCGGAGTGGAGCGACTGTCAGAACAATCCTAGTATCGTTACTCCAATTTCCAACATAAACATGATTAAAATTTATGCCTCATTAATTGATAAGAACAATAAGGGAATTTTGATTGGAAGGGAGATCTGTACAACATCAAAGTTTTCAGCCTCGCTTGGTTCTAGAGAGTAGAACCATTCCAAGGTAGGGCCATCTAATGATCTCTTGAAGAGATATGCCAGAGATCTTTTATCTTTTTGATAGAAGGAGGACTCATACATGAAGTCCTTGAGGTGGATGAAGGGGTTTCCTGTGCTGTTGTACCTTCGATACGTAAGCATCTTAGAAGGAGGGAGATGGAACATCGGGAGAACCGGCAAGGAGACCTTAGGGGTGGACTTTACATCCACCATCTTCTTCAAATCTCGATACTATTCATCCATTTTATTGAATTTGTTGAGAAGGGATTGGGTGAGTAGATTGGTTGGTGAAGGGGGCGCTTGCCATGGAGGAGGATGGGGCCTACCGGAGGCTTGAGAGGGGAATCTAAAGTGAGAGGGGTATTGTGATCTACCAATGGATTGACCTGGCTGAACTGGGGTGTGAGGAATGGCTAGAGTTTGGGACTGTGGAGGGAATTGAAAGGAGGGAGGCTGTTGGCTCGCCTGACGCTGGGGTGAAGGAGAAAGAGTAGCCTGTGCTGGCTCTTGAGGAGGGATGATGGCTTGTGTCGGCTCTTGAGGAGAGGGGGAGATGGATTTTCCCTTCAAAAAGGCCTGAAGGGCCTAGAGTTGCTCGGGGCTAAGCTGTGTGGTGTCGAGGAGACCTAGCATAGAAGAGATGTCCTGAGAAGGGGATGCCTCCCAAATGGCGGTTTGTGCCTCATGTGAGGGCTCACAAGATGGACCTGCATCCATAGCATTGACGTGTAATTCACCCTGGTAGTTATAGCCAGGGTGATGCTCCTCATAAAATCATGGCCCGGGTCGTACATTTGGGGATCATAATCAAATGCCCCAGTCTCAAAATCATCGTATCTATACCCGACCATCTTTGAAACCTTACTATAATGCACTAACATACACTAACAAACAATTTTTAAAGATTAACACACAAGTGGATGTTTTACGCCATTTTTTGGTTTTCCTTGGATAAATAAAAGAAAGTGACTTTTAGTGGATTTCTACATTCACACAAGAAGGGTAAGACCCTAGTTACAATTTTGGTCACTACCGTGCCAACTAAGGTCTCTCACCTTATCACGAATAGGTTAACTAGCTCCAGAAAACTTCAGTGGTATAACCAGCCTAGTGAACGAAGAGGGAATCTGTCATTATCGATGATGGGAATCGACGCCGAGCATGTATAGTTTATTTTACATTTATGTCCTTTTAGTTTGTGTTTATATCCTTGAGACCACGGGTGGTCTAGGAATGCTCGCAGGAAAGAATCTGGAGCACATGAAGGTAAGCAGCGATGGATGGAGAGAGTCAACAAGGAGGAGTCTGACCCACAGCCTGTCTATAGTGAAGCCCTCCTCAAAGGGCACATCAGGTTCTCCAGTGTCAGTGTAGTTGTTGAGCAGCTGCCTCTTGTCAGTAATCACCACCGACTTCTCTATCACATCATAAATAACTGACGGCCACTCCGGATCAGTTGACATGAACAGTTGGCTCAAAGCGATGGTAATGTCGCTCAAATCAAACCACCGGCACCATTCACATTCTAGATCATCCATCTTTCTTCTTTTCATTGGCCTTAGTAACTCCAGGACTTTGTAGGTGACAAGCATGGCTATGTGACAAGCAAATTAGTGCGAATGCACATCTTGATAGTCCAATATAGAAGCAACCATAGTAGTTTGCTCCTCAGCTTGTTCGGTGGGCCCCTTCACAAAGTGTGTGTATAGGGACCATGTAAGTGGTTGTCTGTCTGTCTTGAGAGTGGAGGTCATAACATCCCATGGCTCTTCTTCATTTTTCACAGATTTACTTGGCCCTTTATACCCTAAGCCCCCATGCGAGATATGCTTATGATTCTTAATGCGCTTTACTTTTCCCTGGAGGTTTGCCCCTAGGCTCTTGCCAGACTTATACCCCATTCTCATCATTATGTTCCAGCCTAGGGTATTCATCCTATGCTTCTTCTTTTTTCCCTTTTGAATGGGTGGTGGTGTCAGTGTTGATGTAGACGCAGTAGCTTGAGGCCTTAATATATCATGCCGCGGGTCGGCAAGGTCTAGCACAGATAAGAGAGGCATGTTGGATGGCCAAATAGAGGGCAATAATGTGGCTGAGTGAATATCCACTGTTGGTAGAATGGGCACACTGGTGACTTTGATGATGCGCCCCTTATCTGGGAACTTAATGCATTGATGATTTGTGGAAGGGACGACATCGAGTGCTTGAATGTACAAACACCCCAAAATACCATTAAACATGGGGTCCATGTCCAGAAAGTGAAAATTAACTGTGACAGACGAAGGACCTAGCCCTACCTTTAAGGTAACCACCTCCATGGGTGGCTTCTTCATGTCACTGTTATTGTGATGGGTGAAGGCTGAATTTCACTTTTCGGAATGCCACACATCTTCAAAGTGCTCGGTGGAAAAATATTAATAGATGCATCAGTGTCCACTAAACATTGGCTGACTGCCACTTTGTTAATATCAACAGTGATGTCGTGGTGTGTTCAGGTGGCTGATGGGTTCTGTGATGGCTGTGCATGTTCTCCTGAGGAGAGTATGTTGTTTTGGCCGTTTCACTTGAGGTTTGGTCAGCCCCTGAGGTGCTATGGTTGTGCTTTGAGGTGATTATTTAGATGCCTCGTTGACAGAGTGCTCGGGCAAACATAGGATTTTTCTTCCTAGTGAGCTGCTATTGGACGTGCCTGATCTTTCTCATTCTATTTGTGGCATCTTTTTGAGGTAAGCTTTGGAAGTGCTGTCTCGGTGAAGCCTTTGTCTTGTGTCTACTTATATGTGGACTGTGTTAATTCTGAACTTGATTTGCTCTTGTTTTGATGGTGGCCTGGCTTTGGACCCAGTTTGTGTGTTGGAGGCCATTGTGCACCATGTTCGGCATGACGTGTTTGGCGACTTTTGTACTGTGAAGGTTTAGTAATCATTTCAGGACACGAGGTTGGCCTGAGATTGGTGTTCTTGGTGGCTTGTGCTATGGCTCTTAACACAATGGTTTGCACTATGGCGACTTGTGATCGGTAGTTAGCAGGATCGGTACTCGAGGTGTGGTATATTACAGTTCATGAGTTACGATGGTGCCGAGAGGTGTGCTGAGATGCAAATGCCGAGTGGTCTCTTTTACCTTTGTGCGTTTTGTAGAGTGCGCAGCGGAAGCGTGTAGGCTTATAACCCTTTGGTCGAGGATCATCGGTTGGAAGATTCTGGCTAGCCAAGATGATTGTTTCCTCAGTGTGTCTTCATCTTGTCTATATGTGCCTTGATGTTGTTGGTTGCCATGCCGCTGCTTGTGGCATTGTGGTTGTTGGCACTGGTAATTTTTGAGAATTGGGGAAATCTGTTGGCAGATATGCTGATTGAGTACCCAATCTTTGTTTGCATTTCTTGGAAGTTGCGGTCTTGGGACGTGATCGTGGTCTTAGAGATGCATTTTTCTGAGAGTTGTTGTGGGTCCTTGTTGGTAACCTGTATGTGACTAGTCTTTTTTTTTAGCCGTGTGTTCAGCTATAATTGTGCCTTGATGTGACCTGGCATGTAGTTGTGTCCCGTGGTTCTGTGTTGAGAATGGTGCAGTGATTCTACAGGTGTTGTTGAGGTTGTTTGTTTGTTTTTTCTTATGCTCAGCTCGGGAAGAGTTCCCTATGAGTCTAAATTCGGCATTGTATGGACCGTGATCTTATCGGTTGGTTGTGCTGTACTCTTCTACCGTGGTAGAGTTAGCATGCGACTCGAATCAGATATAATGTCTGGGGCAAATTCTAATCTTGGTTTAGAACTTGCTCCTAGGCTTGACTTGGATGTTGACCCTGGCTGGAGGTCCATGCCTGGCCACTAAACTGGGCTTGAAGGCTTCTTCGGGCGATGCTTTGGGTGTTAAGATATATCGCATCCATCGTGGGATTTTCAACCTGTTCATTGGGGTTGACTAGGATGCCGGCAGTCTCCATCAACTCTCAGCCGGAGATATAGCAGGTATAAACTTTCATGCTATCCCCGGCTTCGGACATTTGTACCACCCTTTTCTTTCTTGGTGGCCGAACCCTCGGAGGGACTGGTGTTCCCAGCCTGTCGAAGATTGAGATGTGTGTTGTCGAGGCCTCAGCGTGTGTATTTTGTTTTGCTTGGACCTGCCCCGAGGCTTGAGTGAAATCGAGCTTACGATAGACTCCTTTTCTTTTTTATCCTGGGGGCACAAAGGCTTGAAGTCCCGAGATGACGGAGAAGGGTCTTGTTGCCATTCCTGAGCTTGGTTGGGCTTAGCTGCCGGGGCTCGTTTGAGGGCTTGAGCCTCCTGCTTGGTGACCTAGATCTGCTTCATCTTCTGGGGGAGCTTCTTGGCTATGTTGCCCCCGTTGTTGACTTTGGACTTCTTTTTGAAGTCAGGCCTCTCCTCGCGCACCTTGTGAAGGAGCGTGAAACAGTTAGAAGTTGGGACGGTCGAGACATGATTGTCTCGTGGGAGTATCAACTTGCCGTTGTTGAGCTGGACACGTAGACTTCCAATGGGAACTGATTTCCCAGACCAAGAAATTGCCACTGCGGGCTTCTTATTTTAGCAGGCCCAGCGGTGCCCCATTTAGCATGGGTGGAGTTGTAAGAAATTGTATTGGCTGAGAAAACTCGGCCTTGGAAGAGGCAGGGCTCAACGCCCTCTGCTAGGATGACTTTAGTCGGAACGACTGATTCTTCTGGAATGACAAGGACGACCCCCAAAAAGAAGGTGGATCCAACGACTGTGGGGAAATCCCCAAATATAATTGGGGTTGCCAGGTACCCATGTGTGGTATGGGCGGCAACAACGAGTGGTCCATACATCACCGCAGCCATTGAGGATTGAAGCATATTGTTTTCCTTTGAAATTGATGTCGAAGTCGGAAGCTGCTCTACTCCCGCCTGCAAGGGCAAATAAGGGAAATGAGAACATTTGCAAAGTCATTTGAAGATTTTTTGGCAGAAAGATGAAAGACAAGAATGGTCCCACCGGACGTGCTAGTCTGCTTACATGAGCAAAATAGATAAGAAAAATCAAATTTTTATAAAAATCTCACGCCACTCTCTCTCTCCTCACTCTCTCGATCACTCTCTCTCCTCTCTCTCTCTCTCTCTCCCTCACACGTTCTCTCACCTTCTCTCCCCCTCTCACCCAGTTTCAGTCCAAACGATCTCGGGTCGACGCGTGGGAGGTGTCGACGGGACGGGCTCAACTTGAGGATCGCGTCGGTACCCTTCATCCCTCGGATCGTGGAGCGTGGAGACGCGTGCGAGAGGAAGGATGACGTGGCCCCCATCGCCCGATCTGCACCAATTCGTGGTCTTCGCCATGCAAGAGGTAGGGAAATGGACTCCTCGTCTCGCCAGGAACCCGTTGACGCCTACAAGCATTGCCTTCCATCGCCATTTTTCTCATTTTTCGTGCAAATCTCATTTTGGGTGATTTTGGGCTAATTTCTCGATTTGTATTCCTCTCTTGATTTCTAGTCCAGACGGCCGATGATCGAAGCAAGGAAGGTACCATTGGATTGGTCGCGTCGCGATGATCATGTTGACGCCCATCTTCTCTCGATCCGCAGAGCGTGGAGTCGAGTAGGGCCGAGAGGCACCGCGTCGCCCACTCGCCAGATCAGCATCGAATCATCGATTTTGTCATAGTCCAGGCAGGGGGATGGACTCCTTGCCTCGTTAGGATATCACCGGTACCACATGCGCCGTGGTCCGACGCTCTTTGCCTCATTTTTCATACATGTTCCCATTTAGTTCATTTTTAGTCCATAATGTTTGAAATCATCTCCATAAGCATCGTCTTTTAATTCTAGCGGTATGCGTAGGTATTAAATGTTGTTGTGGCATGGTATGGCATGGTAGGATAGTTAGAATCGTGTTTCCCCGTGTCCCCCGTCGATTTCGATCGATCGGGAGAGGGTTTCAATTCTGAACTCCGAAGTCTCGAAACCCAGGTGACATAACGCGCCTGCCCCAGTGCATTATAGTCCTTTGGCACGCCTATTTGGGTGCGTTATATCCCCTTGTGATGGACTCCCCTAGGCCTGTTATAGTCATTTAACGCCCTGACATGGGTGCGTTATGTCATGCATGAAACTGTGAGTTTTCTATGGATTTTTGAGTTCGGGTGCCTTTAACGCGCCTGGTCTGGTGCGTTATAACCCCTGTCTGTTGTGTTTGGCATCTGTTCCCTTTAACGCCCATGTCCCTATGCATTATATCCCTATAACACCCCTATTTAGGTGCGTTATATCCCTTATTTATCTGCGGATTCGAATCGTTACTATTGACCCTTGTCATCATCAACAAGACCGGTCAATATCCCCTTAACCTGGACCTTTCGTCCTTGTTAATGAACAAAATACCTTTGCTTCGACATTTAACCAATGTCAACGAACAAACCAGTTTGACCCTTGTCATCATCGGCAAGACCGGTCAACTTCCCTTAACCTAGACCCTTCGACCTCATTAATGAACAAACCTATCCTTGCTTCGACATTTAACCAATATCGATGAACAAACCACTATTGACCCTTGTCATCATTGGTAAGACTGATCAGTGTTCCCTTAACCTGGACCTTTCATCCTCGTTAATGAATATAACCTATCCTTGCTTCAACATTTAACCAATGTCGACGAACAAACCACTATTGACCCATGTCATCATCAGCAAGACCGGTCAATATCCCCTTAACCTGGACCTTTCATCCTCGTTAATCAACAAACATACCCTTGCTTGGCATTTAACCAATGTCGATGAACAAATCAGTTTTGACCCTTGTCATCATCGACAAGATCAGTCGGCATTCCCTTAACCTGGACCTTTTGTCCTCATTAATGAACAACATACCTTTGCTTTGACATTTAACCAATGTCGACGAACAAACTAGTTTTGACCCTTGTCATCATCGGTAAGATCGGTCGACATTCACTTAACTTGAACCTTTCATCCTCGTTAATGAACAAATGTATTCTTGCTTCGACATTTAACCAGTGTCAATGAACAAACCAATTTTGACCCTTGACATCATCGGCACTCAGCCAGTGTTGACGAATAAATCTCTGACCGTTCTGGCATCAGTTCTGTGAATCAAGTCAAAAATAACAAAAAAAAGGAGAAAGAGGCTTAAAATAGAGGTGCCTCGCCGGCCTTATCTAGCCACACTAAGTAAGGGCAACAATGGCTATAACACAGCTGTGGCGAATACCCAAAAGAGCACCGCAGGCAGAATTGGGTACCCCGTCACCTAAAAACCCGAAAGGGCACATGGGCAAAAGTAAGAGGGGGCCAGCTTTGGCGAAAACCCGAAAGGGTGCTTAGGTCGGTACTGTGATAAAAAAATAAAATGAATGAATGAAAAAATGATGGAATTGATGTTGTTATCTCATTCACCATTCAGGTCCCACGTGAATCCCTGCGTGCGACCAGCAAGCCATGCCCCACCGGCATAAGCCTTACGCCTATGCTGTGACAAACTCTTTTACTTCAGCATTTAACCTATGCCGTTGAATATATCCTACCATCGATTCTCTTCATCATCTGCGAAATTAGTGTCTGTTTGTAACCCCATACTTCCCCCACCCCTAGTCCAACCCTCCTACGTGAGGAGTAGTGAATGTAATCATTTAAATACGTAGAAGCTCCACCGACGCAGTGTGCGGGGAACCCACACTACCCCGCTCGCCCACGTCTCCAACTCGGGATCTATGTCTTCACGCTGATCAGGTATATGCTGAACCCTCCCCAGATATTTGTGTTCAATTAGTATCATTTCTAAGTTCATCCGGTGAGGAAGTGAGTGCCCGGTCCCATGGCTTCCTAACCATGAGTGGCCACCGTGGATTGAGTGAGGAGAGATCCCCGTGCCCTCAAGGCACGACGTCTGCCCCGTTGATGTGGGTGCTCCGATCCTAGGGAGGGAAACACATTAGGCTGGTCCATCACCCCCAACCAACATGGTTTAGACCCTCGAACCCATACTACCATCACTTAGTCACCTTGGGAAAGGGTTGTGCTGTGATATCGGTCCGCCAACATCGAGTCCACAAATTTATAAGTGTGCTTGCAAGTCTAAGTTCGAGGCTCACCCGGTCGGTACCTTTGCATCCATAAGTTGTGTCACATCACAAAGATCAATGCCAAACAAGTCTTTTTTGTAAAGGTGTACTTCCTTTTAGTCCTTACCAACCTTCTGCTGAGGTAGTAAAGGGCCTACTCATTCCCTTCTTCATTCGCTTGAGCTAGCATTGCCCCTAGTGAACAATGAGTGGCTGCTATATAGAGAATTAGGGGTCTTCCTTTAATCGATACTCCCAATACCCGAGGGGTTTTTAGATATTCTTTCAACCTTTCCAAAGCTGCTTGACATTCATCATCCCAGAAGAACGGCACATCTTTTACTATAAGCTTGTGAAAGGGGTGACATCGCCCTGACAAATTGGAAATAAATCAGCGAATATACGCCAGCCGGCCTTGCAGGGACCTCAGCTCAGATAGATTCTTTGGTGGAGGAAGCTCCTGATTAGCTTTAATCTTGGACGGATCAATTTCATTACCTTTGTGTTGGACATTGAATCCAAGAAATTTTTCGCTAGACACGCCGAAGGTGCATTTCATAGGGTTCATCTTCAAATTATACTTGTGCAACCTTTGAAATACCACCCTCAGATCTTGCAGATGGTCCTCCTTTCTTTTGGTCTTCACCACCAAGTCATCGATGTAGTACTCCACCTTTCTATAGAGCTGGTAATCAAATATCTTTGTCATGCCTCTTTGATATGTAGCGCCGGCATTCTTGAGGCCGAACGACATCCTTCTCACTCTCTCTCTCTCCCATGTTTCCCTCTCTTTCTCTCTCCTTCCCGATTTGTCCATTTCAGGGCCGGACCACGACGTAGAGGGTACCGTTGGAACCAGTGCGACGAGAGGAACACGTTGACGCCCTCCATCGCGCGGTTCAAGGGACGGTGGAGCTGGACGGGCCGAGTAGGGTGCGGTTCCCACTTCACCCGCATGCAGCCGAATCGCTGATTTCAGGACGAACGAGGTAGTGGGATGGATTCACCTTCTCGCTAGGAACACATCCATACCACATGCACGCCCATCCACGGCTGTTTGGCCTAGTTACGTCTATTTTTAGGTTTCTCCCTAAAATGTGTTAACTTGTGATTTTATTTATTTATAGGCATTTTAAATGCATTTTCTAGCTTCCGTGGGCTTGTATGAATGTGGGGCATGGCAGGTTTTCAGTTTTTTTCAGGTTTTGTAAGCAAACCCATCGATTTTTATCGACCGGGGAACGGCTCGATTTCAAACCGTGCCCGTTCATCGCCTAGCTCACATGGCGGTTGCACCAGAGACCGTCATGAGCTTAACGCACCGCCTCTAGCGCATTATAGTCGCATGGCGGACCACCATCAGTCTGTTATGCTTGTGTATTCCGTACATAGGTCGTTAGTATAACTCCCCCTCGAGCGACCGTTATGGTCAAGGGTTTCCTATGGATTTTCCACGTTCGGGTGACTTTAACGCACCCCTTGTAGACCGCCATGGTTTCTGAGTGGTAAATCTTAACAAAAATCGTTCAGGTAGTCATAGCGGACCAGTGGAGGTGCGCCATGCTCACATAATGCACCCCCAGTGATCCGCCATGACCGTCGAGCCTGGGATTAAAGTAGGTGAGGATGACGGACCAGGGGAGGCGCGCCGTGTTAAGATAACGCACCCCGTCTGATCCGTTATGCTCTGTGATGGTCCAGAACTTATCTATTATGTACCATAATGGGACAGCTCTGATCCGTTATGCTCTCTACTATCCCAAGAATAATGAACTGTTATTCTAATGTATTTTTTACTCAGTTTAAGTTATTTTATGAATAAAAATACATCTTTATGTCCCAATAGAGTTACTTTCTCTTTCCTCGTGATGAAGCCACTAGACGTAGCCCAACGACCTTAGTGTCAGCCCACCTGGGAGAGGTGGAGGGGTATTTCTCGACTAACAGTTTGTAGGCTAGTGACCGTGGGACCCTGCGGTTACCGTAGTGTCCTTAGGGGGGGAACTAGCTAGAGACCTGACCCTAGTAAATAATACATGTAGTAATACATGTGTTTTACACACAATACATACTCAATACACATAAATACGTACTCAGGACGTCGAGTCATCAAGAAGTCGAATCTCCGAGCCATAAGCTCAGTGAGGTCGGGACGGTGCGGCGTCGTCTCCGAGTAGTGGGTCTGGTAGTGGGCTCGGTGTCCCCACCAATAATCTTGGGTCTAAAGGCCTTAGACATTTATCTATGGGCCTAGTTGAGTTGGGCTTAACCCTTTAACAAATATAGGGCCTTTAAATGAGTTAAAATAAATCACTAATTTCATTTTAATAGTCCTTAAGGTATTTTTAATTGTATTTAATCTCATAAAATTCCTAAAAAATTCTTGGACGTTACACCCTCCCCCACATAAAAAGAATTTGATCCCCAAATTCAATATGTGATTAATAAGGAGAGTGTACTTATAGTTGAATATTTCTGGGAATCATTTGCGCATTGCTTCCTCCGTTTCCTAAGTCGTCTCATGTGGCCAAGATTTGTTCTATTGTACTTTGACCAAAGGAATAGTTTTATTCCTCAGTTGACGTATCTCTTGCTCAATTATTTTGATTGGCTTTTGCTAGTATGTTAAATCTTTTCCAATCTCCAGATTGTCATAAGTTATGACATGAAATGGATCAGGGACATACCTTTTGAGCATAGACACATGAAATACGTCATGGATACTAGATAATTATAGAGGTAATGCTAGTTGATAAGTGACCTCGCCCACTCTTTCAAGAATTTCAAAAGGGCCGATAAATCTTGGAGTGAGCTTACCTTTAATGCCAAACCTTCGAATACCCCGACCCAGAGAAACCTTGAGAAACACATGGTCACCTTCTTCGAATTCCAGATCACGTCTCTGATTGTCAGCATATGATTTCTGCTGATCTTGTGCCATATGGAGTCTTTCTCGAATGAGCTTTATCTTTTTGGTAGTATCCCGAATGATTTCTAGGCCTAGAAGTTGTCTTTCTCCAACTTCACTTTAGCAAATAGGTAAGTGATAGCTTCTCCTATATAGTGTCTCGAATGGTGCCATTTGGATGCTAGCTTGGTAGCTATTACTGTAGGAAAATTTCACTAGAGGTAGATGTTCATGCCAACTCCCACCGAAATCAATGACACAGGCCCTGAGCATATCTTCTACTACCTAGTTTGTCCTTCTGTTTGACCATCAGTTTATGGATGAAAAGTGGTGGTGAAATTTAGTCGGGTCCCCAATGAATGGTGTAGACCCTTGCAGAATTGAAAAGACACCATGCAAAGGCCTCCCGTCGAGAGGTACATATTGACATAAACTCAAAATTAGATAATTTTATTTCTTTAGTCAAAATATAAGCTGCCAAAGACTGGCGAGTCACTCTCACGCGTCCAACAAATAAGCGTATGAAAAATAAGATGTGCCCGACCACGACGATGTGAAACTCCAACATCTCGCCCCTTAGGCACCGTCTTCATCAAGACATTTGCCAGCAACTGCGATAACTCCATGGGCAAACACCTCACATCCATTTTGTTCCACGGAAGCGGACCAACTAGGGACGCTGCTGGCGAAGAGGTCTGCACTAGGAAAGAGGACTGGTTGACCTGTCCAGCCTCGATTGACAGGGGGCAGCGGAGCAATGAAGCCAGCACCGCCCAGCCAACTGGCCATGTCTGCAAACTGGAAAGAGGAGATCGGTTATCCCACAGGCCATCGTCAATGGCTGGCAGAAGAGCAATGTGATCGACGCCATCTGGCCAACAGCCCAAGCTTGCAAGCCGACAAAAGGAAGATGGCTTCCATGCCTGCTACCACTTCTGCCTACAAAAAGAAAGATGTTCCCTCCGACCAGGGGGAACGCCCCATCACGCACCTACAGATCGAAGAAGATGATGGGAAAATAGTCACATATTGCAAAGACTGAGAAAATGAATATCATTCAAATATGGAAGGGAGGATTACAAAGGGAGTTTTCGTCCCCCAAGGGATGAAATTTCTCCGACTCGATGTACAGGATCCCCCGGCCGAAATACAGGCGGTTGACCTTCTCGAAGGCCTCTCGCCATCCGTCCAAATACCCAAGCTTATATTGCTCGGGAGTGTCACCTCCATTCTCCCCTGGCGCTGGCCATGGTCGCTAAGGCGCCAGCAAAGGCTCCCTCCGGAGACACAAGCGTTGGCCAGGAATCTGCAGGGACCCATCGTCGGAGGAAGTGCCAGACTGCTCAGATGACATTTCACGAGATCTCTTTCTTTATCACCTAGCGAACTGGGAGTGCCCTAGTAGAGAAACAAGACCATCTATTTATAGGAGAAGGATGAAGGTTTCCGAAGTAGGGAGGAGTCTCACCGCCTCCCCATACCTAGAGAAACTGAAACGATGGGTCCCAAAAGATACGCCCTCTCAGGATAACTCCCAAGGGATCACATCGTATCTCCAAAAGATCTCAAGGCAAGTGAAGGAAGGATAGCACGTGACAGATCTCCAGAAATCTCAATGCTTGCAAAAAAGGAGAAAGTCTTCTATTCAAACGGCAAAAGGATTACAATAAGAGGCAACCGCCTCAATGCAGTAAGAGGAAGAGTTACAAAAAAAGGAAAGAAGTACAGCAGACACCCTCTCAGGCACCGGCCTCAGTAGCGTAGTCACGTGACCCATCGCCCTCAGATGCATGCGTAGCAGTCGCTTCCACGGTGAGAAAAATGTCTATCAAATCGACTGAGTTCTCCCCCGCCATCGCAGCTCCTTCAACTGCTCGGCCGACAGTGCTCGGCCTTGACGCCAACTCCTCGGCCCCAACCTCCTCATCCCCTAGCCCTTCCTCACCACCACTGGCCTCCGCGCCATAAGGCGTGGAGGGAGGAAGGAGAGGGGGCTCCGAGATCCCCGAGCGCTCGATCATGGCTTGGACAGCAGCCTCCCAGCCCTCATTGAAGCCGCGATCATGCGCCGGCCCAAAGATCTCCAGGGTTGCCAAAGTTAACTCTTCCTGATAAGCCGGCAAAGAGAGGAAGTTCACCGCTTCCTCCTAGCCGATGGTTGACACCGACGCATGTAGCTCGGCTAGCTGCGCCTCCATTTCTTGAGCGTGAAGCCCCATGGTCATGACCTACATCCCCAGTTTGGATGCATGGGCCTCAGCCGTCTCAACTCGGGCCCAAAGAAAGTCACGGTCCCTTTCCATCTTGGCGAGGTCCAGCTCCCTCCGCTCCAACTGCTCCAGGAGCTTTGCAAGCTTGGCCTCAGACGTCGCCAGACGTCCATCCAGCTCCTAGCACTTGGTCGTCAACACAGCCTGCCCAGCTCGGGTGGCCTCCAAGTCCTGTGCGACACCACCGAAGTGGTACTGCCATAGGCTGAACACTCTGGTGAGTGTGATGAAGTTCTTCGCCGCCAAGTCCGTCAATTCGCCTAGGGCCCCAAGGCCCAACTCCCCAGCCTTGTCCTGGGGATGAAGAACCCTGTCGATGAGGGCCTTCACCTCCATCTGGAGGCACGATTCATGGATGGGCCCCTCAGGCGGCGAGGAGCGAGGACCCGTAGAGGTACCTTATGGCAAGAATTGAGCCCCCTCCTCCAGGCTGAGTGAGTCATCGCCAAGGGCAGGAGCCTTGCCCTTCTCTGAAACCTCCCTCCCGAGAGTAGGAGCGGAAGGGGCAACAACTAGCTGTACGACTGGCGACAGAGGAGGAACCTAGGGAGGAGGAGGGGGGAGCCTTTGATGGCGATGACGACGTGGTCCAGCCTCGGACCGGGGCTGAAGCCCTGCTTCTCTTCTTGGGGCGACGCTGGCTGTCCAACACCGCCAACTTGCCCACGTCCAACAAAATATGACTGCCGCCAGGCATAGCGGACTCCGCTTCAGTAGGACTAGCAGCCTCCTCAGATATTTCCCTTCCAACACTCGACTCACTGCTGATCGCGGGCACCGTCGAGGAACTCGCCACCGGGAGAGCCGTAGGAGGTGGATATTGGAGCCACCCCGGAGCGAAGGCAACTACGACTTGGGGGGCGATGATGGTTACCTGGCCAGCCCCAAGCGCGACGTGATCCACGGGAGTGGGGGCACACCACGACAACTACACCACCTCGTAGTGCCACGATGGCACTTCTGGTGCACCTGTAACCAACCTAAATTGGTCAGCCCGATTTGTCACCAACACAGACTGTTAAGGGGCTTGAGGGTAGTATCCTGAGGTAATGGGGGGCTCAATCCCAGTTCTCGGAGCACCGTCGGAGTCAGTAGGAAGTCAGCATCAGCAAGGGGAACTTGAGGATAGCATTTATCTTCTTGGATTCCTCGGGGGTAGCCGAGGGCTTCTCGTCCACCCAGAGAGGGTGAGAGCCCCCCACCCTCCAGTCAATAGGAGAATCATGGTCCCTCAACTTGATGATGTACACATAACGTTGTGCCCAACCCTTGAGGTTGGACGCAGCGGCAAAGACATGGATAATGTTACGGCTTGGCCGTGCCTTGAAGTATGCATAGGCTGTATCGGCCGGACAGCTTTGGAGGCTGTAAAAGTGCCAAAAAAGGTGGACGGTTGGCTCCACCGATGCCTTCTGGCACGCAAAGAAAAACCCACAAAGGATGTGGTAGGAATTGGGGGACAACTCCCCTGGATGCTACCCATAGTGATGAAGAATAGACGCGATGAAAGGATAAATAGGCAGGCGGAAGCCCGCCTGGAAAGATGCCATGGGAACCTTGATTCCACCCGAAGGTAGGCTCAGTTGATCATCATCAATAGTTGGGAAGATGATGTCGAAGTCAGGTGGAATTTGGAAGGCCTCTCGCAGCCCGTGCATAAACAAAATTGTTCCATGTATTTTCAAGTTGACTAGCTAATGACTTATATTTAGACGTCATCAAACTATAATGTACACAACACTCATACTCATGATCAAAATGGCACTACTAAAATGAAGATATGTCATATTGTCGACTATGGTCTCTCTCTCTCCTTTCTCACTCCTGACTCCATGCTTCTTTTGGAACTTTGCCTTTGAGACTGTAGCCTACAACATCAATCATTTACCAACACCAACGTTGAGAGGTGTTTCTCCCTTCTAAAGACTTTTCACAAGTCCCTAGACTACTCCTTTCTTTGCATTCTTGTGTGCACTACCTTCCCTCTCCTCCATGCATACAACTTCGCAAAGTTTGAATTTCACACTCACTTATGTGTGTTATTGGGTTGTAGTCCACATCACCATGGTTATTATTGCTACAACAAAGCAACTCAGCGATTTTCCTATGCATGTCATGTCACCTTTAATGAAAATGAATTCACATATGCTAACTTATCTTATGTTGTAGGTTCTCCAATCTTGGAATCTCTATGGTTGACAGTGGCCCAACCACCTCCTGCGCCCACCACCAACCATGTAGTCTTGCCCCCTCCACCTGATTGCTGCTACCATTACTGGCACCACCTATTGTGATGCCTACACCCAGTAGTGGGCCGCCTGCCCCTGCCTCTCCCCACTACACTGTGCTCCCCTTTCAGACTACTGCCCCCCTCCCAGGGCACCAGAGCCTTCATCTTACCCATCATCAATCTAGAATATGAGTGATATTCATACTATTTCTACTACTAACATGGATAGGATCTCTTTTGCAGTTGATCTACAAGGTGTTTAGGAGGTGGGGCCATAATTTCCTACTATGGCCTGCACCGCTATCCCTCGGGCATCTTCTTGACCTAGTCAGACACACCCAATGGAGCTTTGCAACAAGTCCAAGCATTCTCTTCTATCAGCTTTTCTGACATCTATGGATGATGTTTTTGAGCCGACTACCTTCTCAACGGCTGTGAAATACCCCGAGTGGAGATCAACCATGACTGATGAATTAAATGCACTCATTCGAAATGGTACATGGACTCTTGTGCCACCACCACCCATTGTGAATGTTGTGGGCAGCAAATGGGTGTTTTGTATCAAGAGACATCTCGATGGTAGCATTGATCGGTTTAAGGCACGCTTAGTTGCCAAAGGCTATACCCAATAGGCAGGTGTCGACTATATAGAAACCTTTAGTGAAGTGGTCAAGCCGGCCACCATTTGATCCAATATATATATATGTTACACATGTATTACCGTAAATGCATAGATAGAGAAAAAGAGAGAGAGAGAGGGAAGAGAGAGTGAGAGTTCCCGCGGGGAGAGAGAGAGAGGAAGAGAGAGATAGAGAGAGAAAGAGGGCGTGAGTTGGAGAGGGGGGAGAGAGAGAGAGAAGAGAGAGAGGGAGTTCCCGCGGGGAGAAAGAGAGAGAAGAGAGAGAGGGAGTTCCCACGGGGAGAGAGAGAGAGGAAGAGAGAGAGGGAGGCCGGCAGCGAGCGTGTGTGCGTGAGTGTGAGTTAGAGAGAGAGGGAGGCCGGCGGTGAGCGTGTGTGCGTGAGAGAGGAGGTGGAAGCGGGGTGGTGGAGTGGCCGGTGGCCGGTGGAGTGAGTGTAGACGGTTGGAGAGGGGGGTGCAATAGGAGGGGAGGTGAGGTTGGTGTTCGCGGTGGCAGTGAGGGAGTGAGAGGGGGAGGTAGAAGATGACAGCGGCGTGGGTTGGGTGGCTGGGAGGAGGTGTCTGCGGTGATCGGAGGAGACAGGGGGGTCTGTGGCATGGAAGGCAGGGCGTTCGCGGCGGTGACAGTGGGGTTTGGAGGAGAGGCTGGCCGCGGCTGGGTCGGAGGGTGGTAGCAGGGAGGTGGTCGCGGCATGCGGTTGACGTGGTGAAGGGAGGTGGTCGGGAGGGGTCGTCTGCCGATGGCGAAGGAAGGTGGGAGCGGGGTGCTGCCGGAGGTGGGGAGGGAGACTCGATGAGGAGAAGCTCTCGGTGGCTGGGAGAGTGCAGTGGGAAGGGAAGGAGGGAGATGTCCGTGGGCGGTCACTGTCGGAGGGAGAGTGTCAGGCTGTGTGGCTAACAGGGAGAGAAGAGAGGGTGATGGGGAGGAGGTTGGTGCCGGAGGGAGGTGGAGTGAGGTGGTCGATGGGCGGTGGGAGTGTGAGGGAGAGGGAGTGTGTGTGTGTGGTGATGAGACCAATGGCAGGGGGGTGAGAGAGGGGGTGCAGTGGGAGGGGAGGTGAGGGAGGTGAAGGAGGGTGGCGGAGGTCGACTGTGGAGGGTTTGCTGCGGTGGTCTGAGGAGGCTGGGTGCGGTGGGGGCTTGTCGGTGGTGTAGCGGAGGCGACCGGGGTCGACGAGGGGGCTCGCGGTGGCGAGGCTGTTAGCAGGGGGGAGGCGGGACGGCCGCGTACGTTCTGGGGAGGGGTTGGGTGAGAGACGCAGTGGGATGGGAGGTGAGGGAGAGGTGGCAGCAGCCGAGGTGGGTGGTTTGACGGTGGGAAAGAGAACTTGTCGACACAGAACCAACTCAAAAACCAAGGCATGAACAACTCATATGCAGAGCCACACATATATATGGATACAAAGAATAAAATTTTGTCATAATCAAAACATTCTTCAACGCATCTCTCTGGTCGGACCCCTGCGCGAGGTTGGGAAGAGACTATCAAGGGCATCCCGTGCGTTGAGGGAGGAGAAACTAATCAGGTCATCTCTGCAACCAAATAGGCTTGGAATCACCGGCATCCTGGAGACTTGATGGTGGCAGAACACAGATTAAATCCAAAGAAATTCTTGTGAGGCCTTGGTACCCAGTGGCCAGTAGAGGAGGTGCCAGAAAGGAAGGGCCAGCAACAAGCCGGGGTCACGCGGGACTACTGGAGAGCAACGACGGCACAATGTCTGGAGGGGGAAGAAGGGGTGATGCCTGCCGTACCGTAAGAGAAGCGATGCCTGCCCTGCCGTAGAGTGCTTATTTTAAGTGCCACAGTATCCGACTCGGCCGACTCGCTCAATCTCCCGGGGGTGATTCGCACCGTATCAAATTTTCTAAGATACGATACAGTATGCCCAAGTCAACTTGAGTCGGACCGAGTCCATAAATCATCCTCGTAACTGTATCTGGAAAGAGAGATTACCTCGTGCGTATCCAATAGCCTGTTCTAGGACTTTTGCTTATACCACATTTATGCTATATATTCCTTGGAAAGAGAGAAGATGTAAATCCTCAAAGCTAACCTAGTGGACTGTCAGCACCACTTTGGTAGAGAGACATCCCTCGATTGTCCCATTATAGAGATCTGTGGATTAGCATAAAAAGTGCTTAACCCTTTTTTAATCCTCTCAAAAGCAAGAATAAGTTTAACCCTTTAGGTCCATTTTGAAACTCTGATGGGACGACGTACTCGAGGAGGTGGACGCGAATAGCTTCAATCGGCCAAGCTGCTGTCAGTGGAAGCCAGGGGTCAATTTGGAGAGTGGCAGCATGCAAAATTCATCTAAAGCAACCACAGAATTTTATGTCATCCACAACTCAAATCCACATCTTATACCCATTGGGTTCTGACTCAAGGGTGAGTTCTCCAACATATAAAGCCAATGAAGTCTTTTTAACTTTCAATATGGGACTAAACATAAAGGCTCTATTTCTGACATATAAATGAAGAAATTTGAATCAACATAAAGACTCTATTTCCAACGAGTAGTTACAATTTATTCTCTATATACATGTATGTTTATTTATTTTGATCATTATATCTTATTTCTTAAGGTGTGGCTCTCTTATGGAAATTTTATGCAAGTGGTTAAGGAAGCTTGGCAGTAGGCACAGATCCAACACCACAATGGACTAGTTCGGCTGTAGGGAAAGCTGAAATTTATCAAGGGAGTATTGAGGAAATGGAACAAGAAAGTCTTTGGTAATGTCACTCACATGGTTAGGGAGGCAGAAGTGGATGTAGAATGCTTGCAAATCTGCTATGACTCAGATCCAAGCCCAGCCAACAGATCCAAGCTCAATGCGACAGATGTGACTCTTAGACAAGCTCTCCAAAGGGAGGAAATTTTCTGGAATCAAAAAAGCAGATCTGACTGGGTTGAGAGGGGGATAGGAACACGACGTTTTACCATGCCATGGTTCAATCTCATAGAAGAAGAAATTTCATTCATCGTTTGATGGTGGGCGAGCCGAGTGTATGGTGTTCTGATCAAACTATACTTAGATGGCATGCATAAGGCTATTACAAAGAGCTACTATCTTCTGGGAACCATAAGGTGGACGATGAGCTTCTGGGGTATATTCCTGCCTTAATCTCTGAGGAGCAGAACAACATATTATGTGCCTCTCCAGATGCAGTGGAAATAAAGCAAGTTGTGTGGTCATTAAGTGGTTCTAGTGCTCCGGGACCGAATGGGTTCACTGGAGTTTTCTTCACTTCCTACTGGGACATTATTGGCCAGGATATGATTAAGGCGGTACAGTGTTTTTTTACTGGCCCTCCTTCGCCGAGAGGGATCTCATCCTCTCTTATTACATTGGTGCCCAAGGTCCAGGAACCTCATTCTTTCAATGACTATCGCCCTGTGAGTCTGTGTAACTTTGTATACAAGATTATCTCACGTATCATCTGCCAGCGCAATGCATCTTTGCTACCCTCCATTATCTCTAGAGAGCAAGGGGCATTTGTCAAAGGATGTTTCATTCTAGACAATATTTCTCTATCTAGACACCTGGTAAGATATATTGATAAGAAGGTCCATGGCCATAATATCATTTTTAAGTTAGATATGGCAAAGGTGTATGATAGGATGGAGTGGGACTTTATCCTGGCTATGTTGAGGAAGTTTGGTTTCTGCAACAGGTTTACTTCTTATGTTGGCATGCTGCTCTCAAATTCCCGATTTTCTGTTAACTTCAATGGAACAATTTCTGGTTTCTTCAAATCTACTCGGGGGATCAGGCAGGGTGATCCTCTTGCACCGTACCTATTTATTATTGCCTGAGAGGTGCTGAGCAGAGGGCTATAGGCGTTATTCCCAGCCTGGATGAAGGCCGCAAAGACGAGAGGCCCTATAGTAACCAGCCTAAAAACTGTCTCTCTCGGGTCATGCTCTCCACCACTCCCAAGTGGGTCCGCACACGCGTGCGCAGAAAAGCTATGACTAGTGGGGGCTTACTAAACGTGAACACTGAAAATCACACACACACCCATCGCAAGGAATGCGGAGTGACAGGTGGCTCCAAGTCACCTAACTCTGGACAACCCACTAGACCTACCAAACCCAACGGTCCTTGAGTCACGAGACTCGAGTCAAGACCGCTGCACGTGACGACACAATGCCGTCAATCTGGCATAATCCGTAGGTCTGAAATCATGGAAGCATGATTCTCGAGGTAGCTCACGAGCCGCCTAGTTAATCCCTCATCCAATAGTCACACGAGAAATCTCCAGCCCTAGGTTGGTTATCTGGACTCACAGTCCAAGGCCATTCACATAGCCCACTCGAAAACCACCTTCTGGAGAAACCCACATCGTGCGGGGAAGACCTGCCACACTCGTGCCGACTCACGGTGAATCGCCCAAGCGTAACACGGAAACTCAAAACACACACAGAGTCACCCAGACCCCCAAGACCCACGGGCACACTAATCGAGATAACCCGACATCTCCGGACACCCCAAAAATATGAGCACAAAGTCCATAGTGTTTAGGATATCCACGAGGCCGAAGGTCAACTACTGGGTCACAATCGGGTCGACCGGGGCCCACACAACGTGAATGGAACATGGCTAGCACCAAAAACACAGTGGCCATCCTCTCTGGGCCGTCACAGCGAGTGGCGGCCCTCACAGGACCTCAAAGCCTGGGCTAGCGGTCCAGTCGGGACTGCAAAACCTCGAAGACACTCGGAATGAAGGCGGTCATCTCTCAGACCGCCAAGCACAGTGGCGGTCCTTGGCCTGACCGCCGCCGTCAGGTGGCAGTCAGTTGTAAGACCGCTACTCTACCCGAACCCGGACGACTAAGAAGCATAAAAATAGTCATGCTCGGACCGCTAACCACTGATTGGCGGTCTCCT
Source organism: Amorphophallus titanum (assembly GCA_024336825.1). Lineage (NCBI taxonomy): Eukaryota > Viridiplantae > Streptophyta > Magnoliopsida > Alismatales > Araceae > Amorphophallus > Amorphophallus titanum. The sequence continues at coordinate 3,611,742 of JANBPO010006173.1, forward strand.
CGAGATCGCTACTCTCTGTGGCGGTCCATCGTGAGACCGCAACCCTCGAATCGACTTAAGGGGACCCCTTGCGGTCTCCATATAACCGCCCCATGAGGTGGCAGTCCTTGGAAGGACCGCCTTTTTGTTCGGAGCGCGAAAACGGCGAACTCCACAAAAACCCCGTTCCACGTCCCGTTCACACTCATGTGAAGGAAAAAATAAGAGAAAACTACTCCATAACAAGTCCACCTCGTCCAAGACACGGGCCACACAAGGGGAGCCATGACCATGGACGACATACACCTAGGGAATAAGGAAGCACCCCACCATAAGATTTCCACCTTCCTAGACCCATTTGACCCTCACGAATGGAAACTCCAAGCCAACCCATACCCCTGCGCATAGAAGTTGTCTCCCAGGTAGGACTACATGTGTCTTGGCATGTTACATCATTCGGCAAGGGTAGTGAGTTAGGCCATCTCATATGTGTCACATGCACTTCAGGTTTGATGCATGGTTAGTCCACATTCGGGTGTGCTGGCCCTCCCTCATCCATTGTCATCAACAAAATTAGTCTTATGCATGATAGGTACATACATGGATGTCTGGGTCCCCCAACTATTGCCACACTCTTGCATGATAGACTCACCTTTGGATGCCCCAGCCCTCCTATGTCAGTCAAAGTCAATGTGAAATCAATACTTGATATGTCTAAGTTTGGTTTCCCCGGCACACCCATAGAAGCCACGTGTCTCACTTCAATAACATCTTTGCATGCCATACACTGCAAACACCTTGGTAAGGTCATAAAAAGCTCAAAAAGGCAGGTCAGTTCCCTTGAGCACCCTTAAGAGTTCTAAGAGGATGACTCTGGGATGGTGAGGATTAAGAGGCCCTCCTCAGGGGTGTCCTCAACAATGGGAGTCCGAGGTAGCACACCCTTCAAGGTCGTGAGGAGTAATGGCAATAGCGAGTGGAATCTTCCCAATGGATCATGGTGTTACCCCTGTTTGCAATGCGGTAGACCCCGTGCCCCATACAGGCCCCACGATGGTGCCTAGTGAGGAAATTGAGCTTAATCCACACCTTGCGAGTGAACCTAACCTTGAGGAATCCACTTTAGCCTTGAGTGCCCAGCATGAGCAATATGAGATGATACTAGATGAACAAGTTACCCTTACCAGGATAGGGCATGGGAGCACTACCTTGTTTGGCGGAAGAACCGACCTCCACTGGAGACCTTACTATAGTGCGGCTTGGGGCTGGTAGATCGACAACAATGGCAGCACACACCTACTCGATGAAGTCTAATTTTCCCCACCTCGGGGGTATGACGGGGACATCACTTGCTACTCTTCATTTTTTGAGTCATATATGTATTTTTCATTTTATTTGAGTCTTCACTATGTAATCTTTCTTTATTTGAATCAGTTAATTGGCTTAACGGGTCATTAGAGTAGCAATTGAGCCTATTGGGCCCAATTAGTAGGTTAGGCCCAGGGGCACCGACGGAGAATCAGAGCCTGGGTGTCATGGGATTTAGTGTGGGCTTGGTACTATGCTTTGCCCTATGATCACCGGTGGAGGGTGGACCGAATGGGATTTGCTCCGTTCTTCAGGATCCGACCTTTTCTTGTTGATGCGACATTCCTGACGGCACTATGTGAGCGGTGGGTGGATGGATGCAGGGCCTTCGTGATGTCGTGGGCACACATGATCCCCACACTTGAAGACGTGGATTATCTGACCAGATTGCCAATAGTCAGGGTTCCAGTGTTGGGTCAGGAGCTCAAAAATTATTAGCAGGAGGTTGAGAGTTTGCTCAGGCTGCAACTAACCTGAACCATGAGGCCAGCGACCACCCTCCCCCTTGGGAGGATTAGTGCCGTGACAGGGTTAGCTAGAGTGGTCCAAGGATCATTAGAGGATCTAGATGCATATCTAGAATGAGTAAATCATATGCTTCGAGTACGGGAGGGGAGCGATGCATAGTAGGTGCGACTCTTTCTCCTCTACTTCTTTGGGAGGCTACTATTTGTGACTACTTCGAACAAGGTGAATATGAAATACCTATTGCTGATACGGGATCTTGAGCGGAGACCCCATCTTGCGTGGGGGAGGGCAATGCTGGCGCACCTCTTTGCCCACATGGATCCTATGCGCCTAGGTTCGGGGAACCTGGGTGGCTTCACACCTTTCGTATAGTTATGAGTCTACCCTTCGAATTTGTTGATCCTTGATTTGATTGATTGATTGTTGCTCTGTGTATTTTCAGATTTGGGGGTACACCCGATTCCCTCTAGGTCACGGCACGATCCCACGAGCCCGGATGCAGACGGTCCCACTCATGGCGAGATGGGATATGGTTCAGGATCGACGAATGGTAGCAACTAGGCTCTTCGACCTTCGGATAGCCCTGGACGAGTTTCCACTGCACCAGGTGAGTGTTTGGCTAAAAAGAGCTATGTGATGTTTTCAATATTTGTTCTGTGAACTCAATTTTAGCAAAACTTTCAATTTATTGTGGTAGGTGATTTGGACACCTTACGCGACGGAAGACACCACTCCTCAGCCATGGGTGAGGGAAGGGCGAGCTTGGTTCAGCAGGGATACGGTGCTATTTTGCGTGAACCTGTAGGAGCCCCTCTACTTATGTTTAGTGCAGAGGACGCTGGGATGGCACCAACCACCAGTGGTAGTACCCACTCAACATGGGTCGGACAGGGGGCGCCGACGGACCTCGACGACGGACCAGGATTGGACTTCCCGCTACCCTTTGACATGGCTATTACATCACACAAAATCATGAAAAATGGAATCTGGAACAGGTCGCGGTCAGCACATGACCGTTACAATGAGATAGCAGTCTAGACCAAACCACTATCACTAAGAGAGCAACAGGGCTTGTGTCAACTCAATGAATCGGTAGGTCAATGCACAATGAGGCAGGGAAGAATAACGTGGTTCACAGAGATCCGCTATTTACTGGTGGCGATCCAAGGTCAACCGCTACCAGGTCAGGCTAGGCATGAAACAAAATTTAGTCGACTAATCAAGGTCCTCAATCGACCTGGGGCATGGCTGGACTGAAATCGGGTTCAGTCTACATAACCATGGTCAATTGAGGTGACATAGGTCGACTTAAATCAGGGCTGAGTCAACTGGAACAAGGGTCAGTCGACTGAACAGAACTGGCACATAGGCCAGATCAGATAGCATAATGTGGTCAGCCTTTGGCCGCTACCTCAAGGTAGCGGTCCTCTGTGGGCCACGTTCTGGTCGAGATTGGGCAGAACAGTCACAAACCCGGACTGCCCAAAATGAAATCCAGTCGAGTCGGTGGGTTCGGGCTTTTAAGGTACAACCTGCTCGGCGTCCTAAAGGAAATCCCAGGCTCGTGGAATCTTACGGAGGTCTCGTAATAGCGGTCCTAGTCCGACGGAAGGAATATCCGGCAGAGAGTCCCAACTATCACAAGATTGAGAGGTGTAAAACGTAGAAAATAGGAGTGAACGTTAAGTCATTACCACCGGAGTGGCATGACCCTCAAACAATCTTAGTAATATAATCAACGAATAGTCAAATCTTACAGAAATTATCAAACTTATGAACAAATTAAGCCGTGTTTAATTTACTTGTTTGCAGGGTACAGTGAGAAGGTATAATGTTAAGCCATGATTTGAATAGAGGAATAATGATAATCAATCAGCCATGATCCAAATTTTGATTTAGATTTCAAATGTTCATTTATAATCCTAATCATTAGGTGCGTTTATAACCTAACATGCTGTCTATTCAGTGGATCACAAGGGAAAAATACTGTGGTCTAGCCATAACTCGAGTGCTGATCGCGGCTAAGAGAGGGCCGCTACCTGATGGCAGCAGTTGGTCAACGACCGTGATCACGTCACTTTGACCAGATTTAAAATTTTTCTATGGCCAGAAAAAAGCGGTCTATCGCGAGACCGCAGTCTCCAGGTCGGGGTTTCTGGAGATCCACGATCTGGGATCGAGCCCTACCTTCCGGCGAACTCCGACAGAACGGGGTTCCATTAATTTTTTCGAAAAATCACGCGAAAACTGAAAAACACGTTCTGGAACTCCCGGAACTGATCCAAAGCGCACAGATCCGAACCCGTAAAATGCCCGAAAAATAATCTCGACTGTAATAAAATCAATTTCTCTAAAAAAAATAAATCTGGGACCCGAGAAGCAGGATTCAAAGGGTCCGGGACCTTACAAGGTGGCTCTCAGGGAGGCCGCCATTCACTCGTCTTATCGTGTTTCGGTTCGCGATTTTGCGATAGATTGCCAGGAGGCTTAGCGGTGCTAGAGTAGACCGCTTAGCAGGCCAAGCGGTCTTGGGATGACCGTTTGGGTCTCCCTCATGTCGGTTCAACCCTAGCAGTCGCGCGATAGACCGCTACCCGGCTATGCGGTCTATAGGAGACCGCCAGGGTATGGGTTGCGGTCAGGGGTTGACCGTCTTCCCTATTTTGAGTCATGTAAGGTCGGGAAGCATAGCGGCCATGCGACAGACTGCTAGGTGACACCCAACGGTCAGGCATTGGACCACCATTCTTCTAGGCGGTCTGGGAGGGATCGCCTAGTTTCTGATTGTGTCTGGGGCTATGCGGTCCGGGCTAGACCACCATGCTTGGCTATGCAGTCCTAGCCAGACCGCCGAGCTCTGTGATGGTCTGGGAAGTGACCATCTCTCGTCCGTGCTTTCCGTATAGTAGCGGTCATTCTACGGCCATTTTAGTTGGCTTGCGGCCCAAAGTGGACCGTTTAGCTTTTGGCTTGTGGCCCAAGGTAGATCGCCTTTAGCTTGGACTGTCCAGGGAGGATCGCCTCCTAGCTTTTGAGATTTTCGCACCGTTTGAGCGTTGGGTTGGACCCCGGTCGACCCGGTCGTGACCCAGTGGTCGACTTTTGGTCTCATAAGTGGGCACCCCGTGAGTTTCATGTCCGTGTTTTGGGTTGTCTGGAGGTACCGTGTTACCTCGATTAGCGTATCCGTGGGTTTGAGAGTCCGGGTGACTCCACGTGTTTCGGGTCCTTATGTTACGCTTGATCGAGTCACCGTGTATCGGTGTGAGTGCGGTGAGGTTTCCCCCCGCACGTCGTGAGTTTCTTCGAAAGGTGGTTTTGAGTGGGCCATGCGTAAGGCCTTGGACTACGAGTCCAGTCACCCAGCCTGGGGCTAGAGATTTTCCTGGTTCCCTTTTTGAGAGAATGGTCTCGGCAGTCGTGAATTGCTCGTGAGTTATCGTGCTGAGGTTTCTGACCCAAGGGTTAGGGCAATTCTTCCTCCATGGGGAGTGGGTAATTGATAAGCTCCAGATGGTCACTCCCAATGCGGCAGAGGTCCCTCAAGGTCTTCTGGTATTCATCCTTCACCATTGGAGGGAGTTTGACTTGCGGTGCTGGCTTTGTCTCTCGAGCTTCTCGGCGCGTGGCTAGATATGCCACCACCTCCTTATCCTTCCTGTTTTTAAGCAGAAGGAGATGATTCGGGCCGATGTCAAGGACCGGCACTGGCTGCTTGCTCAGAAATTTTCTTTTCGCTCCATCCTAGCAGTCGGTCTTGCACGACCGATAGAAGGTCGTCCGAGCATTCCACCATTTTATGTACTCGGCGGTAACCCGAGGAATATGGCCCGGAGTTGGCACTCTGAAGGTTGCAGTGTCTGCCCGATGGAAGAAGTCCCACCAGGCCCTGGCACTCTCAATAGTCGAGCCTCCCCGAAGGCTTCACATGGGTAAGTCGAACTATGCACTATGAACGGGGATATGCTGATCATATCCAAAGTTCCGCCCAAAGCAAAAGGGGTAATACGGCTCCAGCCATGCGGTGTCCCCCTTCCTAAAGACCAGCATGCTCGGGCGGATTGACAACGCCTAGTCACGGAGCTCTGGTTCCAACAACGGATGGACGACGTTCTGCTGGCTGATTAGATGGATGTACTTTTTCACTTGGTCATCTTTGCACTCCCTTTTGTTGTTCACCATGGGACTTGAGTGGGCAGCCAATGTCCAGAAGTAAATAGTGCCCATCGCGTCCTGGGGAGCCATTGTCAACCGACCCCAGATGTTGTACAGTTGCAGGGACGTCGCTCTCGGCTCCGCGCTTGTAAATTCCAGCATCCGCGGCACCAACCCCCAGCCCTGGAGGGTGCGTGGAGCGTACTCTGGGAGTAGTGAACAGACCCACGCGTTGAAGAAGTGTAATGGGCAGACATACCGAGCTTGTCTCGGGAATTGGTGAACACTGACGTCCCCGAGCACCTTATATATCAAACAGAGGGCCGCTGGGCACAGAGATAATTTAATTCCCCAGGTCATCTGGTAGGCCGGGTAGATCGTGTCGGGCCGGATGACTGTCTCATCCCCTTATGGCATGGCGAATGAGCACAGCCAATACGTCAGGTAGGCCGCGCAGTGCGTCAGCGGGTCAACCCCTGTCGTGTTAGGACCACTCTGACGTCCTCTAGAAGGGATCTTCACGTCAATCTTGGGCTTGCTGCGCTTCTTACGGGTGACGGCGGTGCCGATGCGGGGGAAGTCTTTGTACTGCTTCAGCCCATCATAGAAATATTGCAGCCACAAGGTCATCCGAACCCTCTTCTGGTCTCCGCGGTGAGGCTGCTTCTTGCCATGTGCCAGCTGATACAACTCCCAGTATGTCTTCATCGGGTACCAGTATGAATAGTCGAGAGAATAATAGCCATCCCCGTTAGTCTCATCCTTGATCAGGTCGGGGAGGCATACTTCTTCGTAAGGCTCCCCGTCAATGGGAAAGCCGCTGAGCTGGCTGAGACTCCATAGGTCCAACGAAGTCTTGCCCTCTGCTGTGTAAAAGGTGTTGGTTTCTGCACTAAACACTTCTATCATGCTACAACAGAGGCCTTTAGAGATGGGGTAGCTGTAGCGGGAGGCGTAGACGCTGTGGTAGACGCCAGCTCGGACGAGTATTGGGGCATAATTGAACAGCACATATTCAGTGAACTCCACCGCCCCCTCCCTGAAGCTGTGTGTATCTTGAAGCTTCAGCTCCCCAAACCAGCCCAGCGCTAGCTCGTACTTAAATCGAACAGCTAAGCAGTCCAGGAGAAATGGCTCCTCCCTGTAGCCCCATTTCAGGGGAGCCAAGAACAGACTAGAGCGGTGCTGCTCGCCTTAAACTCACCCGGTGGCCATGTCCCACTTGGCTGGAACAAAGCCAGGAGTCCGCACCAGCATGCCTTCCACCGGAAACACGGCCTCGAGCCCCAGCATGGGCTTCCATTCGCTGGCTTCTCCCACCAAGTACATTGGGAGGCTCCTAGGGACACTGTATAGCAAGCTGTCTCGGGACTGTAGAACTGCATGCTCAACCTCACTCACGACCCGCAGGTCTCGCTTCTCTCGGGAGCGAAGGTGCTTCAAGAAGCGGATGAGGTGCCTGTCCTTCGAGAGGTCCCCTCTGTAATCCCCTGTAGCCCGATCAAAGGTGAAGCCTCTCTCGGCCTGATCAAGTCTCTAGACGTCCATTGTTTCGATATCGGAGCCCGAGGATTCAGCCAACACCGCTATTTCTGCATGCTCCCAGTCCAAATCTTCCACACAGAACCACGTGACGACTGGCACGGGATGTGGGGGAACACGTCCTGCATCGGCAGTGGTAGGAGCGAAAGAATCACTTGGGACAGCCATTTATCTGCAAAGTGCAACAGACGCAAGATTACAACAAGCCACAAGCGAAAAGAAATGAAAACTATAAGGGGGCTCTACGACACCGATAATTTCTGACGAAATTTCAGCAGAGTTTCCCCTAGGCCAGAGACGTAAGGGAAAACACGGGTGCGCGTCCTGAAGGAGTGACTGTCCCAACAAAGTCACGGTGGGCCCCAAGGGAAAACACCGAAAGTCCTCCGGTTGAAGAAGTCTTCTTTCTCCCCTTCCTCGGTACGCCCCCTGGCGGCCCTTCAACGGCACGCCCCTGTGGCCTACCCCGGCACACCCTGGAGCGATCTTCCCCGGCACAGTCCTTGTGCATCTTCCCCGGCACACTTGGCACCTCGCTTCGTCGACACGCCCCTTGCGTCGCTTCTCGGCGCGCACCTGGCAGCTCGCCCAGCACACCCCTGTGTGCCCTTGCCAGGCACACTCCCAGTGTCCCTGCCCGGCATGCTCGAGGGAATGTTCCCCGACACGCCCCCTGTGCTCTTCCCCGGCACAGTCCCAGCCTTCTTCCCCAGCACACTCGTGCCCTGTCCACCATCGGCACACCCCGTGCCTCGCCCACCGACGCACTCCCTACCCCAGTCTCACCGGCACGCCTGTGCCACCCCCTTTGTCGACACGCTCCCCTCAACGACACACCCGGTGCCCCCATCCGCGGCATGCCCGGCCGACGGTCTTCCACGATGTCGGAGAAGGGGAAGAGGAGAAGAAGAAGAAGAGGGAGAGGAGAAAAGGAGAAGAGGAAGAGGGGAAAGATGGAGAGCGGGACGGAGGAGGCTAGGGCGCCGCCATCCTCCACAGTGAGGAGAGAAAGAAGGAAGGGGAATGAAGAGAAGAAAGGAAGAAGAGACTAGAGAAGGAGAGGGAGGAAGAGAGGGAGCGGGGAGCCTCTCGCAGCGGCCTCCTCACCCTGGCAGGGGGAAGACGGCGACGGCAAAGGCGGCGTCCAGTGGTGATGTGTGTCCGGTAGTGAAGAGGGAGAGAAAGAGGAAGAAGGAGGGGGTTCGTCCGCCGAAGGGGAGAGGGAAAGGGAGAGTTTGAAACCGAAGAAGGGGGGTGGCTCGGCCGTGCCACCCTCACCCCCCTTTTTTATAGGGGTATTGAAAAGAAACAAAAAAAAGCCAAATGGTCGCCGAGCCAAAGGGATGCCGGCGAGATCCGTGTACTCCGTCGTAAAATGTGGCGCGTGTCCTCACCATTGGGGCTTCTTCTCATAGTCGAGGACATATCTTCTACCCAGGGGCTTCCTTATCGGTTAGCGGACCACCAGGCGGGTTCTCGTCCTGATCGGCGAGGTATGGGTTTGTTCGGCCTTCCCGTTTTTGACTTGTGCTTGAATGCGTAGACGCGGGTACCGCATGATCATCGTGGTCATTTTTTGACGTCCATAGTAGGTCATGCAACAATTAGACCAACATATTGACAATCTGAGAGAGCAAATACAACAGCAACAACAACAATTGTTTGAAGATCAACCTGAACAACCTGGGCAGCAGAGGGTGGAACAGCCACAGGAAGAAGTACTTCAAGCAAATCAGGAAGTTGAGGCTGAAGTACCACAAGAAGAATATCTAGGTCCTGCTACCTACCATGGACCCCATCATGGGTCAGTGATGCCAATGGGGATTTAGCCACCCTTGTCACCTGAGGAACCTTTTATTCCACTAGAATTTCAAGCTTCCAGCTCAACTGGACCACGCTCAGGACCATATGCTGCAAATGTACATCCTACACTAGTAAGCCTTCTAATGAATCAATTTACGTTAATGAATGCTCAGTTTATGCACTTGAATTCAACTGTAGGGATATTAGAAGCCAGGATGATTCATGTGGAACAAACTGTGAATAGCCACTGGGAAAAGTTTGTCAGAGATAAGTATAGATCCGATGAGAGACTTCATGGATTTTTAGATTCTCTTCTGCATGTTTGTGAAAAAGCTAGTACACTAATGAGAAATCTAAGATTGAACCAAGCAGAAACTCACATAAAAACTACACAAATGTTGGTTCATACTTTTGACATTAGAAGGGAACAACAAGCAATTAAAGAACAGCTAACTGTCATACAGCAAGAACAACAAGCTCTATCACAAAGGATTAATACAATTTCTGATAAAGTCCAAGGAAGCATCATACAACTTGGTAATATTTATGGAAAACTGGACAGTGTCCAAGAGCAAGTTTAGAATCTGGCTGGCAGTTTCAGTGATGTGGTTACCTCCCAAGCCACAAGTGCATCTACCTCCATGGCTGAAATACATCTCCAGCAAACCTCACAGTTGGAGAACATGTATAGTATGCTGCAGAGTTGGTTTGTAGACTTGACATCTAATGTCAAAGAGCTTCAAGCACTGGTTCACCAAAATGACCAGAAAGTGATGGCCAAGTCGAAAAAACCTACGGAATCCCGTAGTGGGTGAACCGAGTCGTTCACCTACTTTCGGATACTACTGGTGTGACCGGCGTGTTCCGAGGGTCGTGAAAATATATTTTTTGAAAATTTGAGATTTTCTATAAATAGCCATTTCTTTTCTTTTTATTTTTCCACCTTTTCTTCTTCTTCTACTTCCTCCCCTCTCCACCGTGAGAACCTCCCCCCTCTTCTTCCTCTTCTTCCTATGGCGTGACCGCGGTGGCGCTCCCCTTCGACTGTAGATGGCAGTGAGGCGATGGCGTGGTGGTGACGGCGGTGGCGAGGTGATCGCGGCGGTGTGCAGTTCATCAGAGCTCGTGCGAGATCAAGGGTTTTAAGGCGTTCTTCGTGGATTGGCGGCGATCTGCCGCGTTTCGAGTGACCCCGAGGTAGGGTGATGGATCCCTAGCCCAACATTTACCTTCCCCGCTATTTCTAGGCTGATGAGAGGTCGAGAGGGGTTCGTTTCAAGTCAAGAAGGGAAAACCATGATTTGGGGATTGAGGGCCTATCTAGCGTTTCACCGCGTTATTTGATGGTTTGAGGGCATCGTTGGGTGCCTAGGGGCATGGGGATGAGTTCCCCCCTTGTTTCCCCATCACCTAGGGGTGATTGGGGCATGGAAGGGTGAATCCCATGGTAGTTCGCTGTTCTCGGGTTGTCGGAATAGAAACGGTCCAAATAGGAGCCGTTTCCATGCCTGCGCGGCCCAGAGGTTGACCGCCTACTGACCAGGGAGTGTCGGTGAATACGCTGTCTATCGTATGGCCGTTTCACTCCTTGGCGGCCTATAGGCTGACCATTTTCCCCATGGAGCCAGCGTGACTCCCGAGGTGATTTCGACCATTGAGTTTTGACCGTTGCACAGTCTTGGGCTTAGTGGTCATGAGGTGGCCGTTTAGTCCCTTTGGACGGTCCCAGGTGAGACCGTCTAAGTCTCCAATGGTCATGAGGTGACCATTCTGCTTTCCATGCTGTTGGGTGGCTTAGCAACCCCAAGGGGGACCGCTTAGTTCCTCGAGCAGCCCAGTGTTGGACCATTTAGGCCTTGAACGATCTGAGGATGACTATTTATTTTCCCTTTCAGTCCAGAGGTACAACAGTCCCATGGGAGACCGTTTACCCTCTGAGGCGGCCCCAAGAGGGACCGCTCATGTCTTACACGGTCCAATGAAGACCGTGTCTATCCATTTAGGGGCAGTTTGTTGGTGACCATCCCTGATCGTCCGGCAGTTCAGAGAGATGTTTGGAGAAATATTTTTCTTGGAAGAGTGTGAGAAAACCTTCCCAAGTATGTGCTGTATTTAGAGGCGGTGCAGGAATAGTCTTCCACCAAGTATGTGCATCTTTATTTAATTGGAAAGTGGCGAGATGGACCTTTTCTTGATCGGTTCATTGCATAACATCAAATATTCTATTCATTTCATCAATCTAATTTTCTACCTCGTCGGGGTTGAAGGATCCTGAAAATCTTGGAGGGTTCATGTTGCAGAAATTCCAATGTAAATTTCCCACGCCAGCCCTTGCGCCAGCTTGGGCCACAGTTTGTAGGGCCTGGGTAAGACCCACAACTATTTGCCGCATTGCTTCCCAGTTAGCATGGTGAGCCATGGTGAGAATAAGGTACCTGAGAAAAGGAACAATTTGTTAATTCCTAGGGCCTACTTTGATAATCGAATAAGCTCAGATAGCGTGGCTTATTCACGCACGGATGACTTGTGCGACTTTGGCGATGCGAATAGGCCACCTGACGTCGGTTGGGGTAAACCCCTATTCGCTCAAACAATTCATTTGAGCGTCCCCCCTCGAATGCCTTACCCCTGCTGCTGCGATGCCCTAACGCGCACTGTGCTTCCATTCCTACCCTTCGCAGCAACAACGATCCCTCTTCTCACTGCAGGATGATGAACACGCCACCCAGTGACAATCCTAGCCACGAGGGCTCCCTTCATCCTCTTCCCGATGAGCAGTCCTTGCAATATGGTGGGGGATCTCCCTTCATCCTCTTCCCCGGTGATTAGAGTCATTATCCTTTCCTCGCTGCCTGTTTCTCCGATCCGGAGCAAAGTTCACTAGGGATCCCCTTCTCGCTGCCTGTTTCCCTGAGCCACTTGTCGCACGGTGACTGATCGCAGAGAAAAGGGTACATCATTGTGCTTGCTGCACGGTGACCGATCGCACGGTGGTTGCACGGTGTCCTTGTGTTCCGTCTGGTCTTCTCACTGTCCAAAAGCTTCTGCCTGGTCTTCTCAGCACTGTTAACATCTCTGCCTCCATTATGCATATGCTAGGGTAGTTGCGTACTGTTTCTATTTTTCTGTACAATGCTCCATGAGCCAACATGTCTAGACATAAAAAATTGTCAAGTTGATGTATTGGCTTATAACTGAGCACACATGTGTGCATTGGATGCTAGATCTTCATATTATTCATTTTATTTGATTTATTGATGAGAATATGTACTAAACAATCATTTGTATCTATTATTTAGAGTGTATTAGAATGCATGAGGGTAGAGCACTTACTCGATCGGTTTGAAGAAACTGCTCCCATTCAGAGATGAAGGTGAGCGGGGAAGCGTGGGTTCCCCACACGCCGCGCTGGTGTAGCTTTGACCTGTTCAAGATTTTACATCACTACTCCCAATGCAAGGGGGTTGAACTTGGGGAAGGGAAGCCAAAATTACATTCAAACACTACCTCCCAAAGGGAGGGGTGGTAAGCCATCCAGGCGGGGAACGGAAGAGCTGAATTATTGACTAAACGGGCAGAAGATGTCAGTTCGGCCCGCCCTCTGGAACAAAGGATAGATAATTGATGTTGTCATTGTTGCGGTCACTCCTAAGCTCCTTTATCAACGATACCGGTGGCAAAACCTCCTGGGTTGGCCCAGGATGACGTCTGAATTTTGGTAGGAGTTTTGGTGGCCGGCGTTGGTCGGGGTAGGGCTGTGAATAAGGACTCTGTTCTATGGTTCTGACTGTCTCAGCACCACTATAGCTGGAAGATGGGGTCACCACGGGCGCTCCTGAGTTCCGATTCGAGCCTGGCTGGTGTCGATGGATTCATTGTCGAGTCCTCTTTGAACAAATACTGACGATGTTGTCAGCGGAGGTCGGAGTCGCCAGTGATCCCAAATAATGAACGGGGGTCTTCTCAGTCCCAAAGGGGACAAGATGGCGCACCCGGGGGAGAAAATTGAGAACTCAATGGTCCAGATGCCAAATGGGGTGCCACTTCTTCGAACTGGAAGAAGACCTGTCGTAGAAGCTCTCAACTAGTCTCGTCTCCAGAACTTCAAAGGGTTGGTCGTGGGAGCCTCTGCAAGTAGCTTCAGGTTGACTATTAGGAAGAAGAAGCACAGTTTGGGGAGATCGGATCCTCAGGCAGCCACAAACTTAGACTGGGACGAGACCACCGCCGTTGCGAAGAGGACAGGGAGATGCTTTCGAAGGTACCACTTGGGCTTGACATCAGGATGAGGTCATGGCTGAATCTTCAAGATGCTGGTACTCTGCTGCCTGCGAACTGGGAAGTGCAGGTTGGAGATGGGAGGTGGGAGATGAGGTAAATGGGAGGGGAAATGGGGTGGATGGGTGTGGAGGCGACCCTTGTCTGTTAGGGGGTCTGGGAGGGGGCAAACCAAGGTGAAGGAGGGGGAGAATGGGGGTAGGAAGGTGGTCTAGCAGGTGGTGAGGGAGTGAGCTACGAATTTGGGACTAGGAGGGAGAGGGAGAGGGATGATGAGTTCCCTATTTGGGTGGTCCAAGGTTTGGGACGATCTCGGGGAATGCATCTCAAGGACCATGATAACGCCTCGAGGACACAATACCCAATAAAGAAAATACAGAGCAGAGGGTACTCAATTAGCAGGAATGCCGACAGATTCCCCAATACTCACAAATGCCAATGCCAACACCAGAAGGACTCCAGCAACAACACAACAACAGACAACACCAAGGCACGGGAAGCCAAGATGAAGTCACATCGAGAAAGATAAACCTCTCGACTGGCCAGAATCTTACGACAACGATCCTCAGCCCATGGCTTATTAGCCCATACGCTTCCGATGTACACTCATACAACGCACACAGGCATCAAAAATATCTCGGTATCTGCATCTCAGTATACATTCGGCGCCATCACAATTCATGAAAATTGTAAATAGCACGTCATGAGTACTGATCTAGCAAATAGTCGATTAGAAGAAGCCAAAGTGCAAAGAAAGAGAGTACCAGCATTAGCACAAAGTACAAGGAGAAATGTCAATCTCAACTTACCTTTACGTCATGAAACAATAAATGAGCCTTCACAACACATCGGCGGCTAGGCACGGCACGACAAACACGGTACACAACAGCTCTCAACGCCATGACGGAGTCCAAAGCCAAGCAACCGTAAGACAAGGAGAAGATCAGGCTTAGAATAAATACTGTCCACACTTAAGTAGACACAGGACAAAGGCATCACTAAGATAGTAATTCCAAGGCTTACCTTGAAAAGACTCTGCCAAACGGGATGAGAAGCATAAAGCTCAACCAACAGAAGCTCACCAGGAAAGGAAAATCCTAGGTCGCTCGAGCATCTTCTCAGCCAAGGAATCTAATCGAGCACTTCAATTAGAAGCGAAACACATTAGGAGGTGAACAAACTCAAGCTGGGATGACCAAAATAACATAAGAACATGTACGGCCATCATACCAACCATAAAAATCAACAGCTACCTAAATAAATGATAGGAAAACCTCGAACAATGTACTGCAGATTCAAGCCTTTCGGTGAACACTGCCAAGTACAACATGATCGAGACAGACATCATGACGAAAAGGAAGCACCTCGTCACATCCTGACGAGAGAAGAACCATCTCACACAGTGCTAATCCAGCACGCAGAAGATGACATACGGAATTGAAGCGATCATGAATCGCGAACCTAACGCCAGCGAATGACTGTACTAGACTTTCAGGACTCTGGAACTGTATATCTCAGATTCCCATGTACTTCACACAACAATGCTCTGATACCTACTGTGATGACCTGGATCATTGGGGCGATACTGCCAAAGCTACAAAGGCCATAGAGGTGGCGGGTGTTGAGACCGGGTGCTGAGAGACCCTGAGGCCAACAGGCTGATCCCCCAAGTAAGAAATCTGCAGACTTGCGGCCAATCTCTTTATTACTTCATTGCTGTCATTGCTGAGTTGACCAATGCATTGGCTATATGAATAGCGATAGGCCAGGCTATCGAGGATGGCATAGCACAACCCGATGGGATGGCCCCAGGAGGGGGAGTTCCCCAGGGTTCGCCAGAGGGTCCGCGTAGTTCTGGGCATTGTGCTCCACCAGTGGACACCCAGCCTACGGGTATTCCTTGCATCTGCTAATGAATAGCTCAGCTTGTGTCTGTATTTTATTTATGGTATTAACCATTTCCTCATATCTGCCTTGCAACTTCTCCTTCCTCGGAGCCGATGGTTGAGGTCTCCATGAGAGAGGAGTTTTATGACAAGGCAAGGCCGGTCTCTGTGGGTGAGCAATCTTGCCCCAAAGGGGTCCTCGATACAGAGTCTGCCCCTCCTAGCATAGCTGAAGAAGGGGATGTTGCTGAGACAGGTATATAGCTACCTTTTGGAGCTCAACATTATCTGTGTGCCACTTCATAGATGGGCAATTGCATGTTATTACTTGAATTGTAGAGAGCCGTGCTACAAATGCACTGCCTAGTGGACCAGCATCAGCCTCTGTAAATATTCCCTCCCTGACCATTGGGGATGGGCATGCTTCTGCAGCGATTAGCATACACAAGGCAGACTTAGGTATACCACCATATTGTGCCTTTCATGACTTTCCATGCATGTCCTTTTGATTGAGAACAAGCACTTATTCCACTTTCTTTTGGTTGCAGCTCTCTTGAGATGGGCCCCAGAGGCATCCACGGACTTCCTTACCCTTGGAGTCGAGTGGCCTGATGCCCCTCAGCCTGGCATGGTGCTAGCAAATGTTGATACAACTGGTCAGCTTCTCCAGGTACTCGAGCAGTTGATTTGAGCCGATCCCTTGTCGGCTATAGAGGCTCTGAGGAGCAGTCTGGAAACCTTCACTCGGAGTTATCACATGCTAGGCCTCCCCCGAGATGTATGGGCCGTGAGGCTGGCAGCTTTGTGGAGTGAGTTCGCTCACCTTCATATTGCACAGAGCAGAGACGGGGGACTCGACTGATGATCCAGTAGACTGAAGAATGGCTCGACAGACTCCGGGTAGCCCAAGTTGAGGTTGGCCTCTAGGTTGAGAGCGATGAGGAGCGTAGTCGGCTGTCATGTTTCGAGCAAACGACACGTTCCGCTGCTATCAGTTCGGGACGTGACAAACCATACCCCTTACTTAACGGGTCGAGTTCTTCCCACCTGGAGAGAATTGATGGGAATCAACACCGGGCACTAATATTTTATTTTTACATTTGTGTCCTTTTTTTTGTATTTATATCCCTTGGTAAATTAGTTTGTAATTGTATGGCAAGTAGAAGCCACAGTGTTAGTCTTTAAGAGTCAATGGGTTTCTATGTAAAATACCAGTGGGTCTTGTAGGGTCCCCTACCCTCTCTCCCATTAGTCCAAGTGGCACTAGGGCCCTTAGAGTGTTGGTCCATGGTCCAAGGGGGGACAAGATGGAATAAAAGTCCATATTCCCTCCCCCTTTTCAAAGGGGCGCCCCCCTCCCTTATATTAGTTTAATATGGTCATTTTGACCACATGGGGGATTAATATCCCATACCCCATTTGCCCCTCCCTAACCCTAGATCTAGGGATAGTTTAGGTCTTTTGTCAATTTCTATATAAGCTTGTATTTCCACATTTTCAAGAATTAATGAGAAGAAAATTGTTGGAAATTCCCAAGAGAAGCCTTAGGGCGCCCCCCACCTTGTCTCTCTCCCCTCTCCCCCCTTCAGCTGTGAAAGCTGCAAATTTCTTGAGGTGTGAAGCCTCCTTTATACCCCTTCCTGAGTGAGAAGCTTAGCACCGCCGCCGCCGCCATCGCACCACCACCGCCGCTTCTTTGGAGTTCTATCCAACTCAGGATAGAAACTTGAAGCCGATATTCTATCTCCCTACCATGTTATCTGTTCAATCTCAAACATTGAGGGTTTGTTCCTCCAGTCATCCCCTACCTCCAGTTCAATTTTCGTGCCATTTCACCTTCATTTAGTATTTTTCCCTGAATTTTAGTTCCACCTCTGACAGTCTGCCAATCAGTAGATCTGCGGGATAGTTGTCTGTTGTGGTATTTTTCCCACCCCTTAGACATCTCCAAAAAATTGCAAAAACTTCATACGTGTTCCTAACATCCCCCCCTACCACCCATAATTTTCCCAGATCCCATATCTGCCATCTTACCCCTGGTCAAAAATTGTTCTCAGGCAGATCCATATCTGTCCTGATTGTTCTGTAACCAGATCTAGAAAAAACACATAGTTTGCAGAGGTTCTCATTTCTAATCCCTTTTCAGGATGGACCTTAAAAAAATATATGTTGTATCCCTTTGAGTCCTCCTTCCAACGGCACCAACCTCACCTCGATCTGATTGGGTGTTTCGCTCCAAACTTCTCCCGACGATTCCTCCGGGGATTCTTCACCATTTTTTATGCCGTTTCTTCCGGAGTTGAGATAAGCTAATTATCTCCAACTTTTATTTTATTATCCTAGCTTGAAAATGACTAATTACCCCAAATTTTGAGCTAAGACCCTGGGTTCTCTATAAATAGACCCTGGAGCCTCAGCTTGAAAAGGGGGAGAGATCAGGATCAACGGCGAAGCTCTATCGAATTGTCAAGCGATCTTAGCACAGGGGGGAGGCCTTCTATGTCCCTACAGGCCTCTGGTTCAAGGGAGTAGTCCGCCCGTTGCATCGTCGGTCGTCAGTCTCGTCAGTCTTATCGTCGTTGCATGCACATTTTTTTCGTCATCATCACTTGTTTCTTTTCACTCTCATTGTCATTTTCACACACCCACCCACATTTTGACATCCCTAAG
This sequence comes from Amorphophallus titanum, assembly GCA_024336825.1. Lineage (NCBI taxonomy): Eukaryota > Viridiplantae > Streptophyta > Magnoliopsida > Alismatales > Araceae > Amorphophallus > Amorphophallus titanum. The sequence continues at coordinate 3,629,891 of JANBPO010006173.1, forward strand.
GGTTTAAAAAACCTCCAGGTGAACCCCCATTCATGTTAGTCAATTTTTGTTTCGTCATTTCTAGCATATACTACACATCATAGATCTAATCTGGTTTTTTTTTCTTGTTGGTCGCACGTCATTTTGCAGGTCAGCAGCCATCCAGCATGAGGCCCACTCTTTCTGGTTGACCGACAATAGTGGAGGTTGAAGTCCCACGATTTGGAAGTAGGCAGAGTAGAGCAGTTGATGGTCGTCCGTCCGAAACGTTGAGCGGCTAATTGTCAGCCGTCCATCCTCGTCCTGCGGCTAATCCAGAACCGTACTACTACCAGCGTGCTTCGTCCAGCATTCCATTCCAGCGTTGGTAGGCGGCCTTAAAGGAGATGCACAACTCTTAGGCGGTCAGTTGTTGCCCGTTCATCCTTCCAGCGCTAAGAAAAGGTGAGTGTCTCTCCCCCTTTATTAAGACACGGTGTGTCCATCACGTCTGGGGTCTTGAGTAGTGATCACACAGGTTCTGTGTCTAACTTACTCCTCTGATTTCCTCAATTCTTTCATGCTTTCTGAGCCGTGAGGAGCGAAAGGTGGTCTTATTTCATTGCTGGCACATTTGAAAAGGAAAAGCCACTTTTTCGATCTATAGTTCTCACTCCACCTACCCTTCCATTAGATGCTTTAGTTTATTACTTTATCAAAAGATTTCTGTTCATAGGAGGCCAAGCCTCTAAAATACAATGAATAAAGGAAAAAGGACTATACACGCCTCCTGCGAAAATTTGGTATGCCATTAGCATCAGCTATGGCATAACCTTTAGCTAACATGGGTAGCTCTCTAGCCCAAACCAAAATGGTTTCGGTTTTGGACCCGGCCGAAATCGACACCGAAATCGAAACTACCTTCTTTGACTGAGAGAACTAGTGCTACTGCTCGAGAGGACCTGGCAATTGAGCAGTTGAAGCAAGTTTATGTGAGACACACGCTAAGAGGGAAAGGATTGCTTTCAAAGATGAAGGAAAAAATGACACCAAAAGAAAAAAAACCATCTCTAAAAGGAGGCTAGAAGAGGCTAGAAGAGGCAAGACAAAGGAGCTTCAGAAAGAGGAAAGTGTGTGCTGCACTCTGCTGAGAAGATTCCTCTCAGAATCTGGGAGATCCACAGGAGATGGTGGGTGGAAGACTCTCTCCGCCCTGTTCTTTCTTTTGTCTGATCTCCGCCTCTGCTTCCTTCCTTTTCTGCGGACGGTTGATGGTGGTGGAGTCATCTCTGCCCTTGGTCCCTCTTCTTGTCTGTTGGCGGCTGGCGTGCTGTGGTCGTCATTAGGCTGGAACCTCTCTACTTGGTGGTGGAGACTTGTTTCCCCTGCTGGTGGAAGATTTTTTTATCTTTGCTCCTTAAAGAATGAGACCTCTCTCTCAACTGGCCTGTGAAGGAACTTCTGCCCTAGATCTGATTCAAGATAAAACCATAGAAGTGATGTCTACTGTAAGTGGTGGTGACAACTCCACAGCGACCAGCAAGACAACTGTGGTTGTTGGGAATGATAATCCCACACTGCAGATCACTTCCATGAAGTTGGATGAGAAGAACTTCATGTTCTGGTCAGCTGCTGTGGAATTGTGCCTTTCAAGCTGGGGTAAACTTGGCTATATTAATGGCAAAGATCAAACCTCCTACTGAAGAAGATGCGGAGTATGAAACCTGGTCTCTTGAGGTAAGTACTGTACGATCCTGCATTTTGAACTTTGTTGGTCCAGAGCTGTAGCGCAGAATCTTGAGGAAAAGGAGTGCTCAAGATGTGTGGATCCTTCTGCAAGAGATGTATGGACATAAATAGAATGCTATTCGCAATTATCAGCTGACTCAGGAGATCTGCAAGATGGAGCAAGAGTCAGCCTCAGCGACTACCTACTTTAATAGTCTGAGGAACAAGTGGGAGGAACTTGATTGCTATGCTATAGACACCTGGTCATGTGTTGAAGATGAAAAACAACACATGAAATTTGTTCAACAGAACAAAACCTTCAAGTTTGTTGCTGGTTTGAATAAAGATTATGAATCCTTGAGGCGGAAGATATTGAACATGGAGATTGTTCCCTCATTGGTCTTTACAGTCAAGAAGATGAGGCATTACATGCTCTCGCATGAAATACAACTGATATCAAGGGCCGATCCGGTCAAATATCTCTTGTCCCAACCGGCACTAAAAGGGCGACTGGGAAAATGGGCTGTCATTTTGATGGAATTTGATATCACATATATGCCGCAAAAGGAAATTAAAAGCCAGGCAATAATGGATTTCTTTACAGCACACCCCATGCCTCAAGATTCCCCTCTCATCACGGAACTATCGGAAGATGAAACCCTAGAAGTGGATCAGGTTCATCAGACCATATGGTAGCTGTATTTTGACGGGGCATCCCGAACGAAAACATCCCGACAGGGGCAAACAAGGATAAGAGCCGGGGCAACCATTGTTCTCAAATCCCTAGAAGGAGAAGTGTTGCATATTTCATGCTCGATCAAAAAATCTTGCATAAATAATGAAGTGGAATATGAAGCCCTGATCATTGGCCTTCAAATTACTCTCCACATGGAGATTCAAATGCTGCAAGTGTTCGACGATTCTATGCTGATTGTCAAGCAGATACAAGGATAATTTGATGTCCGGAAGCTTGAATTGATCCCTTATTGTGCCAAGGCGAAGAAGCTCATGGGACGATTCTACTTCATCGAGATAGGCCATGTCGGCCGAAGCCAAAATGTGTAGGCAGATGCACTGGCGAAGTTAGCAAGCTCACTAGCAGTCCTGCCAAGCGAATCTCTTAATATAACAGTGATCAACAGGCGTCAGGTTCCTAGCATGATAGAGGAACCAGACGAACAAGAATATGAAGCTGCAATAGCAGAAGCAATTAGCTCTCCCGACTAGAGAGAACTCCTGATGAGATCATTTAAACACCAAGAATTGCCTAAGCAAAGGGAAGAAAAGATCACATTGATCAGAATGAAAGACTCTTATGAAGTTAGGAACGGAACTTTATTCCGGATTGTGGCGGATGCCAAGAAAAAGGTGCTCCTTCGGTGCCTATTGATGGAGGAAGCTTGGACAGTTATGAAGGAAGTTCATGTCGGATTTACCGGTGCCCATCAGGCCGGGCCGAATATGAAGATTGAAATCAACAAGTTGGGATACTACTGGCCAACTATGTTCGATGACTATTACAAGTATACCAAGTCATGTCATAAATGCCAGGAACATGCGGCGGTTCCAAGAAGACCCCCAATATAACTACATCCAACGGCGCCTAGCTGGCCCTTTGCTCAATGGGGCACCGACGTCGTAGGTCCGCTGCCCGCTTCTTCATCAGCAACGGTCAAGTCGAGGCCACCAACAAAATCCTTCTCAAAATTATAAAGAAAACATGCGAATCGCATAAATTTTCTGATTAGCCTGAAAGATTGGTAGAAGCTCTATGGGCTTATCGTACCTTTGTCTATACTCCCACGGGCCAAACTCCTTATGCACTCACCAACGATATGGAGGTGGTACTCCCATATGAGGTCTTGATCCCTTCCTTAAGGGTGCAACTTCATAGGGAACTCAATCTCAACGAACGTCGAGAGGCGTTACTAGTTCAGCTGGAACTCTTAGAATAATGGCCGATCATGTTTCTGTTTACCAAAGGTGAGTCTTACATTATTTTCAAAAGAAAGTAATTGAACACAAATTTCACGTGGGTGATATGGTTTTGAAATATACATTGATTAGATCTGGAGGTCCTAGGGCTAAGTTATAGCCAAATTGGGAAGGTCCATTTCGCATTAGAGAGGTTTATCCTGAGAACACCTATTGTTGGTTAATGCAGAGGGTGAAGAGATGTCTTACGCATGAAATGGATTATATCTTAAGTGGTTTTACACTTAGAGTCAGGCTGATGATGACTTGATAGTAAGATGTCCCTCTCCTTAATCATTAAGGACAATCCTGAACATGGCACTCACACACTACACGGTGACCCTGGTCGGATTTCCCTTTTTGGCACAACACTGTTTCTTCTTTGGCCATATCTATGGGAAGTGAAGGTCCCTACTTTTCTCTCCTTGGCCGAACGTAGGGGAAAGTGGTGAATAAGGGGGAGATGACCAATCTCGACACCCTAACGAGAGGAGGTCTCAAATAGGGGTAGTTTGTTATCACCTGATTCTAAAAAAAGGAAAGAAAAGAAAAGAAAAGGGGAAAAGAAGGGAGCAAAATCAAAGCGAAGCCCAACATTCATCAAAGTTCAAAGTATGAAGTCAAATTACTCTAAGAGAAGGAAAAGGTAAATCTAGGCATGTCAAGAGTGGCAGTACAGTTTTCTGCGGGACGTTATACCCGGTCGTATGCATGCCTAGAGAGGATGAATGTTCGATGGCGGACACAAAGCCCCAACGCAACAGACTGAATCTCTGAAAGGGTTGTCATGAAAGGAATTCAAGCCCTAAAAGCCTCTATACCTACCCTAGGCTTGCCTCCCAAGTTTTCTTCCATTTCTCTCTCCAAGGGCTAGATCATACCCTGGGTATGGCCATAGCAGAAGCACCGTCATGCGAACGGGGCCCTGACCTGGGATTGTCACCCCTCAAATGCACGCCAAAGCTAAAGGGGACAAGTTTTGGTGAAAACCCGAAAGGGCGCAAAGACTAGTAAAGTGTTAAAAAAAAGAGAGAGAAAGAACAGTTGAAGTATTACAATGAGTGATACTCAAGCATGACAACGAGCTTGTAAGTTCCATCAACTCATGAATTGTTTCCATTATTTATTCACAAAATTAAAGCCCAGGACAAGCCCTCGGGATAACCACCAAATGACGAATGCTGAAAAACAAGAAAAGAGAATGATATCATATAAGGAACAAGCTCATAGATGGAGAGGCTTCCTCTTCATCAAGTCCTTAATTCAGCACTGCTTGGCGACAATGGCACCCTGGACCTCCAACCGTTGTTCAATAAGAGAACTCTCCTCAACCTATACCTGTTGTGCTTCCTTGGCACTCGACTCTGTCGTGGCTAATAACTCTTCAATTTTGTGCAATATGAATCGGATAGTTTCTTGAAGCAATGTGGCCTTGTTTCTGCTCTCGACCTCAGCCACCTCAAAGGAGCCCCGACGGCCTCGAACCTCCTCAGCCCTAGAGTCTAGCTCCTTGGCCTTGCCAGACAAAGCAACAATTTCTTTCTCAAGCAATTGGATCTCCAAGTGATAGGCCTCCCTTGCCGAAGACTCATGCAGGCTGAAATTCCTCCCAAATAATCTGCACCACTACCATCCAAGGCTCTCTTGGCAGCCCCAATGCATGATAGCCCCATGTGCCTGTCCGAAGAGCATCCTGCACAGCCTCCACTGAGGGAAAAGTTTCCCGCTACAACATGGCTCGGGCACTACTAATGAGTGTGTCGAGCATTAGCTCAGCCCCCACGAAGGACACAGACTGGAGATCATCTGACCAATCAACTCCATGTGCTGGGAAATCAGTAGCCAAAGCTGATTCATGCCCTCCATTCTCCGTGTCCAGAAGGACATTGTTCTATGAGGCTGCAAAAAAAATTGGGGACCATTATGATTATGTCCAAGGGCAGAGGAACAAAACAAAAATATGTGCCTCCAGAAACCCGACTATCGTTTTCATACCCAAGGAGGTGACCTCCTCCAAAGTTTCGTCACTAAGGTTGGTCTTAAGCACGCCCTCCTCTACGACACCAGTACCAATGGGCAAAGAGAGTGTCGGTTGTTCTCCAGTACACTCTGTTGTGCCTAGGAAAGTGCAAAGTATAATGCCGGTCAGACACACGTAAATAGACTGAGGGGCAATGATTCAAAGAAATCAATTACCTAACAGTGCAATACCCTTATCACCTGATGTTTTTGGATACAAGAAACTAAGTGTGAAGAGGAGGGGGAGTGTCTTATGAAGGAGGTAGGGGGTGCTAGACTCTCCAGAGGTGTTGCTTCCCCCGTGGAGGGGAGGTCACGGGACATCATGGTTGTGTGGAACCCCTTCGAGGTTGATGAGGTGGCGGTGGATAGACACATTGACAGGTGGGCCATTTCTCTTCACTTCACTTCACTTTGGTGAAGAACGGCTTCTCGTGGGACTTCAACGGGGTGCGACATCAGGTAGAGGTAGGAGAGTTTAGGACCTGGATTGTTCAAGTCAAGCCCAAATGTCTCCTATATGGTGCGACATTTTCTCATGCAGGGACATCAATTCGTTTGTAGTCTGGGTTTGGCTAGGGAAAGGCAATTGCTTCATTTTTTGAAAGGACAGATGTTGTGGCGACTTCACGTTGGAGGCCTCTTTTCTGAGGTTGTTCGCGATCTCGGTAGATCCTTTAGGGATAGTTGATTAGGCCTTTGACAATCACCTTCCTAGGGGCACTTGGGCGTCGTCTTCCAGAATGGACCTCACTAGTGCTGAGATGGGGTACTGCCAGGACCTCCTCCTCTTCCTCCTCGACTTCGCCCCACATCCCCTCTTGGAGGATGCATGGACATGGAGGTGGAGTAGGGAGGAGACCTTCGCATTCAGGTCTGTACCATCATCTCGGACGGCGGTGTGCAACACGACGCTTATCCCTATATTTGGAGACCGAGGAGTCCGTTGAAGGTGAATCTGCCGATTTGGAGGATTTCCTTTGGGAGGCTTCCCACCAGAGACTGGCTGCTGTGTTTCTTACCAGGCATCTTGCCAACCTGTTGTTTGTGTGGCCTGGAGGACTAGTCCGTGGACCACCTATTCGTAGGTTGTCTTTACTCACAATTTGTGTGGGAGCATGTGACTACGAGAGTCCGAAGTTTTCGCTGTCAGCAGTCGGATGCGCAGTCCTTCATCAGGTTCTGGGGCAGGAGTTGGCCCCGCAGAGGTGATTGTGTTGTTTGGTGGCTCGTCCTACATGCCACTCTTTGATCCCTGTGGTGTGAAAGGAACAACAAAATCTTCAAAACGGAGGCTAGAGCGGAGGACTCTATCATTTCTTCCATTTGTACTAGAGTGAGAAAATGGGTGGAGGTGCTTTGTAATGTGAATTCCCTCAATTCTACTCTTTTTGCTCCAATCTGTCTTAATCACAGCTGAGTGGTGGCTAAATTACGGCACAAGTGCACCTGTATTAAGGAAGATCGCAATGAATCCTGAGTGGTGACTATAAGCTACTAGTGACCAATAACCAAGCTAATCTCAACACTGGCCCTTTGGGCCTTATATAATTGGCCCATTAAAGCTTACAGGACTCAGATAGACTCAAAATTAAAAAAATGTTTGTACTGAACTGAAAATGGAATAATGCAAATGCTACTGATGACTAGACGGATCGACTACTGGCGGGCTACCGGAACCTCCATAGGTGTACGTCGCCTGATGTCCCCATCACCAAGAGGATAAGAGGAGAGCAAGAATCCCTGAACATAGTAAGAGTTCCTACCATGAACGTAACTTCCTCTAGACTCTCATAATTCAACCCTACTCAGAAGAGGGAGCTTACAGGTATATAAACCTAGGGATCCCCTCCGGAAAGCTTGCTTAGGCATTGACCCCATGCCGATGGTTAAACCCCTCCATGGCTAAACTTCTTGGACTGTGAGCTCACTACGGTGAGGCAAGCCCTTCATCCCTTCACGGGAGGGGTGAGCGCTTTCTAATTTCTTACACCAGATTGACAGCTTACGAAGTTTGAAAAGTGAGATGATACGATGAAAATGCCTTCACCCGTGTGCCCCGTGCACTCGTCCCTTGCTTGCACCACCCACGGGTGGGGAGCATTTGTTAGCACCTAAAATATGCTGCTATACAGAAAGGGCAATGGAACCTGATTACTTGTAAGTGTGCTCAACACACTCAATAACACAACTAAGAAGAGAGTCAACATGCTCTTCTCGACAACGATATCCTGAATATCAAAGTCAACCTGAACCGGCTTTAAGATACTTACGCCTGGATAAGTTGAAGTCCACATCCAGAGGGGATGATGAAACATGATCACTTGCTAGTGTGCTTGACATACACGATAACATGCTTAAGGAAGAGTCAAAACACTCTTCCCAATGGTGATATTCTGAACCAGCATTAAATTACTTACTCTAGGATAACACAAAGTCGGCATTTGGGAACGACAATATTAAACTCGCATTGTAGGCCCGGCGATAAGGATGACACGTCGATGAAAGGCAAAATACGCAAGCTGGTGCCATCAGATGCGATGAACAAAGTGGCCTGGCACCAAGGGTAGTCGCGCCGATTCATCGATCCTGACCCAAGGCGCCAGTCTGTGCCTGATTAGGCCAAGCACCACTTGGTGCCGAATCAGGTAAGGCGCTACTTGGTGCCAGATTAGTTAAGGTGCAAGTTCACGCCGGATCAAGCCCCCCTCATTCCCATAAAAAGGGGAAGAAGCTGAAGACTTTCCTCTACAGGGATATGTATTTTTCACATTTTTATTAATTTGTCAAAATTTGACTTAAAAAGGGCAATTAACTTAATATATTACTTAATTTGACTTGCTACATCCTCCCCCACTTTAAAGAATTTGGTCCTCCAAATTCACCGAGCTTATTGAATCAAAAGACAACTACAGATACTGACCTAAGAATAATTCGGGGTACTGCTTCTTAAATGCTTCCTCAGAATCCCATGTGGCCTCTTCAACTCCACATCTCCTACATGGGATCTTGACCATCGGTATGGACCGATTCTTGAGTTGTTGTTACTTTCAGTCTAAAATCTTGACATGCTTCTCTTAATAGGACAGGTCCTCTTTCAGTTCCAAATCTGCATGCTAGATTACATGCGAAGGTTCATACACATACTTTCTCAACATTGACACATGAAAGACATTATGAATGCTGGATAATTACGGTAGCAACACCAGCCTGTAAGGCACTTCTCTAACTCTTTCTAAGATCTCAAATGGACCAACATACCTTAGGCTTAACTTACCTCTGATTCCAAATCTCCGGACTCCTTTCATAGGGGATACTTTCAAGAATACAAGCTCGCCAACTTGAAATTCCAAGTCTCTTCTTCTATTATCAGCATAGCTCTTCTGCCTGGACTGAGCAACTTGCAGACGGTCTCTGATAATCTGAATATTCTTAGATGACTCAGATATGAGATCTGGTCCTAGCCATTGTTTCTCACCTACCTCATCCCAACATAGAGGCGATCTGCAACTTCTTCCATATAGGGCCTTAAATGGTGACATCTGAATGCTAGACCGGTAACTGTTATTGTAAGCAAATTCAATCAGGGTCAAGTGTTCATGCCAGCTACCTCCGAAGTTAATCATGCAAGCCCTTAACATGTCTTCTATAGCCTAGTTAGTCCTCTCTGTCTGCCCGTTAGTTTGAGGATGAAAAGCGGTACTGAAGTTCAGACGAGTTCCCAAGGATTCCTGCAGTCCTTTCCAAAAATGGGAAGCAAATCTGGGGTCTCTATCGGATACAATAGTCACAAGAACACCATGTAGCCTCACAAATTCCTCCATGTACAAGGCATCTAACACATCCACCGTCCACTTTGACTTGATGGACAAGAAGTGTGCGGACTTCGTTAGTCGATCGATGATAACCCAGATCGCATCGAAGTCGCCACGAGTTCTAGGTAAGCCCATAATAAAATCCATGCCGATGCTCTCCCACTTCTACTGTGGTATCTCGAGAGGCTTTAACAAATAAGTTTTTACACGCTAAAAAGTCATTCATGTTCATATTAGAAGCATAGTCCTGCATGACCCTTTAGTATATCAAATGGTACGTTGGAAGAAGGGCAGATCATTTCTGTCTGGAAACCCACATCATACGTAGAGGCTAGTCCTCCGCCAAGTACCAAGGGTCAAACTTGCATATAGTGATAAATTTACATTTTACATTGTATTGTTGCATATCTGTGTGCAATGAGAAAAGGATTGCTGTCTAATTAGAATCACTGCACAGTGTGAGGGGGAGCTTGTTATCCTATTTGGACTATGGCTTAATGTAAATATGTGGAATAATCTAAGTCAATGCTGCTTTAATATTTGGCTGAACAGTATGTCTAGATAAACTAGCAGGTCGATGCATATGGAAGATGCACCGACCTTGTTATGCTAATAGGTCGATGTGCATGATAGGTGCACCGACCTTACCATACTAGCTGGTTGAAGCATATGAAAGGAGCATCGACCTCACTATGCTAAAAGGTCAATGTATGTGGTAGAAACATTGACCTTACTACACCTGGAACAAGTTGTTTGCTGTTAGGTGGTGTGCTCTATGAAGAAGGCTGGTCTCTGATGAGAGGCTATTGAGGCTGTGCCTATGGTTGTCTGTAAATCTGACCTTAGTCTCTCCTTTTGCTTCAATGTGGCCTCCTACTTTACTCCTCTTACCTATCTTTACCTTCATTGAATTCTCCATCCCTATTTTCTCATCTGTGTTATTAGACCACCTAGATCTAAAAGAAGTTGCTTGACTTTATAGAAATGTGTTTTTCTGTCTATGAAGATTAAATCTAATCTTATTTGTTCAAGATTATCCTTGAATGTACTCACAATCGTCTTAAAACATTCTAAAAATGGAACTGTTCGGTTGAACTCCTGAAATCTGAAAATTATAAGTAATAAGACATTCTGGTAGAAAATCATGTACTTATATTGTCCTTAAGTTGTATTTAAGTAAGATCTGAAATAAGGCCAGGGAATACGCCATCGTATAAGAATAAGAAAAAGGCAGAGCAATGGCATATCTTTTGGAGAAACTAAACATCTGTATCAATGAAATTCAGAGGTCATGTCATGATAAAAGGGGCTATCTCTGTTCATGACTTGAAGCATAACGATTGACTGCACTGTGTAACCAAGGATTCTAGCGTTTAGTCAACGTGTCTCCTTGAGTAAAAAGGTGTAGTCATACTAGAATGCTCAATCAAATAAACAAAAAGAAAAAGAAAAATATGGTTACCAAGTAACTAGTTAGAGTGACACTCGTCAGTGTCCGTCCAAGCCTCTGACCACGTGTGCACACACCGACTCTTGCCTGAGCCAGTCCCTCCAGCTAGTTTTCTCGTTCAGTAGGATGCTACTATTGGCCGGGAGCCCACGGAACAAGCTTAAACACCGTTTAGCGGGAATTACCCCTCCACCTTTCCCAGGTGGGCTGACACTTCGGGTCGCTGGGCTACGACTAGTGGCTCCATCATAAGGAAAGAGAAAGCTATCCTATCGAGATCTAAAATAATGCCACAATTTTATAAAATAACTTAAATATGGCGCATATGCAACATGGAATGCATTGGGGATTGAACATGCTACATTTGATATACCAGAAGACGTAACAGTCAAAGAACACCGCGTCACAAGCTGTGACGGACTAGGGTAGGGGCGTTACACCTATGGTGACGTGCCTCCCTTGATCCGTTAACCTTACCCGAACTATTTAAAGAACACAGGGCATGCGGGCTGTAACGCACCAAGAGTGGGGCGTTACACTAAGTGTGACGCGCCTCCCATGGGCTATTACACTCACCCGAACTATATAAAATCCACAGCTTACAACGTAATGGACCCATATCGCTCCGTCACGATGAGTGACGGTCTAAGGAACGGGCGTTACATGATTGTGACACGCCTCCTTAGGGCCGTTAAATCTATCCGAATGATTTGAAACACACACACAGAGAATACAGACTGTAACGCACCTAGAGTAGTGTGTTACACCAATAAGACGCACCTCCCATGGTCTGTTAAAGGCACCAGAAGGGGCACATACAACACACGACTTACACCGACCGTAACGCACCAAGGTAGGTGTGCAGAAGCTCTAACGCACAGAACGGGGACCGTTAAAGGCACCCGAATGCCTAAAAATAACACAGTTTAAATAGAAATGCAATGCACCCTGGATGACACATTACGCAACTACGACGGGCCTGGGCTGGACCGTCTGACTAACCGCCTATCTCAGTCAACGGTCGAATGGCTGGTCAATGGTCATGTAACAGTCGCATGTTGGGCCATTACAAGTCAGGTGACGCACCCTCACTAGGCCATCAGGGACTGTAACGCATCCAAGTAGGTGCGTTACACCGTCTGGGTTGCGAATCAGCGGAGTCCAAAATCAGACTCCCTCCCAATCGACCGAAATCGATGGGAATCGCGGGGAAACACGCTTCCAAGCTAAACTACCATGCCATAACAACATTCTATAACTAAGCATACCATTAAAATAAAACCAATTAAGATACACTGTGTTGCTATCATCAAAACAAAATAAAATGTTGACTTGAGTCCTAGGGGACATAACAGGAAGGTGAATCTTCCCACCCTGCTAAGAGGAGCAGGCCTAGCAATGACTTTAAGAGGCTCACCAATATTGAGGGTCACTTGAGTGAGAGGATTCATTCATAGATGGTAAGTTGGCACCTCTTTCTTTCCACTTCTTCCACATGAATTTTTTTTCTTCACTCTCCCCCCTTTTCTTTCAGCCGTACCATCTCTTTCCGGGCCCAAGGAGATTTTCCAAGGTGCCCTGGCTTTCACAACTTACTTTCAACATTACACTAGGCATGAGGGCCTTCATCACAAAATGGAACCATCACGGGCTTGTAGTTCATGCCAAACATTATGATAAGGTTTACATGGACTAGGCAACCATTGGCACATTGATAGAGATTTGGCATCCTCAAACTCACACTTTTATTTTTCGCACTTTTGAAGCAACCATCCTTCTTGAGGAAGCAAAATTTTTGTTTGGCTTAAAAATATTCAGGAAGGATGGCAAAATAAAAATCTTCCCTATGCGAAAGAATGTATTTTTTGAGAAAATTCTTGGAAGTTTCATGCCCTCCGGAGCCAGTAAAGACGTCCGGACCCAGAGGGGAATCAACCTGCAGAAGCTTGCAGACTGGACCATGAGTGCCATAGAAGGGTTGACAGGTGATGAACATTTTGAATGACTCATGAATTCACGATCTGTTTGGCTGGAGCTCTCCTCTTCCCTTGCACCGAAAACATCGTAGAGGAAGATCAATTGGGCATAATTTGTGGAGTTTGGGAGGGCAAAAGAGTGGGGCCAGTCATCCTCGCCTACCTTTACAATGGTCTCACGGCTTCCAGCATGGGCCGACCTCCATACGGGAGCATGCTTCTTCTCCACTGTTGGATTGATCTTCATTTCAAATTCAACCATCGTGAGGGAGCGTAGACTCCCTCGAGGATCTTCCAACAAAGTCCCCTCTCTTACATGGCCGATGTATTGGGCTTTGGCGGGAATGTGACTAATCGCGTGCCCCAACTAAAGACACGTGGAGACTGGCAGACTCATTTTGGCACTATAGCGCAAAATCTATTTACTTATGCACCAGCATGTTTATTCCCACATGAGCTTCTCACGAGATCTGTTCCTAATGTGGAACTCTAATTCATCGGTGCAACCGAATTTGTTCTTTATAACGTGCATCGGTGCCATTCTCAAATTGACCTCCCTCGCCATTCTTAACCTGGCTCTCATGCTCTGGACTATGCTGCTTTTCAGCTCTGCTACTTTTCCATTTCCTCTATGGTACAGCCTCTTCCAATGTTTGATACCTACACCAAATTTGCATCAATAATTGGTATCAGTCCCTTTATCTACTGCTCCAGATTTCATGGCATGTAACAACAAAAAGGAGGTAGGGACCCAACAAACGATTGACCTAGTTATCTCAACAATTGGGACCCAACAAGCTAGTTCTTCCCTTCCACATCAAACTTGGAAAGGGGGAGAGATGTTCGGCACTCTGTTCGCCTACTTGTGGCATTTGAATTTTAATCACCATATGCTACTCCATGTACTCATATTCTGTCTTTGTATCTGGCTTTAAACTAAGCCCTCTTTGCAGATGGCAAAGGGGGAGAGATACTTTGATGAGTCATTGTCTATTTTCATGATTGTAATTCTTTAAGAGATGACTCATAACGAACTCATAATGACTCATAATTACCATCATCAAAAAGAGGGAGAATGTTGTGCACGTGTGGAACATGCTTGATTTTTTTGTTTTGATGATGTCCAACTATGGCACATTATTGGCTTATTGAAAATGATTTGACTATGCTTTAATGTGCATAATAATGCTTTTGATGCCTCTAGGCTATGATCATCATGAAATGATCTCCACATCATGGCACTCAGCCAAATTGGCTTGGGAAGCAACAACAAGTAACAATAAGATCAGCAGCAGCAGTAGAAGCCAGTAACTCAAGCTAGCAACAGCAGCAGAAAATGGCAGTGCAAATAAGGAACCTTGGACGTGCTCAAACAAAGGAAGGAGCTCTACACTTGATGAAATTAAGTTGCAAAAGACTGAGAGAAGCCCAAGGTGCACAAGTCCAAGGATGGATAGGATTCAAGAAATGCAGAAATGGGAGTGCAAGTATGAAGAAGTTTAACCAAGCCTAAAGGCTACGTTGACCCAACAAAAGGATGCATCAACGCATTTGATCACACGAGTAAGAACAAGTGTGACATCTCGACTCGTAAGTCTGGTCCAGTCGTAAAGACTCACGTCAGATTCTGATCGAAACGTCGCAGTGGGACAACCCAAACGGTACAATTACGGTAGAGAATTTCACATAAATATTGAGATATCATTGAAGTCCCGTGTCAATGGCACCCAAGAGGGGGGTGAATTGGGTGTTTTCAAATTTTTATGAAATTTTAGCTTTTACAAATTATGTGATAAGATATTAATGCTTAGAAGTAATCTATTCAATCAAGAATGATTTCCGTCGTAAAAGTATGCCAGTATTTTCCATTTTTCTTGTAGTGATATCTGTCTTCTGAAGGGGAGAAGATTATTACTTTCTCTTGGAAGCTCGAAAGCCGTCCTTTGTATTTTGGAGCTGAGCATACGTCTATCTCCTGAAGCGGAGAGGATTATTGCTCCCTCTTGGATGCTGAAAAGCCTCCCTTTGTATTTTGGAGGTGAGCGTACATCTATATCTTGAAGAGGAGAAGATTATTGCTCCCCCTTAGAAGGTGAAAATCCACCCTTGGTATTTTGGAGGTGACTGTACATCTGTCTTCTGAAAAGGAGAAGATTATTGCTTCCTCTTGGAA
Organism: Amorphophallus titanum; assembly: GCA_024336825.1. NCBI lineage: Eukaryota > Viridiplantae > Streptophyta > Magnoliopsida > Alismatales > Araceae > Amorphophallus > Amorphophallus titanum. The sequence continues at coordinate 3,644,984 of JANBPO010006173.1, forward strand.
GCTCGAAAGCCACCTTTGTATTTTGGAGGCGAGCGTACATCCATCTCCTAAAGAGGAGAGGATTATTGCTCCCTCTTGGAAGCTGAACAGCCAACAGTGTTTTCAAGAGAGCATGAGTGCTCGTCTCTAGGAGACTTAGAAGTTACCTTCCTTTCCAAGGGGAGCAAGAGTGCTCGCCTCTAGGGAGCTTGGAAGCTGCCTTCATTTTCGAGCTTTGGCTTCCCAAAGTCTGATCTTTGTCTCATGGAGTCTGAGCTTTGTCTCTTGAAGTCTGAGCTTTGTTGCATCGTCTGAGCTTAGTTGTGTCAGGCACGACTCTCGGTTGACCTCACTCGGCATGCCCTCCTTAGCTTCGCTCGGCATGCTCTCTTGTCTTTGCTTGGAATATATCTTTTAAAGCCTACGCTTCTTGGTTTTGCTCAGCATGCTCTTCTATCAAGATGGCCCTCGAACTAGTGGTGGAAGTCGATGACGCCAGTCGGGATAGGGCATCTTCTCAGACGTTCTCTGCCCTTGTTATGTGTGCTATCTCATGGATGTAGCTTTGGCCTTCTCCTACTTGGACAACGTCGCCCCAATCTGGAGTGGTCTGCTCAGAGCCTCCCCTACTTTGGGGAGATATAGGTCTTCCACTGGGGTGCTCATGCTTGTACCTGGGTTATCCATCCTTGACTTCTCCTCGGGTGGGGCCTCCTTGATTTGCCTCACCCTATTTTGAAATCTGCTAGGAAGGTCTCATCTCGTGGTGTAGTCTAGAACGTTATTGGCAACAAGATACATCCTTCCGAGAGGATGATTGCGCTAGAGAATCCATACAATCGTGTGTGTAGTGGTGTTGTTCGTGATAAATTTACACCCATGAGTACCAGGCAGTCGTAAGAAATAATGTCAGGGCCACTTCCATTATCCACTAGAATACGTCGGACGGTCACTAAAAAAAACCTTTCCCTTGATGGACAAATCCTTTTTGGCATCTGACATTCTGTCTCAGCCAATGCACAAAATCTCTTTTGGCATTTGACATTTTGTCTAAGCCAATCCATAAACCCCCCTGACATCGAACCTTCTGTCCATGCCTATGAAAACCCCACTGGAGGACCTTAACTCCAGTCCCACTAGGGGTTACCCATTATCTTTGGCCTAGACTCTCCGTCCAAGCCAATGCATAAACCACTTCCCTTGCCTTAGTATTAAACCCAATACCAATGATCAAACTACTTCGGCATCGGGCGTTTCATCCTACTTGATGAATGTTTGGTCCAAACCTTTCATGTAAGCCGATGCATAAGTCGCTTCCCTTGCTTTGACATTAAACTCAATGCCAATGAGCAAACTATTTCGACATCGGATATTTCGTCCTAACTGATGAAAATATTATCTTTGGCCTAGACCTTCTGTCTAAGCCAATGCATAAGCCGCTTCCCTTGCTTTGGCATTAAACCCAATGCCAATGATCAAACTATTTCGACATCGGACATTTTGTCCTAGCTGATGAACGTATTACCCTTGGCCCAGACCTTCCATCTAAGCCAATGCGTAAACCACTTCCTTGTTTTGGCATTAGACCTAATGCCAATGATCAAACTATTTCGGCATTGGACATCTCATCCCGGCCGATGAACACACTACCTTTGGCCTAGACCTTCTGTCTAACCCAATGCATAAATTGCTTTCCTTACTTTGGCATTAAACCCAATGCCAACGATCAAACTGTTTCGGCCTCGGACATCTTGTCCCAACCGATGAACATACTACCTTTAGCTTAGACCTTTCGTCTGAGCCGATAAATAAGCCCGCCTTCCATGCTTTGGCGTTAATCCCTCGCTAATGAACAAGCTCTATCGGCACCAAACATCTTGTCATAGCTGATGAACATTACCTGTAGCACGGACCTTCCGTCGATGCCAATAAACAGAGCTCACTCTCCTTCGGCGAGCTAAGAAATGAACAAGAGCGCTTTCTTTTCGTTAGGGGTCTCTCTCGACCTTGTTTTTGTATGTTAAAAAAGAAGAAACAAAAGAAGGGCTTAAAATTGAGATGCCCTGTCGGATTTGTGTAGGGTCTTTCTTATGCAAGTGCAAAAATGACTCGAAACCTGTCGTGGCGAAAACCCGCGAGGGTGTTATGAGCAAAAAGGATACCCTGTCACGTGAAAATCCGAAAGGGTGCGTGGGCAAAAGTAAGAAGGGGCTGGCTATAAAAATTATAATAATTTAATATTAAACATAAATAAATAAGAGAGAGGGGGAGAGAGAGAGAGAGAGAGAGAGAGAGAGAGGAGATTGGCCCCTCTCACAGTTTGTAACAATCCCTGAAAACGAGACGTTCTGAATCTTTTTACGGAGCACCGGTATATAAGCTCGTCTCCCGTTTCTCTCTCTCACAGCTGTTTATGACGAGACAGCCACGCTAGTTATTATTTTATTGGTTGGCCTGCGCATGTGACGCATGCATGCAGTAATATATATTATCACACGAATGCCTTCTACTTGACCAAATGTTTCTAGACTGGGCCGGAAAACAAGGAGAAGAGGTTTTACGGTCCTGCTACGCCGCACCACATGGAACGTTGCACTCTTCCACGGTGCGCGGAGTCGACACTCCCAACAATATTAAATGAAACATATATAATATATATGAAAGAGTAGTGTACTTTTTTTTTACAAAAATGACCGACCATATTTTACCATCCTTACTTTTGTTCGGGGTTATATAAATAGATGAAATCATTCGTATTGTACTGTATCAATCATAGATTTTTTTTTGTAAAATACGATACCTTTCATTCCATACCAAAATCACCGTGTAAGGAAGACTTTGAGAGCACATCATACAAAACGGACCATACCCTGGCCCATCCTGCCGACCAACCCTTCATACTTAAAACATAAAGAGCAGATCCTGTGGAGATCACAAACACCGCCCAAAGAGGCTGACGGCTCCAGGAGATGCCGAGGAAGAGTTGCTGCCTTAACTGAAAGGTAGGGCTTGTTTCCTCGAGGAGCACGAAGCTGCCGAACAACGCAAGCGCATGGTAGAGCATAGGGGACATTCGGGTAGCACGCATTCACTTGGATGCGGTGGGGATAAGCACCAGATCTCTGAGTTCCCTGAAGGTCGAGGGCGACTGCATACCAACTGCTCCAAAGAGTTACAGTCCCAAACTTGGACGAGCGTCTGGAGAGATGGAGAACGTCCAGACAGGGGTGATAGACAAGAAAGGGGGAGACAGTGAGCTTCAGAGGGGTTAGCAGCTGGGGTTGGGAACAGAGGGAGGGTCGTCTTATGGCGGCAGGCTTCCACCAAAAGTGGTATGAAAAGTGAAAAGGTAAGAGGCTGTTGAACTAGAGGGAAAGGAGGACATGTGGGGAAAGGGAGCGGAGAAGGACTATCGGTGGGGGGAGGACACAGAGGGTGAGGGGGTGGGAATGGGAGGCGACAATCGGAAGGGGGGTGGGGTGAAAAATTAGCGCCTGCCATAGAAGCCGCTATTCATTAAAGATCGTCAATAAATAGATAAATGTCCCAAGAATGGGCGTCCGCTCGTGTGGGCGCCACTAACAAATAGCGTTCGCCACGAAGGGTGCCATTTCAGCAGGAAATAGAAATATTCACCCTATTCAACCCTAAGATGGAATCCACTTGGGGCATTGCATGGTAACTTGAGATTTACTAATGCTAATGTCAAATTTAGCGTGTCTACACTAAAGAGGAGAGGATTATTTCTCCCTCTTGGAAGCTAAAAAGCCACCCTTGGTATTTTGGAGGTGAGGGTACGTCCATCTCCTGAAGAGGAGAGGATTATTGCTCTCTCTTGGAAGCTCGGAAGCTACCTTTTGTATTTTGGAGGTAAGCGTACATTTGTTTCCTAAAGAGGAGAAGATTATTGCTCCCTCTTGGAAGCTCGGAAGCCACCATTGGTATTTTGGAGGTGAGCGTACATCCGTCTCCTGAAGAGGAGAGGATTATTGCCCCCTCTTGGAAGTTTGGAAGCCACCCTTTGTTTTCAAGAGAACATGAGTGCTCGCCTCAAGGAGACTTAGAAGTCACCTTCATTTTTGAGCTTTGGTTTCATGAAGTCCAAGCTCTGTCTCATGAAGTCCGAGTCTAGTTGTGTCAAGCTTGACTCTTGGCTGACCTCGCTCGACATGCCCTCCTTGGCTTCGCTCGGCATGCCCGCTTGGGTTTGCTTGGCATGCCCTTCTATTATGATGGCCCTCGAACTAGATGTGGTAGTTGACGATGCCTGACGGGATAGGGCATCTACTCGGGCGTTCTCTTCCCTTGGCATGTATACTATCTTGATGGGGGAGAACTCCAGGGACGTAGATTTAGCTTTCTCCTACTCAGACAATATCGCCCCGATCCGGAGTGTTTTGCTCGGAGCCCCCCTTACTTGGGTGAGACATAGGTCTTCTGTTGGGGTGCTCCTGCTCAAACCTGGGTCATCCGTCCTCGCCTTCTTCTCGGGCGGGGCCTCCTCAGTTTGCCGCACCCTATGATAGTGTTGTACCTGGTCATTCCCCACACTATCGTGAAATCTACTAGGAAGATCTTGTCTCATGGTGTGGTCCCAAACATGATTGGCAACAAGATGCATCCCTCTAGGAGGATGGTTGTGCCAAAGAATCTGTACAAGGGTGTGCACAGTGGTGCTATTCGTGATGACTCCACACCCATGAGTACCAGGCAGCCGTAAGAAATAACGTCGGGGCTGCTTCCATTATTCCCTAGAATATGTTAGACGGTACATTGATTGTCGGTGGCTGAGGCCACCAGAGCGTCTGAGTGGGGAGTGGCTATACCTTCTAGGTCTTCGTCTGAGAAGATGATGGGATCCTCAAGGTGCTTCCCTGGTGGCAGCTTCCTGTCGGCCGCTGTCACCACGCTCCATAGTGTTAATTGTTAACGCGTACTATCGACATCTCCTGGAACTGTTGCCTTTCGAAGTCGACCCTTCGGAGATCATCATGATCTCTTTCCCTTTGGGTCGGTTGTCAATGGGAGGGGGTCGCTCGCATTGTCGCTTCTCCTTGGCCTTAGCAATGAATTTATCAAGGAGTCCTCGCCGGATGAGGTCCTCGATGGCTTCCTTGAGTTGGATGCAGTCAGTGGTATCGTGGTCGTGGTCATGGTGGAAGTGACAATATCTCCTCCAGCTTCGCGTCCTCGGGTCGAACTTCATCTTCGATAGCCACTGGAGGAAGGGCGCCTCATAGATCTCCATGAGGATCTGGTCGAGCGAAGCAGTTAGGGGTGTGTAGTGACGGTAACTGCCCCTCTCCTTATTTTCTAAGCAGTAGCGGCGCTCTCTATCTCATCGCTCCTGCTTATTCCCCCCCTCCTGGGGTGAGTCGACAGATCTTTCTTGGTCAGACCGCTCAGTTCCAGCCAGATTGCCTAGGGCCATGGTGTTCTCCTCGCATCTGGCGTGTTTCTGGGTTAAGGCGAGGAGGTCGGTTAGGGTCATCGGGACTTCAACTCTAAGCGATCGTCATAGGATGGAGTCCTAGGTCCCCTGAGCGAGGGCGGTGGCAGCGATGCTTACATGGAGGCAGGGTACACAGAGCGCCTCTGCTCGAAAATGGGACACGTAGTCCCAGATAGTCTCCTCTCGCCCCTGCCTGATGGTGAGCAGGCTGACCGTGGATTTGGCTATCTTTCGACAGCCGATAAAGTTCTCCTTGAACAGCTTCTTCAGCTGTTGAAAGGAGGTAATAGTCCCGGCTGGCAGGGACTCGAACCATGTTCGGGCATTCTCTCGAAGAGTCATGATGAATGCCAGATATTTCACAGTGTCCGAGGCCCGGTGGAACACCAGGTTGGACTCAAAATTGTGCAAATGGTCGACCGGGTCAGTGGTCCTGTCGTAGGGGGTGAATGATGGCAGGTGAAATTATGGAGGGATGGGGGCCTCCATAATCTCCATGGAAAAGGGAGTGTGGGAGTCGTGATCATCGTCGATGAGGCCGTGAACTTTGGCGGCAAGCAAGACGTCATCCAAGTATCGGACCTTATCCTCGATCTCATCCATGCGCCTCAGTCGCTACGCCATCTCTGAATTGGAGTGGAGTGGGCTGCGCGCCCTTGATGCTAGCGAGCTGTGCGATCACCGGATCCGCAGGGTGGAGGCATGGGATGCCTCCCTCACTCGACAGGAATCTGCCACTGTTGGCTCCCCCCTGTTTTGAGGATGTTCTGAGGGGACGAGTTGGGGCCCCGTGGGCCTGTTCAAGAGATCTTAACATAGTCCCATAAGGGCTTGCATCTGTTGGCGTATCTCGATGAGATCGTCCGTAGTGACTTCCTGGCGTGGACGGGTAGAGGAAGAGGCTTCCTATGATCCACGATGGGAACTGGGGCCTTGGTGAGAACCGCACCCCCCGCTGCTGGCATTACGAAGACTCCCATGAGGTGCCATTATCTTTTTGCTCGAGATTCTCATAGACGACGCCAACAAGTGTAGAGCCAAAAATCTAGTCTCTAGCCCTCGTACCACACTTTTCTATTTATTTGTTGGGGAAGACCGTCTGGCACTCGTGAAAGCTTGTAAACACCAAAAAAGAAGGGCGTTAGAAGGAGCTCCGGGCATTATCCTAGGGGGCAACCCTCCGATGCTTGAGTCAACGCTCGGGAGACGGAGAAGCGAGAAATAGGGAGAGAGAGAGAGAGAGAGAGTTGCAGAGTGGCGAGGTAAGCCTGATCGGGGTGGACTACCTTCCATGGGAGTTCTCGCCGTGACCAGCGGATGCTCGAGGAGTACTCACTGGGTGGTAAGGGTGCTCGAAGGGCAGCCAGAGCGTGACGAAGGCTTTCTCTCTTAGCGGCAGGGTGGCTTCTCTTGTCTCTTGTTAGAGCTGAGTAGGTGTTTTCTTGGTGGAGTTCACCATGTCCTCTGTCTGTCCGTCGAAGTGTCTTTTATAGGGGGTTGTCCTGGAGGGGGGAAGCCCGACCCTTAATAGGGAAGGGCGCTAGTCATGGAGTAATGTTTCCCACGATCATGGGCCCAAGGGCGCCCCCTCTCTCTCTCTCCCATGTTGCAGCTAGATTGTTGTGTTCTTAGGGTGGATTCCCTAGAAAACTTGATGGAATCCAAGTTGTTACTCTCCTCGGGGTGTGAAGCTCAGCCGCCGCCACCGTTCGTGCCACCATCGCACTGCCACCACCACTTCATCGGCGTTGTCCACCTCTGGATAGGAGCTTAGTGCATGATTTTTAGCTGCCAATCAGGAGATCAGATCATGCCAAAAATTGGAGGTTTGGTTCCGTACAATACCCCCATCCTCCACAAAAAATTCAAGTCATTCCCCTTTCGTTTGCCTACCTTTTCTATTTAATTTCCCAGATCTACAGATTCTGTCCCTGTGCAGATCTATATTCCAGCAACCTGTCATTTGAGGATTTTCATCCCCTTACCAATTTCAGATCCATCTAAAATTTGGACTGGGAGTTCTGTCCATCACACCACCATTCCACAAATTTTTTCACAATTTTTAGAGTTCATTTACCCCTCTGAAAAATTAGTTCTCAGAATAGATTCTGTTCTGTCCTCTGTAATCTTGATCTGATCTCCTCAGCCATAAAATCCATTCCCCCTGTCAAACCACGTCATAAAAATACACAAAAATTATTCTCGTGTTCCTTACTTCCCCCTCTTTCACCCATAAAAATCTCAGCACCCAGATCCACCATCTTCCCTTCAGTCAAAGTCAGTTCTCAGGCAGATCTCAATCTGCCCAGTCAGTCCTGAGTCTGTAATTTTATCTGTTAAAAATTTCACCAAGAAAAATACAGGGATAGGAAAATTCCTGTAATAACAAGTGTGCGTAGATCTTCGAAGGACCTTCGCAACGGTGCCAGTCTCGCGTCGATCCGATGTCGGGTTTGATCGCAGCAGTTGTTCTCGCCGGGTCGCGCAGCCCTAAAACAGCAGAGCAGGCCCATGGACAACAAGCAGCAACGACCCCCAGGCCGGCCGCCTCGCCTCCCACAAGGCGAACCAACGTGTCCCCCTCCTAGGGATCGTCCCTCCAGGAGTCTCCATCGCAGCGGTACCACTCCCGGCATAATCGACCAACCGACCAGGATGTGGACCCCACAATTGACGACGCGCGCTACCACCGGAGCTACCCAAATCGCTGCCCGTCAACCCGAGCCCGCTACTCCCAGGTCCCACGTGTAGTCCTTCACCTCCCTGTATGGAGTGGGCAGTAATATTTATTACTGTAATTTAATTAATTACTATCTCGGGAGTACGAGTCTCAGCCGGGGAGATAAGATTCTTTTGGACATGATTGGAATCTAGCACACAAGTAAACACTAAATTGTATATTTGGCCTACTAACAGTTAGCTATAATAAAGATCCTGTCATACTCTTAAAAAGTTTTGGATCAACACATTTACCTTTCTCATCACTATCCAATTTAAGTGTGGTTGCCATAGGGGTTGGTTGGGCCTTAGCTTTGTCAAAACCAAACTTCTTGATGAGCTCCAACGTGTATTTCTTCTGGTTTATGAAGATCCCATCTTTCATTTGCTTCACTTGAGGAAGAAGCTCAGCTCACTCATAAGACTCATTTTAAACTCTCCCTGCATGGTCTTAGCAACATAGAGAATTGTTAGTTGCTCCAAGGATTATATCATCAACATAGATCTGAGTAACTAAAATATCCCCACCACAGTATTTAGTGAATGAAGTTTGATCTATCATGCCTCTCTTAAAATTCTTTTCAATTAAAAAAGAAGTCAATCTTTCATGCCATACCCTCAAAGCATGCTTCAATCCATAGAGTGTCGTATCCAGCTTGTACACATGATCAGGATGATTCATATCTTCAAACCGTGAGGTTGTTATACAAAAACATCCTCTTAGACAAAACCATTTAGAAAGGCACTCTTAACATCCATCTGAAATAGCTTGAAATTCAGAGAGCAAGCAAATGATAATAGAATTCTAACAGCCTCGAACCTAGCTATCGGGGCAAAGGATTCACAAAGTCAACTCCTAGCTCTTGACTATACCCTTTGACTACTAGCCGGGCCTTGTTCCTAATTACCAATCTTTGTTCATTCAGTTTATTTCTGAAAATCCATTTGGTTCTAATGACAGGGTGGTCTTTAAGACGAGGCACAAGGGTCCACACCATATTTCTTTGGATTTTGTGTAGCTCCTCTTGCATAACCATGAGCCATGAGTCATCTTTAAGAGCATCATCAACACATGTAAGTTCTGTTTGAGAAATTAAAGCAATATAGTCATGTTCTAAAACTTGCCTCAATGAGGATCTAATCCTCATGCTGTCCTTCATATTTCCAAGAACATTCTCAGCTGGATGGTCCTTTAGAAATGTCCAGATTCTTGGTAGATCCTTATGTTGCGAAGTCTCAGCTTGACCAACTTCCAATCTTGGGTGTGCCGCTTCTTCATTTTAGGGACCATGCGAACTGCTTGGACCTTCTTTCTTTTCTTTCTGTTACTCTTCCTGGTTTTCTGCATTCAAGAAATCAGTGCATTATTAGTTGATTTTGAATCTGATTTTTTACTGCCAACTCCACTTTGTGGACACATGGAGCTTCTTCATTAGGAGGCCACCCCTCAAAGCATTTTTGCCCTGATCGGATGTCTTTATGCCCACTAACAGACCATTTTGGCATTCTGCGGGTGTTGAGCAGACTTGTTGGGTTTCATGTTGATATCAGCCTCGGCACTAGATATCATGTCGTTGGGCCTACTTTACGCTTATATAAAGTGTCTTCATTGAGTGGGCATACATCTTGGAGATTTTTATCCCTATGGAGCTACTTTTCAGTTGTTTGTGGACCACTTCGAAACTCCGGGTATCCTAGTCGGCTCACTTGGGTTTTCTGCTGATTTGGCCTTCGGCTCCCTGTTTTGAAGAACCAGGGACATTTCTCCATCTCGGGAGGGTTTCTTTATCAGGTGGGGAACCACCTAGTACATTTCATCTTGATCGAACGGGGTATGGAGGTATATCTGGCACGATTGCTTCGATGCTGGCTCATTGGCTCTAACCGTCATACGACCTTAGTGAGCTGTGGTAGACATCTTATCCTGAGATAATGAAATGTGGGGTCTCTGGTACTTCTTATGAAGTGACCTCAGGACTCAGTGATCTGAGCGGACCCATCACTGACTTTCAGTCGACTCCTTCAGGCATATATTTACCATATGGTAATATTTTGGATGTCAACAAATGCCCCATAGCTGTGGGCATCGCCAGTGAGGGATGAACAGAGCGGGGTCTGCGGATGTACTTGCTTTATCAGGGCCTTTACAAGTGGGGCCCACTTTGCTCAGCCTCCTTGAGCCAGTGCCACTGGTTAGACCTCATTGAGTCAGCGCTGTCGATGAAGTCTCATCATTGCAGAAGCGGGCTTCTGATCTTCGTGCTGAGTTTTCCTGAGTGGAAGAGGATCTGGCATGTGCCGACCAGCTATGGGTGCGAAGCATGAATGAAACTGCATTAGCAGATAGGCATATTGGCTCCTTCCAAGAGATAATGTCAAAGCTGGAGGCCGAAAAGCGCCATCTTCAAGAATTGGTTGATCACCCATCCATCGGGATTTTGGAGCTTGATGACATTTTCCGCCGTCCCACCCAGCGACATCTCTTCTTTTTTTTTTAAAACTTCATGTACACCACAGCTTGCTCCGGGATGCCATGTATCTTTCCTTTGTGTAATGAAATACCTTCAGCTTTTGCCTTGCAATCTTGGTGCCAAGCTGCAGGTGCATGTTTCTTTTCTTTCTCTGATGGATTTGGGTAGTGGTATGATGCTAGTTCGAGGATAGGAATGCGTACTCAACTAACACTGCATTGAGTTTTATTGCATAAGAGCTTTATTGCAGAAGAACTTCATTGCAGAATTAGAAAAGGATGTAAGATAATCAAAATAAACATATTTTGACAAGTAGTGTATGACATCATAAAAAATGTAGGAATGCAATAGTACCTCCTCACTCCTCTAGTCCTGGGGGCACCGGTCAGGGGCAAACCCCTCATACTCTACATCGCCGCCATGGACGCCTCGTTGGGGGCTCTATTGGTGTAAATCAATGAAGAAGGTAAAGAGTAGCCGCTCTACTACCTCAGTTAGAAATTGATCGGTGCTGAGTACCTCTACTCCCCTATGGAGAAAGCCTACTTGGCATTGGTATTCGCCGTCAAGAAGCTGTGACACTACCTCCTTTCCCATCGGGTCGAGCTTATATCCAAGCACGATCCTCTTAAGTTTCTCCTCTGGCAGCCCATTCTTTCAGGTCGACTAGGGAAATGGGCTCTCCTCAGAATGAAGCACAACATCAAACTCAAGGGCTTCTATTGGCCTACCATGTACGCTGACTACGTCCAATATGCTCGTACATGCCATCAATGCCAAGCCTTTGTCCTGGTACCCAGAAGGTCTCCTAGCCCACTACGTCCCACAGCCCCCACCTGGCCATTCGCCGAGTGGGGTATGGACATCGCGGGACCTTTCCCGCCATCATCCAGGGACCACAAGTACATCTTAGCTGCCACTGATTACTTCTCTCGCTGGGTGGAGACCCTTCCCCTGCGAGAAGTCACCGGCGAGGTGGTCGCCAGATTCATCCGACACAACATCGTCTATCGATTCAGTACTCCCAGTCGCATAATCTCTGAGAATGGGACACCCTTCAAGAACAGGGCCATATACCAACTGGTGGCCAAATTCCACATCGACTGGAGAACCTCTTTGGTCTACAACCCATAGGCCAATGGTTTAGCCGAAGCCTTCAAGAAGACCCTCTACAAGCTCCTAGATAAGATTGTCAGCCACCGGAAACGTGATTGGGGTGAAAAGGTCTTCGAGGCATTATGGGCCTACCGGACCATCTATAAAACCCCTACGTGGTGTTCGTCATTCTCCCTCATCTATGGGGCGGAAGCCATCATCCCCATTGAAATCCAGTTAGCATCATACCGCGTGGCGGGGCACATCGGCTTGGCCGGTCCGGATGAAAATGAATACCAGAAAAGCCTGGAAGAGCTTGCCGATCTAGAAGGTAAACGGCTCGAAGCCTATAAGCACATAAAATCAAAGTAACAACAAGTAGCAAGATATGAACAAGATAAGAGATATGAGAACATGATCAAGTAAGATTATAGCATGGCCTTTCAATAACGAGAATGTATTATCATGTAACGAGAATGTACTTTCATAACCTTAGAAGATTATGCACTAAAAAGTCATGTATCAAGAATGTACTTGCAAGCATGCAAATTTCATAAGATAGCATCCTAGATTTCACCCGTTTATAAAAAAATACTCCCAGTGCAATGCAACGTCAGTATTCATCATACCCCATCCTTCACAGTATGTTTTCGGCTATCTATCGAGAGGACTAGCATGGAGCCCTTGGACACCGTCTATGCCTGCCCTTGCATCTTCAAGTTATAAATCAAGCTACTTCTATGAGAAAGAATAAAGTAGGCCAATAATATCAAGGTCAAACAATAGTTTCATAAAAAATCAAGGTAAGAAAGCATCAAGATGAACATGTAAGGTCAAGAATGATTTAATAACAAGGTCACGGTACGGGAGAGATCTGGCAGCATAACGGTACATTTTTCAGAATTTCATGATTCATTAAATTTAATATATAAGGTGTTGGGTTCTAGATAATCAAAAGACCATCTAGGAACAGAGTAGAATCAACCCTTGGGTCAGACCTCGGGTTAGACACAAGATAGCGGAACGTGGTTCATGGAGGACCACTTTCTGGAAGTGGCGATTGACTGTGAGCCACGATTATGTGGAGTTGATGCAGGAACAGGAAAAGAGTCGACTCAATAGAATTGCTAGCAGAACGCGGTCCAGGGACAACTACTATCATGAGGTAGCAGTCGGGTCCAGTCTGCGGTCTAGATAGAGTATAGGAAAATGCAGAAAACTCAAGTGCTTTCTATACCAGAGGATTTTTAGGGTACAACCAGCTCAACGTCCTAGTGAGAATCTCAGGCTCATGGAGACTTACGGAGGCCTTAAAATAAGATTACCTAGTCTAACAGAAGGAATATCCAATGGAGAGGCTGCCAAGTTTAAGAGAGTTTTCTTATCAAGTGTAAGTGATCTAGTAGCAACGTACCAGAATACGCGCTATATGTGTAACTAATAAAATAGAAAGAAGAGGAGAAGGGAACGCGTCAAAAAATAAATCAAATGTAGGAACTTGAATCATGGAAATTTTCTTTAAGTACAAAACTATACGATTTGGGCATGAAAATAACATACATGAAAAATAAGCTTTTAAATATGCTGAGACTAAACATGAAGTCGTGACATGATCAAGGAATGCCTCTATGGAATGTTTTAATCCTATTTCAGATACAAGCATGGCATGCTCTAGACAATTAACAACAAAAATTAGGATTATAAATGTTAAACCACTCTAACCATTATTCAAGAGGGGTAAGTCAGAGTTGACTAACAAGGAATGCATTAGGGATTGAATCCTTCTTAACTCCCCCTAAATCATTGACTGGTAGAATAAATGAATTCATGTATTAGGGAGTGATGTAGCATGCAAGAATGATTTTCAGCTGAAAAAGTAGAGGATAGACAGTAGGAAAGTCAAGGTTCACTATGGCAAGGAGGGAAGTGTCGACCTATGAAACAGATGGTGTTGACACTTTGGAACAGTCAGTCATCAAACAGGCAAAGCGCCCCAATATTGGTGTCGAAGTGCCTGGGTGGCAGAGTCGACCTTTTGAGACCAAATAGAGAGGCAGTTCCGATCATGTGTAACAGTGGTGTCGACACTTCCTATACAAGTGTCGACCAGTTTGACCAATTCAGCTCAATCTTCAGTGCACTGCTAGTAGACACTTCACCACAAGTGTTGACCTGATACTCTGATTTTTCTTGGCTTACTTCAGCACCTGTACCCTTCCTTATCAACATAAATTCTTGAAAAATAGACAACTTTTAACACTTCCATTCACTCTAGCCCATAATCATTTCAAGTACTGCCCCCTTCACCTCTTTTCTGAGAGAGACACTTATTTTATGCGATGCACAATTTAAACTAGTATGCAACCTCTATATGCAATGATGACCCATGGTACTTGGCGGAGGTTCGACCTAGGACTCCTCACGCATGGTGAAAGTTTCCAGATAGGCCTGACCAATCTTTCCACAATAGACCATTTGATATACCATGTGGTCATGAAATGATATGGAATGAAAATAGGTCAAAGATGCAGTAATGATCAAAATGACAATAATTTTTACCTCCCCCTGGATTTGAGATTTATTGAGACCATGCACAGACAAAGAACAAGCATATCATATGAGCAATTTATGCCTAGCAAGTACAAGTAATCACAGCCAAACCATGAAATCAATAGCCAAATTAGGCAGCATTTTGAGGATTACACAACCCAAGCTCTCTTCTAAGATAAGTGAACCTTTCATTACAGAGAGACTTGGTGAAAATATCAGCAATTTGATGTTGTGAATCCACAAATATCAATTCAAAATTTCCTTTACTTACTTCATCACGAATGAAATGATGCCTAATCTCAATATGTTCAGTCCTAGAGTGCTGGACTGGATTTTTTACTTCCTTTCCCATTTACCTCATTCCCCACCTCCCCTTTTCGACATGTAGTTCTCAGTTCGCAGGCAGTAGAGAAGTTGCTGATTGCAGAGCCTGCCATGGCTTCATCCCGAAGCCCCTGGACGCACAAAGGTATCGTCGGAAGCATCTCCAAGTCTTCTAGCAACGGTGGTTGTCTCATCACGTTCTGAACTCACGGCTGCCCGAAAGAGCCGTCATCACCGAACTGCGCATCAACTTCCTGATATTCAACCTAAAGCAATTTTCAGAGGCCCCCACAGCCATTATGTTAAATATCTAGAGGCGGGGCTTGACCTAGACCTTCTACAACGAGTCGGCTTCTAGTACCAAGGAGCGACTTCCCGATTGGACCCCGAACAATTGAGTTCCTAATTTTCTCCCCAGGGTGTGCAGTTCTGTCCCATCTGGGACTGGACCGACCCCTATCCACTGTTTAGGCTGTCCCAATCTGCTCCGACATCCCCCGACATCCCCATGGGTCTCGTTTCTAAGAGGGCTCGACAGTAATTCCAGCGACTCTGGCCGCGCTCGATTCAGAGGTAAGGAGTGCTTGTGGTGGCCTCGTCTTCCCGCTACTGTGGTACTGTAGCAGTCAAAACCAGAACTCAGGGGCCCTGTTCGCGACCCTTCCCGGACCAGAAAATTCCACAAAAATCAGACCTCATCCTAATCCAACCCCGAAGATTTTTCCACCTGTCTCATCGACAACAAAATTCGGGAGTGGCCGCAGCAGTGCCAACTTCAACTGTCTGTCCCCTGTTCCATAGAGCGGGCAGAACCGGCGTCTTCCATCCATTCGATTTCTATTTCAGCTTTTCCATTCTCTGCCTGGCCGGCTGAGCGCCCCTCCCTGCGTAGATGTACATTTTCGTTGTAATCTAATTCCCCACCCCTAGTCCAACCCCCTTGCAAGGGGTGTAGTGCATGTAATGTGAATTTTTAGGTTGAAGCTTCATCGGCGCAGCATGCGGGTGCATGCCCACGCCTCCCCGCTCGTCACCGTCTCCGACCGGGATCAACGTATTCACGCTGATCAGGTGAGCTCCTGCCCCCCTCTCTTTGCTGGTTTATCTTGCTTAATTAGTATTCCCTCTTAGCTCCGTCGGACGATGAGAGAGTGCCCGGTCCCAAATTTACATCAGTTGAGTGCTACCGCGGGTGAGTTGTGAGAGAGATACTATACCCCACGCCCTTGGCATGCTAGCTGCCCCTGAGAGTGGGCATCCTAGGGCCCTTAGGGGTTCAATCTTGTCCCTGACCCTTGACGATCACACAATCCACACATATGCACCCACGCATGCTCTTTTATTTCCTTTCTTTAATTCTGTCAAACCCGTAGATAGTAACTTCCCGCAGTGGTTCTATTTCCTTTATTTTCATTCATGTTGAAACCCACGGAGAGTAACTTCCCGTAGCAGTTCCCTTCCCCCTTTATTTCCATTCCTGTTTACACCCATAGAGAGTAACTTCCCGTAGCAGTTTCCTTCCCCCTATTTCCATTTATTTTTAAACCCGCAAAGAGTGATTTCCTACAGTTGTTCCCTTCCCCAGTTTAATTTCAATTAAAACCTGCGGAGAGTAACTTCCTGTTGCGGTTCCTTACTATGCAATTTCAATTCTGCACATTTCCATTTTGTTCTTGTTTACACCTGGTGGAGAGCAACCTCCCGCGACAGTCCTTTTTTCGCACTTTTGCATACATCGCGTGCGTTTTTTCTCTATCCTTTCTCGTGACGTCGTTCACAGGGACCAGTCTCCACCACTCCCAGGTGGGTCGGCACACAAAGGTGCCCAGGTCAGCTACGTCTAGTGGGTAGAGTCACCAAGGGTGAGGACTCATCGCAACCACAAAAACCACCGGAGTACAATCGGTCCGTACTAAACCACCACGAGGCAGCTCACTAGCACGAGAACCAAGAACCACTAGTTAGATAGCTAAGGTATGACTGTCGGTAAGTACAACAAAGACCGAAACACAAGAACCTCGACCCGCAACACCTACAAATATATCTAGCCGCCATTACAGCCCCCACGTGGGAACACCCTGCATAGTCACGGGACTCTCGCAGGGACAGTCGACACGAGTAGCCCAACACAAGAATGACAGTCCACACTCCACTACAGACAGGGATGGCCCACACTACTAATTCAGAACTAGCAGGGCACACAGAACCACGTGGATAGGCATTTCGCAAGGCCACCCCTCGAATGGACAACCCGGAAGACCAAACCACAAAGTGCCACTCCCCTGGGCTAAAGGGGGACTAGAAGGCCAAGGTGCTTGCCCCCCAGAGTCGTGGGCAGTCAGACCTTTGGCCACCCAATAGGGTTGGGCGGTCAACACTCTGGTCGCCCACCCCTAGGCACTTAAAGGCCTAGGCAGTCATCTCCCTGGCCACCCAGAGCCCAGGCTCATAAGGGACTGGGCGGCCATCCCGATGGCCGCCCAGTGGGCTGGGTGGCTAGGCCTCTGGCCGCCCACCCAAGGGCTGAATAGGGCCTGGGCAGCCACTCCCCTATCCAGCTTTACGTTAAGGGTTTGGAAGGGGTCCGCGTTTCTAGTAGGGGGTTGCCCCACCACGATGGGCAGGGGGTTGTCGCCGGTCGGGTCACTGGCGCGTGATGGGGTGTTCCCCGTAGGATGGGAAGGTGCACCTTCCTTCGTCGTCACAGCTTTCCCTCTATCGCCGGTGGTCCTCTTGCTAGAACTCCTTCGCACCATGTTGGTCCTTTGTTCGTTTCCCACAGACGGCGCTAGATGAAGAGGGGTTATCTCACATGGTGCCTGAGCTGAGGATGGTGTCCACAGATGCTAGAACAGCAAAAAGGGAAACAGATCAGAGGTGCCCAGGGATGAATCCCTAGGGAAAACCCTCTGATGCTTAAGTCAGCGACCGTAGTAGAGCTCTAGTGTGATGTGGGATCTAGAGGTGGGTGAATAGATCAATCACCTAATAAAATTTTCTACACTAGCTACTACTGCAGAATTAAAATAAACTGCTATAGAGCAGTCATGAAATGCTTAACCACAATCAAAGCATGGCAACTCAAGTAGATCGATATACAGTCGATCCTGCACATTCATCTAACGCCAAGAGCTAGGAAGCAAAGATGGACTCAGATCAGAACACAAATAACCACGAGACACCTGGCTTTTCGGTGGTTCAATCTTTATCCAGAGATCTATGTCCACCACACACTAAAGTCTAGTGTGGCTTCACTTTTGATTACATAGCTTAAGGACTGCTGATCCACAGCTTCGGGGAAAACCTTCCCTACAACTGCTGATCCACAGCTTTGGGGAGCATAGTCCCAGACCGCTGAGCCTTACAGCTTTGCTACCAGAGGAGTCCTCCTCTGCCGCTGACAGACAGCTTGAGTAACAAGGTTTTCAAAGCAAACAAACGAAGAGAAACAGAAAACCAAAACCACAATAAAAATGTAGCTCATAATGAGGAGCGGATCGACTCTGGTTCTAAACCAAGAGACCGAGATAGCAATCACAAATGCTCACTCTCTCAAAGCTCTCTCTCTCTCTGCTCTCTTAATATTTCTGGAGCTGGCTCTGCTCAGATGAATCGCACTTGCACTTTCAGGCTGGAAGTTGTTTCTACTCTCACTGGCGATCATCATCTTCTCTCTGTGAATCTTCCTTTACTAATAGGTGGTAGGAAGATGGACGTGTGTAAATCACATTTCCTGTCCAATTTTTTTCCAGATCTGATCCCACTCTGAACACGTGGCGACATCTGAGCCAAAGTCTTTCCACGTGTCACGAGCAGCAGCTGCTTTCTGCTTCAGATCACGTGCCCTCCTTAAAGTTCACGAATAATTCTTTCCTGGTTCTGGAACCTTTTAAGTAGAGTCCCTATCAAAAAGTCAAACACTTAGACTGCATAAATAATCAGGCAAATATGACAATTTCACAGGGTTGATAGAGCATTAGAAGAAATAAGCACAGACTTAAACTATTCACAGAGCCAACTTGGTCAGACTACATCGTGTAATATGGCAATTATGCTTGGATGTAAAACAAAGCACAGACTTGATATGGCAGTAGGGCATAGAGATGCATAGAGTTCATGTGTGCATGATGCAAAGATATGCACAGACCCTATATGCCATAATTCTAAAATGCACGGACTTGCATGTGCAGGAATAAAACATGCACGAACTTACTTTGCTGTGCTCCCGAGAACTACACGGACTTGATTATGCGCAAAAGAAACATGCACGGATCTGACTCATGTTATGTGCAAGAATGCACAGACATAGACATGCACGAACCAACAATGCACAGACTTCTATATGCACATTGCATGAATGTGCACAGACTTAGCTTGCCACAAGACAACCCTTGAACGGACCTTATCCTGTTATAGATAAAATCTGCACTGAGGTAGTAAGCGCAAGGCAAACAATGTATAGACCTTCTAAATACTGAATGGCCTATATGCACGGACTTAAACTGTGTGGGACAAAAGTTTGCACTGACTAGAATATGCATGAACTTTCTACATGCATGGACTTTGTTAAGACTAGCATGGACTATACACAGACTTTAACTACCATTAGCTAATGTATGCACAGACCTTATGAGACAGGTACTAAGTGAAGAATCATCAAAATACACATCATAGCCATGGTCAATATGATGACACCCAAGTCAACATTCTTAGTCAACTTGGTCAACGCTACTGTTGCTAATCATTCAAAACACTTTCAGCACACAACAGACTACACAGTGTTGATCAAGGCCAGAGGAGACCCAACAGAATAATTGAAGCCACTACACCCCCGAGGGCTGGTCATCCCCAGTCCCCAACTCCAGCATTCGGCTACACACCTCACCGGTCAGCCGACCAATCCTGGTTTTTCGACTGTTGTGCATCAGCAATCAGTCGACCAGCTCTAGCTCCAGTTTCCAGCTCCAGTACTCCAGCTACAATGCCCCCGAGGTTAGCCGGCCAGCTCCAGTTTCGGTATCAGTCCTAGTATTCTGGCTACAACACCTTCACGGTTAGCCGGCCAACTCTAGTCCTAGCTCCAGTTCCGGTTCTAGTCCCAGTCTCAGGCTACAACACCTTTGCAGTTAGTCGACCAACTCTAGTCCCAGCTCCAGTTCCAGTCCCAATCCCAGTCCCAGTCCCAGCTCCAGTTCTGGTTACAGTCCCAGTCTCTGGATACAACACCTTCACGGTTAGCCGGCCAGCTCCAGTCCCAGCTCTAGTTCCAGTCTAAGCTCCAGTTCTGATTCCAATCCCAGTCTCCGGCTATAACACCTTCGTGATTAGCTGGCCAGCTCCAGTCCCAACTCTTGTTCCAATCCCAGACCCAGCTCCAATCCCAGTTTCCAACTGCAATGCCTTCCATGGCTAGTTGGCTAGCCCAGCTCTAATTCCCCAGACTAGTGTGGATTACATTTTCGGCTAACAACATGCCAGCAGTCGGTTCGCTGGTACTTGGTATATAACCAACACACTCCAGAATCAACCAGTAACCCTAACAGTACAGGCCGCCACACCCTTATGGGTGGACCCCGGCCCCAGTTCCTAGTAATATAGGCATACACCCCTTGAGGGGTTAGTCCCAGCCTCCAGTTCCAAACTCCCAGCTCTCTGAACTACTGAATTTGTACCTATTATTTCCCAACCACTCAACCCTAAATCAGCTCCAGTTAACATACCCCAGTTGGGTGAGACCTCAGTGCCCAACCCCCAGTTCCAGTACCCGATACCTTTTCCTAGTACCCAGCACTCCGCTTCCAGTACCCATCATCCAGTCTTCACCATTCTATACTCAGTCCTCTGCACCTGCACCCAAATTCGGGTACCCAATCCCCTGTCACCTGTACCAGCATATAGTAGAAGAATCAAGCACAACTAACAGTAAGTGGTCACCAGCTCATGCACAGTAATGTTCCACGACAGAAGAGGTGGGATGACTCAAGAAATGGCAAAAGAAATCTGAAACTTTGTCATTTATACCTTGTAAAGAGAGCCCAAGACATGCCCTTGGGGTAAAAAAATACATACAACCAGGGCACATAACATGTAGCTTTTCAAGTAGGGGATAGATCTATTCACCCCCCCCCTCTAGATCTACTCAGCCCATACACAACAGATACTACAACGCCAAAGTCTGAGACAGACACTTCCAGCTAGGAGACTTCATCCTCAGAAAAGCCGAAGCTTCTTGACCACTTGAGGCAGCGGGCAAACTATCCCCCAACTGGGAAGGCCCCGACCGAGTGGTCGAGACGCTTGGGAAAGGAGCATACCGGCTATCAACTATGGAAGCAGAACCCATCCCTCGGACGTGGAATGCAACTACACTATGCAAGTTCTACTTCTGAACATTCCAGTCATGTAAGCAGCACGAAATAAAATAAATATTCCTTTCCTCTCTTATTAAAAAGACTGTTTGTACATCTAAAAGGCAATAGCCAATACAATACATGTCAAAAAGTAAAAATCCATCTAGTACCACTGCACAAGCCCATCGCTCGACTGACCTGGTTAGCCCTCCTGCGCCTGGCCACTGACTCTGCCTTGTGTAGAAACTGGCTCGGATAAAGAATGGTCGACCTATTGGCTCGGGTAGTTTGGGAGAAAGGTTACAGAGGGATTGGAGAGGAAGAGGAAGACTGCCTTCCAAATTACCACTAACGAGGAAGAGGAAGCCAACTCATAGTAGGGATGTCCAGAGGCATCCTCCAAAGAGTCAAAGAAATGAAAATAGAAGAGTAGGAGTGGGAGAAAGAGACTACTCTCTCAAAAAACAACCACCGACGGGATCGGTAGTGGGAAAGATCCAAAAGAGGAAGAGGGAGCTATCTACCGACCCTTTGGTAGAAACCCCTCCAAAGAAAAGGGGGGAGGGACAGAAGGAGGAGCTGGGAAGGGAGGTAGGAAAAGAGGAAGCGGAGACCGTTTCCATGGACAGGAAGTCCCATGGGAATGTGGAATAAGAAAGGAGGGGCTGGGTGTATCACGCTCAACCCTCTCCCCCCCAGCGTCGCCGGAACTGATAAAGGAAGACGCTTACGCATGTCGAACCGCCTTCAGACCTACCCGCCGGCCATCAAACTCCCTTCAGACCCGAAGAAACAGAAGCTCTCCACCTTCCACCGTTTGCATCTTTATGTTCTGGAGCGTCTTCCATACATCAACCTGACGACACAATGCTTCGTGTAAAAGGAGGGAGGAAAGACTGTCAGGGAAGGCCCTAAGCGATGGAGAGGAAGATATGCCCTTCAGACCTTTTATAGGCGAAGGGAGGCTACTTGCCTTAAATGATTCTCCCCTCGAAAACACGCTGAAGGGGTTTCTATGCCAGTGATTGGTCCAATGGGCATTAGGAAGTGTGTGTGCACTGTAGACCCTAGGCTGATCAGACATAGAATGGAGAAAGCCATATGAGTTCTGGTTTATGAAGTTTCTAGGGGTAACAATGGAATGAATAGGCCAAGCATATTTATTCTCACATATGTATATAGCGGAGTGAGCCATGCATGCTTACATTAAGGTAGCTGAGTTGATTTATATGGTTTCCTGTACACATACGATGGCTGGGGCAAGCTTCATGCACATGTGGATTTCATGAACATATCTGTTTAATTCACGTACCCACGCATGTCTGTTCATATGTATGGAGGAGTGGGGTGTGGATCTTGTATAATTTGGTGGCACCTACGTAATGGGATTTCAAGCATGGGTGAACATTTTTCATGTGCATGATGGATTATGGTGCTGGCAGCAGGGATACACATAGGCTTCAAAGTGATACGACATGGGTTTAAACGGCTAAACCAGCAGCACTATATGCATATATATCTAAAGTGAACAGAGTGTGCATAATTCGGCGCACTCGATGGAAAGGGTTTAATACGAGGGTTAGGATGTTATACAAGGTAGAGGGCGCATAGAGCTAGAAGTTTCAGACAAACTGGAAAATAGAGTATCGTAAAAAGAAGAAAAATTAATCAACAAAAAAGTATTTACCCTTCTGTGCACATCCGGAGACTACATCTAGGTAGAGCTAGAAGTTTCAGACAAACTGGAAAATAGAGTATCATAAAAAGAAGAAAAATTAATCAACAAAAAATTATTTACCCTTCTGTGCACATCTAGAGACTACATCTAGGAAATGTAGATGAATCCCTCGGTTTGGACGGGGCTGAAATTCATTCATTGGCATTGTAAACATGATCTTCTGTTTGAGGTGATGTACACGAATAGATAGAAACGAAATTGATAGTGTTAAATCAATTCTTCCCCGTTTTCATTCGGCATATACAGGGATCATATCTAGGAAGTTTGATGGATCCCTAGCATCCCATGGGGGTTTACAATCATTACGTGAGTGACGCAACAACTGAGGACACTAAAATTAGTAGAGAAATTATTGAATCACATTTACCACAATAAATGGGTATATAACCCTTTTGCAGGCTACTAGAGATCGCGTTCAAGAGATAATGGATTCTTGGCGCTCTCAAGGGGGGGTAGATGATGGTGGAGAAAACCCCTGAAGCTAAACACAACAAATTCAGAAAATAAATCTTGTAGACCCACAGGGCATTTTATTCTCTTGATCAGATTGGGGATCTGGGAGATCTGACTTTTTCTTCAGCTTGCTATTCTGGAACTTAGAATTTCGGGGCAGCAGGAACCTCTTGGCTTGTGGTGGCTTGATGGCGGCACGAGCGGCGGCGGCGACGGCGGTGATCGGTCACAGCATACAGAGGATGAAGGGGAGGGAGAGATCACTCAGAAATATGAAGGGTTTGGGTTTAGATCTGAAGGGGATTAGAGGGAGGAAGAAGAAGAACATTCAAGGGGAGAGAGGGGGGCACCCATGGCATTCTTCCAACATAATTTTCTTTCATTAAAATTTCTCCAAATGCAACATGAGACATCTTATACTAAAACCCTAGACATAGCTAAATTACCCTAATACCCTTGGTCAAAGGGAATAATGTGGGACAAGGTGATTAGTTTAATCTCCACTAAGAGACAAGAGAGGGGGCGCCCCTCTCTCCAAGTCCACAATAGTGGCTAGGTTAAATTAACCCTCTTGGACCATATTAAAGCCCCTTGGACCATAACAAATCAAAAATACAAATACATGGTCAATTATTCTACCATTGACCTAATATAAAAAATCCAAGGTAATACAAATCAAATACTCACCAAATACACACGTAATACACACCAAATATGGCCAAATATGTATAGAAATATGTAGAAAATATAAATATGTATACAATACGTACTAAAATATCAGGGCTCCGGTGACGACTCCAGGCTGTCCCCCAGTCACAAAGAGGTCGGTGTCGACCGAATAATATTACGTGTCTGGTACCGACGGCTCGCTGAGTCGGGCCGTACACGTGTTCTGGTGTCCTCACCACAGGCACCCTAACAATGGCTTACGTGGCACTAATAAGATCTCCAGATACACCATGTGATATTTCCGTTCCAAAAGATGGGCATGGCAAGTAGACCATCTTGATGTCACGTAGCTTTTAAGGCTCTTCTTTATTTATTGACAAAAGATATATAAATACAAGGTCGAAAGTGCAAGCGTGTATACGTTGGAGCATGGCAGACATGCTTGAGGTACCATAATTACTTAGAACCACAAATCTTGGATAAGCTGCTGCATGCGAGGGAACCCATCTCATGGCCCTCGATCGGTATATCTCTTTTATTTTCCGAGTCTTTAGCATTAATGGAAGATCAATGCAACTCCATCACTTTTAAAGACTCCACCGAGTCTTTAAAATTAAATAATCTATTTAATCTAATTTTTAATTATTATTATTTTACTCGTACATGTTTAATGTTATTTTTTTAAAAAAATTAAAAAGTCAAACCCCCCTAAAAAATCAATCATCATCATGATTTGCATTTCATGACATGCATTGCATTTCTTTCTTTGAGTCATCTTGCCTACTTAATAAGGCTTACCCCCCTTGACCAAAAATCAAGAGTTGGTGATTTTCTAACTTGCTACAGGCAATGGGTTAAGCCTAAAATAGATCTAATCTGTTTTTTGTTTAAGTGTGTGTGCAGAGACAGGTCTACAGGCGATTTGGAAATCTACATATAGGCAGTCTCTCGACAACTATTTCCATTCCTTCCGTGGTCAGAAGATGACCGTTTAATTCTCCTAGACGGTCTCTTTAAGGCTGCCTTCATTGCCCAGAATCATCACTCACAAGCCCACCGACTCCTCTTTGCGCTCAGGGTCCTGTGGTCTGTGTATGACCGCTTGATCCTTAAGCAGTCTTTTTCTAACCATTCTAAGTCCGTAACGGTCCCTCGATAGACCGTCTTTCTCCCTGGGAGCTTTGATTTTGGACTCCCGATGTTCATCTGCTACGCGGTCTAGCTAAGGCCGTTTTCCTTAGTTTGGCAGTCAGATTCTGACCGTCTGATTCATTCAGCGGTCTTTTCTTAGGCCGTGTCCTTTCCCGAGAATCACCTCAATCCACACAAATGCACAAAAAAGAAGGTCAAATCCAAATCTTATTCAATCAAAGCATGATGTCCATTCATTCAAATCAAACGTATCAAGATCAGTCCATAGGTCCCTATACATCATCAAAAGAAAAATCACTCAATCCTCAATCGGGCATCCCCACGAGGACGGATCTCTCACAACTCTCTCAGATAAGCCTGATACTCCTCCTGAAGCTCTATCACCTCTACTGGTAGGGTACGCACCCTGCTGATCTCCCACATGATCAGGGCATTCCTGACTGTCTATTCATCTTCCTCTGTCCCAAGTCTCCTCGCCTGTAGTGCAGGAAGGTGGGGTAGTGCTGGAACTGTAGTACGGGAGAGTCCAACCTGTAAAAAGCACCTATGGAGGCTGTACATCGCCAAGGTGGTGTCTCCTACGAGCCTCAAGTCAAGCCCAAGCCTCCTAGGAAGCCTGGGGGTGGTGTCGTGGAGGAAGTATGGGCACATCACGAATCGGTCCAGGGGTAGAGTGTTGATGTAAAGGGACCATTCATCCCTACTCTTCTTCTCTGCAGTCCTGCACTCGACCTATTGAGAGAACTTGAAGGTGCCACCAATAAAGAAAAGTGGATGGCTCCCAAAAATATGACTGACTAGTTTCATAGTTCATTAATGACTTAATGAATAAGGTGTTAGGTTCCAAATAATCAGAAGATCATCTGAGAACAAAGCACAATCAACCCTTGGGTCAGACCATGGGTTGGACTGAAGAATCATAGAACACGGTTCAATGAGAACCGCTATCAGGAGCTCGCGGTCGAGTGCAAGCCGCGATCAAGTGCAGTCGACGTCGAACAAGAAAAAGGTCGACTCAATAGAACAACTGGCAAAACACGGTCAGAGACCAGCCACTATCTGAAGGTAGCGGTCGCCTAATAGCCGCGATCATGGCAGTCCATAGAAAATGTAGAATTCACGAAGTACTTTCTAGACTTTTGGGTTTTTAGGGTACAAACAGCTCGGCGTCCTAGTGGGAATCCTATGCTCGCGGAGACTTACGGAGAGCTTGAAACAAGATAACCTAGTCCGGCATAAGGAATATCTGCTGGAGAGGCTCTCAAGTCCAAGAAGTATTCCTATCAAGTGCAAGCGATCTAATAGCATCCGTTCCGGGGTACGCGCTATATGTGAAGTAACAAAACAGAAATAAGGTTAGAAGGGAACACGCCAAAGTATAAATCAAAGTGAACTTAAGTCATGAAAATTTTCCTTTAAGTACAAAACTATAAAATTTTGGCATGAAATTAACATGCATGAAAAAAAGTTTTAGACCATGCTAAGACCTAAATAAAATTCATGTCATGATCAGAAATCATAATTAAATGAAATCAAGCTCAATTACTATCATATATAACAAGAATTTAATGGGTTGGATCTAGTTATAGAAACCAGATAGTGGTTCGTCTAGGGCCGCTATTTGAAGGTAGCGGTCTCTGGAGGACCGCCTTATGTTTGCATCAGATAGAAGCTAAAATCTGGCGTGCAGAGCCTATTCTGGGGCAATTAATGGATAAAACTATAGAGAATAGAAAGGTAAGACATGATAGCATGTTTAGAATGAAGTAAATGCATGGAAAAGGCATGCATTAAACCAAAGTTCTTAACTTTTAGTTAAGGGTGCAGGGATAGCATGCTATGAGAAAAACTAATTATGTAGTCTGGGAAAAACATTAAATACGCCATGTACAAGGCATGAAATCGAGCAAGACTAGAGGGGTTTTACTCTTAACAACTTATTTAAGCCATTCATGAGATAGCCTACCTCTGGGTTTACTCCTAGAGTGCGAATTTGTCACCGAAAGAGGGTGCTGGCTCTTGCACGTCCTGCGTAGAAATTGCTACTTCCGAGTGCTCTAACTCCTGATGCCTGTCCACCGAAGAAGCCTAGAGAGTCATGAAGGAAGTCCACGTCGGGACAGCCGGTGCACACCAGGCGGGATCGAAGATGAAGATTGAAATAAAGAAGCTTGGCTACTACTGGCCGACAATGTTTGACGACTGCTGCAAGTATGTTAAGTTGTGTTAGAAATGCCAAGAGCACGCGATGGTGCCCAGAAGACCGCCCGTGCCACTGCATCCAACAGTGCCCAGTTGGCCGTTTGCCCAATGGGGAACACACATCGTGGGTCCATTCCCCGCGTCATCCGCGGGGTGTAAATACATTTTTACGACAACGGATTACTTTTCTCGCTGGGGCAGAGGCTATTGCTCTGAAGGAGGTGACTGGGGAGATCGTGGTCAGATTTGTCTGCCACAACATCATGTTCCCGTTTGGCAGTCCTGACTGAATTATCTCAGACAATGGTAGCCACTTCCATAACCAGAAGGTCAACTGACTGGCAAAAAAGTATAAGATTGACTGGAGGACGTCAACTCCTTACAACCCACAAGCCAATGGCATGGCTGAAGCTTTTAACAAGACCCTCTACACTCTCCTAGCCAAAATTGTTAGTTCCAATAAGAGAGACTGGGAAGAGAAGATGTATGCGGCGTTATGGGTGTACTGAACAGTAAACAAGACCCCAACGGACTGCTCACCCTTCTCTCTGGTGTATGGCTCGGAAGCGATTGTCCCTATCGAGTTAGAGATACCCTCCTTAAGGGTCGCAATCCAACACAAGTTAGTCTGCGAAGGGCAAACAAATATTGAGCGAAGACTCGAAGAGCTCTCCAGTTTAGAAGGAAAATGGCTTTAGGCCCAATAGGATATCCAGGTCTATCAGGCCCGGATAGCGCGTGCCTTCGACAAGCTAGTCAAGGAATGCGAATTCAAGAAAGGTGACCTTGTCATGGTCAAAAAAAGAGAAGTCATGGCTGCCAACCCTAAGGGCAAGCTGAATGAAAATTGGCTCGGATCCTACATAGTCCAGAAAGTCTACAAAGGCGGGGCCTATGTAAATGTCAACCATCGCGGGGAAGTTCAATTCCCGCCCCTTAATGGAAGACACCTGAGATTGTATCACGCTCCAGTGCCTCCGTTTAATGAATAATACCATTCTCTACCATATTGTGGGTGAATTTGCACGGCTGCTGTCCGAATGGTTTGGTCGTTGTCTATGATTTCTAAAAAAAAAGGAAAAAAAGAAGAAGAAGAAGAAGAAAAAAAGGGAAAGAAAGAAAGAAAAAGAACGTGAAAGTTTCACGCCGCGACGGCACGTTCGTGGGTTGACCCTGCCCGGAAGTCATCCAGGTACCAGATGGTAGAGGCAAGCTCCTTGTAGGTGGCCTTGATCTGCGCCGTCGTGCCTGGCGGCAGGTCATCGGAGCCGACCCCGAACTCGGTCGGGTCGAGCCCGTACACGACGAGGGCAACGCAGGCCAGCTCGCGACGGCGGCGGTCGGAGGGTTCCGCCGAAGTCCCTTCCATGCGGCTGATTGAGCCGGTGGAGGTGAGCTTGAACTGGCTGATGGCTGCGACGGCCTCGTCGAGGGTGAGGTCGGCGTAGTCCTCTCGGGCTCGTCGCATCCGGCGCCCCCAGGGCTCCGGGGGAAGCGACCCGAGGGGGGTGTGGGTTCGCTGGGCAACTGTCATACGCAAGAACTTACGCATAAAAGTGCTTGCACGCAACCCCCTACGTATGTAGGTTGCCCGTGTGCAAGATCTTACGATCGGCGGATCGGTCAGAACCGCCAGACTCTCCAAGGGTTTCAGCCAGCAGGTGCTCGCCACCCGAGCCGGGATCGCACTGCGAACCCTCTCCCGCATCGAGGCCGGGGAGGACATGACCCTGGCGACGCTCTCGTCCATCGCTGATGCACTCGACACGTCCGTCGCTGATCTGCTCGACGCCGTTGCCGTGGAGCCGAAGGCCGCGTCGTGACCGCGTCCATGTGGTTGGAGCAGGCGCTCGGGCACCAGGTCGCTGGTGACCTTGACCGAGCCGACGCCATGACCCTGACGGCAAAGATCAAGTCGTACGCCGGGGTGACGTGGATCCTCCTGTCGGAGGCGCACACCCGCCGGGCAGACCGAGCGATGGGTTACGACTCCTGGGCGGACTACGTCGCCGCCGAGTTCGACATGAGCCGGTCCTACGCCTACCGGCTCATTGCCCACTCGCAAGCTGTCCACGAGCTGGCCGAGGCCGCTGGCATCGACGTGTCGCCAATTGGCGACATTGCCGAGGGTGCAACTCGCAACCTGGACGTCGAGTCAGTCGCCGCAGAGGTGGAAGCGCAGGCCGCGGTCCTCGGGGCCGACGCCACCGACGAGGACCGAGCTGAGATCGTGCGCGGAGCGCTCGCCAAGGCGAAGCAGACCACCACCCTGACCGAGACGACCACCACGACGTTCGACCCCGAGACGGGCGAGATCATCGAGACCTCCGGGGAGGAGGGAGACGCGGGGGGCTCGCCGGATGGCCCAGCCGCAACCACGGTTCACGCGCCCTCCTCCCCGGTGCCCCCCGCCACGCCGAAGGCCACACCGGAGGAGCAGTACCGGGTAGCTCTCCGCGGCCTGCTCGGCTCGGCCCTTCGCCTGCCGGTCGAGTTCCCCGACCAGGAGCACAACCTCGCCGTCCATGGCAAGGACCGGGACCTGTTCCTCAGCGACCTGCGCGGCCTGGCCGAGTGGATCGAAGCCGGGTTCGCAGCGGCCGAGGGTCGCCCTCACCTCAAGGCGGTGCAGAACTGATGGACCCGACCCGCCAGCAGATCGTGGACGACATCATCCACGACGCCCACTTCCGCTCACCAGAGATCATCACCAGCGCTGTGGCCGCGGAGATCGTGGACGAGTTGCACGGCTTGGAAGGCAGCGGCCACGAATGGGTGAGCGAGTACATCGACGCGCTGGCAGCCAAGGGCGCTGCCTCGATCTACACCGACTGGCGCCGCCGCTACACGATCCCGGCGACCACGAAGAAGGGCACGGCCCTCGAGCTGCCGGAGTACGCCGGAGCGAAGCGCCGCGAGGACGACGGGACGGTCGTCTACACGCAGATGCGCCTGCTCGACATGACCCTGCCGCAGCTCCGCGAGCGACGGACCCGCATGGTCAAGACGCGGGACACCTACTCGGTGGAGATCAGGCTCATGTCCGACCTCATCGAAGCCATGGAGGCCGACGCCAGCCTCCGCACCGCCGGTGACGCGCTGGCTCGGCTGGAAGCGGCATGACGGGGGTCGGGGCTGCCCGTGAGGGTTCAAGCTGGAACGGTCCCGACCCCCAGCAGGTGGCGTCGTGATCCAGCCGACCTACGAGAAGGTCGCCTGGGCGATGGTTGCGTACGTCGTCTGGCTCGGCGCCGCGATGTACCTGGTGGGTCAATTCGATCTTGCGGCTGATGCTCTGAGGAGGGTCATCAACCGCATGAGGGCCGTGACGTTCCCCCCACGTCTCGGCTCACGCGGGAAGGCGACGGGTGACCCCACCCGCCCGCCTGCCTTCCCGCGAGTTCTCCGCTAGCGCCCGCGCTGGCCCCGTTCGCTGATCCCTGGGAGGGAACCAATGACAGTGACTGATGTGGAACCGACCCACGACGAGGTGATGGCGCTGATCGGCGAGTGGGGCGAGTCGCTCCGGTCAGTGCTGGCTGAGCAGCGGGCCCTGGTCGACCGGATGCGGGAACTTGTCCCGCACGCCGACGACGATCTCGTGCCTCTCGCCGGGTTGCGTCCGGGGCAGCTCGTGAAGGTCTGGGGCGACTGGTTCCTCCTGGTGGGGACCCATCAGCAGACGGACCTGTACGGGTACTCGCACACGATCCTGCGGCTCCAGGGCACCCGCCCCGACGACACGGGTACGCACTCGTACGACGCTGGGGAACACGAGCGTTTCGTTGTGGACGAGCCGCTGTGAGCACCGACGAGTTCGAACGGCAGATGTCTGCGCTCGAAGCCGCGGTAGCGGAGGGGAAGGCCCGACGCCGGCACACTACGGCCCGCAACGTGAAGCGTTCCCCGGTCGCGCCGATCGTCCGTATCCGGGAGACGACCGAAGCCGAGTACCGCGAGCAGGAAGCCATCGCCGCGTACGAGGAATCCGGGGGAGCGTGGACTGCACGGTTCGCCGCGCAGCCCGACGAGGCACTGCGGTACTACCGGAGGCCCGGGCGATGACTGCCGACTATCCGACTGTGGACAAGCCGAAGAGGTATCCCACGTTGCTGATGCGGGCGCGGGCTCGCATCGGGCTCTGCTCCTGGTGCTGGAAGCGGTCCAGCATGGCCGCCACTATGAGCAGCCGAAGCGAGGCAGACGAGGTGCTCGCCTCCTTCGACCTGCGCCTCTGTGACCACCACGTCAACGAGGCGTACTGGGCGATGACCAGCGTGCCGCACAAGGGCACGGCTTCCTTCGAGAGTGGCGCTGAGTTGAATTGGGAGGCCACCGATGGATAGCCGCCCGTGGTGGGAGCGCATCGACTTGCGCTGGCTGTTCCGTGGGGAGTGCCGAGCGATCGTGGAGCTGGAACGTCTGCCCGAAACAGAGGACAGCCACGGAGGTTGGAGCGTCCACCTCTGCACCCGCCGAAGGTTCCATTTCGGCCCGTGCAGGTCGTCGCTTTCTGACGCGAGTTCTTCGGTTGTGGCCGATGGAATCCCGACCGAAGGAGAACCGTCGTGACGGCGACGCTGTTCGACACGTTGCCGCCGAAGCGGGCTGCGTCGTTGGAGGAAACCCGTCTCCGGGATCAGCAGATCCTTGTGCTCGAGGCCCTGGTCGGGTCGAAAGTCTCGACCATCCCCCCTTCCCAAACACCCCCAAGGTAATCACGCTGCCATTTTCTTTTAGTTCTTTGCATTACTTAGACATTTAATGCACTTCCCAGATCTAATTGGCATTTGATTTCGTGTTTGTGGTCTCTTGTTAGTGTTTTGTAGGGATTTAGCATCCCCGTACTGTATAGGGCTCTTCATTCTTGGCCGGCCGAGCATAGAGAAGTCGGGTCCCCACAAGCTCCCCACTTGAGGCCTCCCAGCATAATCATCCATTCCTATGAGGCTCATGTATAAGCCTTTAGTGACCACCTTGTTTGTTTGTCTAATGCATGCACTGTAGGCTCAGCAACAGCAAGTGGCACTCTCGAAGAGAGGGAATGACGATAGAGAGAGGAGTGGGGGGGGAATACATCAATCTCCCAGGTGGACCGAATGACATGCCACCCCCTCCCTCACGATCATTTTGGCACCTACAACCTTCTGGCGATCACGGTGGGACCCCCTACTGCCTACTGTAAGTTTGAGGTGTTAAAAGTTTAAGGATTTTGAGCCCATGGTCATTTGGTTTTTGTATTAGCTTAGTTCTATTCGCAGGTGGAAGAAGGCCACATCACTAGTCGCCTAAACACCTGTGCGATTGGACTACTGGCCGTCTAGGCCTTGCTGTGAATGACTAGGACTCTGGTGACCTAGAATATTGGACGGCCCAAGGGTTGGCCACCCATCCAGACCAAACAACCCAATTGTTAGCGGCGTAGGCTCCCTGGGCGACCATCGACCTGGCCGCCCAGGTCCCTCAATGGCCAAGGGTCTGGTCGCTGCCTACCTAGTTTTGTTCAAGTCTATTTTATACTTCATTGCTTAGTCTGTTTGGTGTGGACTATGAGTTTCATTTCTGTTATAGGTTAATGCGTGGGTGGGATTAGGAAGAGTTGGCATCACACTTGTAGAACACCCCTCTCGTTGGATTGGGCTCTTCACCTGGGGATTCTCACTCGGGTGCAGCTAGTCCCTTTCAATCGGGAACCTCCGTAAGTCCTCGTGAACCCTGGATTCCGAAATGGTCGCCAGGCTGGTTGTACCCACGAAGTCCCATTAGTCATCCCTGGGGTTTGAGTCAGCATTTGCTAGGCTCCCCTGAGTAACAAGCCTACACTCTAAGACTTCCTATCTTCTCACGAGAAAATTAAAAAAAAGGTAAAAAAAGAAAGGAAAAAGAAACAAAAAAACTATGGGACGTTGCTATGGAAACTTTGCTTGCTATAACAAAAGGTTTAAGGCCAAACACCAACAAGGTGTGTCACTTTCCATACATTATTATTTATTCATGTTAAGAATTTGATGTTACACACTTTGGTTTCTAATTCAATATCTTTTTGTTGGTGTTTCTTTATTTTGTAAGGGTAATCGTAAGAAGAGCTCTCTTCATCGGCCGACTGATTGGAAGAGAAGGTGACACTCACATCTCCCCGCACTCTTAAAGGTATTCTTCGTGATCACCTCTTTTTATTATTGTTATATTCCTTTGAGGCCCGCGAGTCCCTAGCGATCACACACTTTCCTTATAGCATCCACGCATGCTCCCTCCTCCCCTTTTCTCCCTTTAAATCCTTCCTTTATTATTCTTCTTAATTTTTTAAAAAAAACTTATGAATTTTTCTATAATCTATAAACTGGCGATCACAGTGGGACCCCTTTTGCTCTTTTTTGATTACCCTCTACTTTGGCACCCGCGTGTGTGTTGACGCTTAAAATTTGACGTCAAAAAGCCAAGCAAGGGAGGGTGTGTCGACGCGCTCACAAGAATGCGTTAACCCCATAGCGCTGTTTAAGCTGAAAAGGGAGTTGGATGATAGGATGTGCAGACGCACAATGCCAACTGCATCGATGCATGCTTGAAGAGCAGAGCTACTGATCGTGATGACCAACAGACTGTGTGAATGCACAATGCCAACTGCATCAACGCGATTAAAGATGAAGAAGAAGGGGAGCTGGACAACAGGCTGTGTCGATGCACCTCATAAGTTGTGTCGAGGAACCCACAACGGGATAAGAACTGTACCTATCGTAGGTTCTGATCACGGCAAGTGATCCCAAAAAAGCATGGATCGGGGATCACTAGTACGATGATACCAACTTCTAGAAGGTGTGTATAGCCCATACAAGGCACGTGGCCACGTGAGCTCCAATGATTGGAGATTCCTCATGGCTGCCTTGATGCGAACCCTCATGCTGTCCCTATAAATGGGAGGTGATGTTCCATAGAGAAGGCCCCGGCCCTTTAGCTACTCAAAGCTTCTCACGACCGAATTCTAGAGTAATCTGTAGTCGCTTCAAAGTGTGAAGGAGAAGAGTGGGAGAAAGGAAGAGATGAGAGGTGTTGTCCCCAGGGAGGGAAGGGAGTTAATGCTCCTCCCTCCCTGTTCTTTTCTTTTCTTTCCCTACTATTGTTAGAGATGCATGCCCTACAAGTCAATCACAAGTGTTGTGATGGCAGCATTTCTTGTATAATTTCATTCAATAATAATAATAATGGCATTTAGCTTTGATCCACGAGAATCTTACTCAGGACTGATCTCGCGTCGCTCTTGAGCCATGTTATCTCGAAAGAATCTTGATCACGATCGCCACGTCTGTGTGAACTGCAAGGAAGGAAACAGATCTGGGGTGCCCAGGGATGAATCCCTAGGGAAAACCCTCTGATGCTTAAGTTAGCAAATAAGGTAGAGCACAGATGCAGGGGGAGATGGCAGGAGGAAAAGAGGGGCGCGATATCGCTTTCCACCAAGAAGTGTGGTGGCTCTTACTCAGGACTGTCCTCCTCCACCGCAGGGTCTTCTAGGGTTTATATGGCTTGTCCGTTTAACGTAAGAATTCAGGGAGTCCCAGGAGCAGAGGGGATTCAGGAGAAGTTACGTCCTTATTATAGGCTCACTATGGCACAAGGACATTTGCTCTCCTTCATCCTTTAGAGTTTCCTGTTGCATAACGGATTTGTTAATGAGCTTCCAATGGTCAGTCCGAGCCTGGGACACCGACTGGGGGCCTTCTTGAGCAAAGGGGGCATAGCTCAGATAGGGTGTTTTGGGCTCCCGTAGGGGCCTTTCTCGATCGACCTGTCGCTCAGACTTCTGGACCCGGGGGTCGCCTAGGAAGTGCTGGCCCGAGTGGGTTTTGGGCTTGGCATAAGTGGGCCCAAAATGGGGCTGTCACTTTTGGGGAGCTGGCCTGGTTCGGTCAAATTGGACCAGGTTGGGCCATGTTCTCGGGGGGTTGGTTTTCCCCCTCTCCACCCTCCAGTGCTGGGTGCACCGGTGAAAGGACGGCTGCTAATTCTGTATATAGTAGCCACACAAAACTCTCTAGGGACAATGCTGGCCCAGAATAATGAAGAAGGAAAAGAACAAGCCATCTACTATCTCAGTCGCAGACTGGTTAGGACTGAGGAGAAATATACTTTCATTGAGAAGGTCTGCCTGGCACTGGTCTTCGCAGTCAAGAAACTCCGGCATTATATGCTATCGCACGAGATAAAGTTGATATCTAAGGCAGATCCGTTGATGTATATCCTATCCCAACCGGCACTCAAGGGCCACTTAGGCAAGTGGGTGATAATTCTCATGGAGTTTAATATCTCCTATGTGCCGCAGAAAGTTGTCAAAGGCCAGGCTATCACAGATTTCTTTGTTGCACACCTAGTGCCTGAAGACTGTCCACTAGAGATAGAACTCTCTGAAGATGAGACCCTGGAAGCTGACCAAGTGCAGCCCACCTTGTGGCAGTTATATTTTGATGGCGTGTCTAGAGGGAGAGAAAAGACGGGGTTGCCCGTCAACCAACAGGAGGGCGGCTAGCTTTGTGGCCGTCAAGGGTGATGGGTGGCCATGTCGATGGCCGCCCCCTGCAACTGGATTCGTCCGCAGCGGAGCTCTCCAATGGTGGGTTTTGCTACCAGGGGAAGGTCAGGGGAAGGCGCTCTCGTCCTCACAGCTCTCTCTCTGAGCTCTCCAAGAACTAGCCTCCTCTCCTCCTCCAGAAAATGTCTAAATCTCTCTCACGAAGTCTCCCCTCTCACCAAAGTGTCCCCCCCATCGAAAAATCCTCCCCCAGGGATGATTCAGAATCGCCTTTGTATGTGGGCTCAATCTCCCTCCAAAAAACATTTGAAAATAGAGTGCGTGTGAGGCTACGTGGGTCTCGAACCTCCCAGAGTGGAAGCAGTTTCGGAGGACATGCCCGGAGTGGGCGAAAACGTGGAGTTGACTGACATTTGACAGGAGGCGGCCAAGGTTCTGGCCGTCCAAGGAGTTGGGTGGCCAGATTGATGGCCTTCTTGAGGGTGAGGGCAGCCAACAGTCTGGCCACCTTGAAGGAGCTGGGCGGCCAACCTTGTGGCCACCTTGGGAGCACGACGGCCAACTATGTGGTCACCCTGGAATGGGCTGGGCGGCTAGCCATCTGGCCACCCAGCGGTATGGGCGGCCAAGACTTTAGCTTTCCAAGGATCAGTGAAAAATACATATTAATACCTCAAAATTCACCTCCGGGGCTCACGCCCCCCCCGAACCCTCGACCTTAGGGGCAAAGGGGTGCTACCCCCCTACAACCCCCTGCCAGCTTACCGCAAAGTTGGATCTACGAAGGGATAGGATGGAGCCTATCTAAACAACGTTAAGACTCCACACTCTTAATCAACCCAGGAAAAGAGTGTCACTTCTATGATTGCTAGACATGATCCGCAGGATATCCAAAATCAGGCGCCTACACATCCTTCTTGCCGCGGGTGACTAGAGGAGTCATGGGGAGGGCGAAAGGAGGAAGGAGATGATAGCTAGGGTTGTTGGAGTGACATAGTAGAAGAGCAGAGCAAGCTGGGATGCAAGGCTCTGCTGCGGAGGGAGATGGAGGAAGGTGTCGACCTCTGCGAGGGGCGTGCAGACACTGCAGAGAAGGAGGTGGCTCACGATAGTAATAGGGTTGGAAAGAGGTAATGTGAAAATGTGATGTCCACCGCCGAGTAAATAGGGAAAGTTGAGATTTTTCTATTTGAAATAACAACCCTGAGTTAATAACATTATATATATATACTTTAACAAATTCAAATAATCGCCTAAAAATAGTCGAGAAAATCCTAAAAATAGTCAAAATTCACCGCACAAATCCTAAATCCGCACCATTAAGGATCCACTAAACTACGGGTGCTACAACACAACTCAGCGGTCTGCTGACCAGCCTCAATCTTCCAGCTACTACGCATCAGCAGTCAGCTAGCCAGCTCCAACTCCAGTCTCTAGCTCTAGTCTTTGGCTACACACCTCAACAGTCAGCTGACCAGGCCCAATCTTCCAGCTACTACGCATCAGCAGTCAGTTGGCCAGCTCCAGCTCTAGCTCCAGTCTTCGGCTACACACCTCAACGGTCAGCCGACCAGCCCCTGTCCTCCTGCTACTACGCATCGGCAGTCAGCTGGCTAGCTCTAGCTCTGGTCTCCAGCTCCAGTCTTCAGCTACATACCTCAGCGGTCAGCTGACCAGCCCCAGATTTCGACTACAACACCTTAAATGGTCAGCCGGCCAGCTCTAGTCCCAGTTTCAAAACCAGTTCCAGTTCTTATCCTAGTCTCCAATTACAGCACTTTAGCGGTTGGCTGACTAACCCATTCCCAGTTTTCCAAGCTAATGTGAACTACATTTTTGGTTAACAGCATGTCAATAACAAGCTAGTCAGGGACCAGTTTTGGTGGATATACTTTAGCCCTCCGACAACCCCAGTAGCTTGGGCCAACACGCCATCATAGGTCAGCCCCAGCCTCTGGTAGACCCCAATGACATCATACCACATCGACATGGGACAGCCCCCAGCCACCACCTTCTAGTTTCCAATCCCCCAAATTAACAGACCCGTAAGGGTTACCTCAGCCCCCAGCTCCCAGTCATCCCGATCAACATGCCTTACTCAGGTAGATCTCCAGTACCTGGTACCCTATCTCCAGTATACCCAGTGCCCAACCTCCAGCATCCAATACCCAGCCCCTAGTAGCCAGTGCTTGAACTTAGGTATCGAGTTCCCTGCCTCCGGCATTAGGTATTTTACCTCTATTGCCTAACTACTAGCCTCCAAATCCTAGCAACAAGTTAGCACATCTTAGGTATGCGTTATCATAATCACCTTCCAGCATACAGTAGAAGAATCAACCGCGGCTAGTAGTACTCATGGTTGCTAACCCCTACATCTATTTCTATTCCAAGAAAGAAAGTATGGGACAACACAAGAAGTGATAAAAAGAAATTTAGTATTTTATCATTCATACTCTATAAAAGGATCCCAAGACATGCCCTTGGGGGAGGTGCGTCCTCACCGGCTTCCGCCTCTTCCTCGCCTTCTTCTTCCTCGTCTTCTCCTTCTTCCTCCTCGCCTTCTTCATCATCTTCTTCTTCTTCTCCTTCTCCGCCTTCTTCTTCTATGTTGTCGTTGCCGCCTACGGTCGGTTCTTCCTCGTCGGGCGCCATCGCAGGGATTTCTTCCTCGGCTATCGCTAGGAGTTCATCCGCGTTCACTCCCTCATCCACCTACAGACGGTTAGGGTTTCAGTTTGGGGGGTTTGCAGAACGCGAAAGGGGGAAGAAGGAGTCGAATGAACCAAATGGAGGGAAGAAGGAAAGGCTGGGGTTTTGTTTGAATCATTTCGAAATGAAATGGCGCCATTATAAAAGTCGTGATTTGTTTGATTGATGCCCCTTCTAAAGGCGTTATTTGTATATTTGATGACTCATGCAAAGGCGTCATTTCAACAAGGTCTGGGGACTTGAACCGTCGTCAGAATGTAATAAATGACAGAATGATTGATTTTGACACCTGTAATGATGAATTGGAATTGACGGCTTGATGAAGGGCGTGATTAATTATACTAACGCCTTCTTGTAAAGGCGTGGTTTAATTGAATTTTTGAAATTCTGAAAATAACTTAATAAACGACTTCCCACAGGGCGTTATTTATGATATTGACGGTAGGCATTGAGGCGCTATTTAAGTTTACATTGGGATTTGAGTAGTCGCCTAAACCGTTGCCAGGCGCATTAAATGGAGTGGCACGATTGATTTGATGGGTAACGGCGGTTCAAAAATAATGACTTGATTGAAGGCGCCATACTATTAAGGCACGACTGTTTAAAGGGCGTTAGTTTTTGAATATTCTAAGGCATTAACGCCTTTAGTCAGGGCGTCAATTAATTAACGCCAGTTTGTGCAGGCGTCAATCTTGAGATTTTAATTCATTTTTTGGAAGATAATTTATGGTTATTGACGATTTTGATGAATACGCAGTTCTTATAAATGACGACTTGTTGCCTGTCGCGTTCTCAGAACAGAAAAAGCAGAAATTCACAGAAGTTGGAGGATTTGATCACAAAGTCATTTCATTTTGGCTCAAATCAAGGATGGCTCATTTATTTTATTCAAAAGAAAAATCATTATTACATTAATGAGTCACTTTGGGTCTCATTTGTCTAAGAACTATTACATAAGTTTTTCATTGCTCTTTATCTTCTTCCACTCTCTCAATTGGCTGGTGGAGTTTGCTGATCCTCCAGAGGGCTTGGATTGTTTTCGCGATAGAGGAGAAATAAGAATAACTGCAACAGTAGTAGCAGTAGAGGAAGCAGACGATGCAGCAACATCAGATCAACCACCGCGGCAGCACGTTCACAGCGCTCGTCCTCCTCGTACTGTAGTAGTTGGAAGAGGAAGGAACAGGAAGATGAAGACACGAGGAAGAGGAAGTAGTCGTGCTCCTCTTCACGTACCGGAGGTAGAGGGGAAAATAGAGGGAGCAGAACGAGCAGCAGCAACCCTTCTATGAACACCAAGGCAGTAGTAGCCCCAGCTCATTCGACGGGGCAGGGTATTTATAGAGAAGGAGTCCTTCCAACGTCTCAAGATCCTAGTGGGAACTATGTTTCCCACATAGCTATCCTAAAGTGTTTAAAACTTCCATGTACATCTCCCTATTGCCATATTTGTAATCGCTTTCTTTGTTTAATCAAAAAACCCTAAAGCTCTTCCATGCATGGTCAACCTAATCCTTCAAATAGGAGGTTTACGTAAGGATTCCGCCATCTTCTTTTCTTCACCTTTAGCTTCCTGGACGGAACCAGTGGTAGCAGTTTTATTCTTCCCTTTTTCGATGACAGCTCTAAGCGAGGGATAAAATTCTACCATACTTGGAAGCGTTTCAAATTTTGGGTGCAGCCGATTATCTTTCCATCCTCGGCATTTGCCGGTGCATATCGGAATAGCATTTTTGATGATTACAGGTAGGGAGTATACCCTAAGGTGCCCCCCAGATGAATTGAAATGTCGTTCAATGGTTGATCATTCAAGTGCCCCCTCTCCAGACCTGTGAGGGGTTGTGGAGGGCAGGTGCAAATCTTTTGGAAGAGAGTTATGAACATCCTCCACCATGTGCCAGGGCATGCAAAGCAACAGTTACATCATGTTGGATTCTATCCGGAGAGTGTATTTCCCAACAATTTTCAGGTTCATCATTCTATCACCGGCCCTAACATTGGCTGACTACACTTTTGAATTAGTCAGCTTGAATGATGTCGATAGTGTATTGAGCAGTAGAGCAGTATCTCTTCTCTTATCTTTGAGTTTCTTTCTTCTTTTGTTTTTACTGTCACGTCCCGAGCATGGAAGGAACTCGGTATGCGCGATGAGTTTATGTCAATCAGAGCATAAGCGTATTCAACACATAGACAGAGTGCGCAAAAGTAGAGATAACCAAATCCTTTATTCATGATATTATTTAAGAAAATCCATTACATAACCTCATATAGTTACTAAGGACACATCTTGACTCAATAAGGAAAATTAATCCCTTAACCCCCTCTCTCCTCTCTCCACCATGCTCACTCTCTCCCTCTCCGTTCTCTCTCCTCTTTCCCCCTCTACTCTGGCTAAAGATAGAGAAGGCTCCGAGGATGACGTAGAGACGGTGTGGAGGTGTCGTGGAGTGTGAATGTGCGAGGAATGGAGCGTGGCGTTAGCGCGATCCTTCGATGGATTCAAAGCAACACGGCATGGGTTCGTATGGTGGTTTCAACATTTTCAGCTCTGGCGGTCGGCGAAGGTGGTAGGGGGATAGATTCCTTACCTCTTGTTATGCTTTTCCATTGAATTTTGTGCCGATTAGTGCTCGTTTGAGTGGGTTTTTAATTTTTAGGGAATTATAGCATGTTTTGGGGTGTGCGATGGAATCGCCATTCCAGGCGATGTTTCTCGCATTAAATGGTTTCATTTGAACCCCTGGGATGTTTGGATGCCATTCCTGCCAATTTTATTATGTTTGGTCGTGATTTCGGGCCGGTAGGAGTCCGGTTACCCTCATGAGTCATTTTGGGTGGATTTGTGGAAATCATCGATTTCGTGTCATTTTATTGTTTGTTGGCCCCTTCCGACTTGTGGAAGGTCTAAAATGTGTATAGGGATGTTTCCCCATCATTCTGGAGACGATTGGGGCGTGGAACAGTGATTTCCACGGATTTTAGTGATTTCTGAGTTCAGTGTTTTAACGCGAAATTCTCAGGGGGCACGTTCTCAAAAGAGACGTACTGTGTCGTGTGGTCGCGTTCATCGAGGGAGATGATCAGTTGGGCGGTTAGGAATGCATCCCATGTAATGTGTGTGATCCTATGTTAACGTGACTTAGGTAAGCGTCGCGTTAGTGTTATCACGACCCAGGTTCTGGCCACGACTATCATGTTATCGCGCTTGAGGTGGTGGCTACATCTATTATCGCGACTAGGGCGTGCGCCGCATTAATGCGTTGGTGCGTTATGTGTGTTGGACGTGTTATGGTGACATCGTGACCCTCTGTATGGACGCGTTAATCATCACGATGCAGGTAATGAGCACGTTAATGTTCTTTATTTTCAGAGTATTATTCAAACCTAGGATTCAATACCTTATTGGCGTTTGACTTGACGGATGCCTTGGGTGTTCCATGAGAGTCATATATATTGTGTCGAAGGATCCCAGAAGAGTGGCTTCATCCCGAGCTATGTTGATGTGACACAACCTCGGACCTACACAAGCAAGCACAATAGCGAACCGAACGGGCCGAAGTCGGCGGCCAACTCACATTCACATTCATTCACACACACATTCATTTGCAATAGAAAATCAAAACCAAAAACAAGTCATCTCGCTATCATATTATATCATAAGCATCCATGTACATGAGTAGCATCTGAGTACACTAGGCCTGTCCCTCATAGCTATCGCTGTCCCCTGACCCCTTGTGTCTCTTTGATGGCGGGGCCATCGCAGAGCTAGCCTCCTCCCAGTGCCGCCGACATCGCTCCTCGTCCTCGTTCCTCCAATGGCCGAAGAAACTCATAAAGTAACCACGGTAGGAGCTGTGGGTACCGTGTGTGCCGTGTGTGCTGCCGCTTAGAAGCCCGCTGCGCTCGGGTCTCCAGCTCATCCCCTCCACGATCCCCTCCAGCTTTGCCGTCTGAAGTCGTGCTCGCTCTGCCTCTGCTCGGTAGCGCTCAGCCTAAGCCCGGATCCACTCTATCTCTACAGCCCCGGCCTGAAGTCGCTCCAGCTCCACACAAAGAAGTGCCATCTCGACCGCATCAGTCGGATGGCTCCGCTCCATCTCCTCCCTGAGATGGGCAGCCTCCTCCCGCGTTGTTACGCGGCTCCGCTCAAGCTCCTCCCACAGCTGGGTCAGCTCGGTCATCTACATGTTCACGCATCATGGTTAGTCAATCGCATTTCATAATCATAATCAACTGGGAAAGCGTAGTGCCCACTTACCCTCTCGGTGAGAGCGGCCTTGATCGCCTCGGCTCGTGCCACCATTCTCGCGTACTCCGTGTCCCACTCATCACGGTCTGCAGGTGTCTGGGAGGAGGAAGGAGCATCAGCTCCCTGACGTTGGACCCCCTCGGCTTGCTACATTTTAGAAGTCCAAGTTAGTCGACATCATAAGCATATGCATATTAAGTCTAAGGGTCAGTAAAACTCACCAGGAGGTCCAACGCCTGTCGGAGCTCGTCTCGCTCCTGAACAGTGGAGTGGAGGAGGCCCTGGAGCTCGACGATCCGCCCTTGGGGGTCGACCTACATATAGGAAGTCAAATGTTAGTGCATCATAACCATAAAAGCATATTAGAAAGCATAGAGTTTAGAGTCATACTAATCGTCGAGAGCCACGGAAGACTTGGTTCCCATAGCGTCTGGCATAAGCCGTCAGATAGGCCTCCTCGCTCTCTCCTCCGGCGGCTACCACTCGCCCGAGTGATGTCCAATCCTGGATCTACTCAGCTGCTCGAGCAGTCCAGTTTGTCTCTGTCTCCAGCCCTCGAGCGTGCCGATCGACCCGCTCCTCCGGCTTCTCGGGCGCCGGGAAGTCAACCGCCGCCTGGTGGACGCCGATCGTCCTCATCACGAGCTGGTAGTAGAGGGGCTCCACTACATTCATGCAGTGGAGCTAGATGTCGTGTCTGACGTAGGCCAGGGCTGCCATGACCCACAGCTGACCCTCGTGCCCCTCGCTCTAGTAGGGCATCCACCGGATCTGTCACATAGGCAAAGTGCATCAGCGTAAGCATATAGTTGCATTTCTATACAGAGTCTAACTTTTACATCTTATCGAGGTGTAGGGTAGTGTGTCTAGGTCATCCTAGATTGCCTGGACCTGGCGTCTCAGGGATCTGACCTCCCGTGGTGCCATCCACCGTCGCACGATGGGCAGCCGGTCTGGGTAGGTCTCCTCTCCTCTCCCCAGCCCGGGGAGGTGCACGTAGGCCTACACCTGCATTGCATTTCATCAAATGTTAGCATATGGAATTCACATAGTGATTACATAATCATTTTAGGAAGTTGAGTCATACCCGAAGTAGAGGAGAGAACCTGCCGAGCATCGTCCGTCGGCTGGTCGAACTCAGCGTGTCAAAGAGGAAGGCAAGGACCACCGCTCCCCAGGCGTACTCACCGACGCAGTCGACGTCTTCGAGTAGTGGAAGAAATCGACAGCTGATGACGTCTGCTTGGGTGGCGAAGAGGGAGCCTCCCGAACAGCAGCATCAGGAAGCGTCTCAACACCACATCCCCCTCCGGTCCCGGCTCGGCTGCCACCCGCGGTCGTGCTCGGTCCATGAGCCGCTGCAAGTGCTACTCTGACAGCTCTCCCGTCACGACCCCCACTACCCTCAAGCCGATGCTCTCCTCCAGCCTCACCCTCGTCAGGGTCATCGACTGTCACTCCGGTCGCAACAGCTCCAGACCCAGCAGCCTCTGGCCTAGCTCGCGGTAGTCGGGGAAGGTCCTCCCGCTAACCGTCGCTCCATGCACGCGTAATTCGGTGATGCGCGTGATGTCCTCCAACGTCGGGACCATGTGGCCCCATGGGAAGAGGACCGTCTGGCTCACCAGATCCCAGTGGTCACGTAGGGAGTAGAGCAGTATCGTGTCGAGCCACGTCACCTCGAGCTTAGGATCTCCCCGAAGCCCATGGCTCCCAGCCTCTCACGCTGGAAGTCCGGCAGTGCGAGGTACACTGCTCGGACCTGGAGCCAGGAGATCCGAGTCCTGCGCTTTCCCTGCATGCATTTAAAACAAATTTGCATTAGTCATACATGTCATAATAAGTCAAGCATCGAAACAGAATAAAAATAAAAATGAGGAAAAAAGATAAAAAAGAAATGTGCACTCCATCAGGTTCACGGTTCCCTCTAGGCCATTTACTCACCCACAACGGCCTGTTTCCAACCGTTTCCTACACTCTGAGGG
Organism: Amorphophallus titanum; assembly: GCA_024336825.1. Lineage (NCBI taxonomy): Eukaryota > Viridiplantae > Streptophyta > Magnoliopsida > Alismatales > Araceae > Amorphophallus > Amorphophallus titanum. The sequence goes on from JANBPO010006173.1 coordinate 3,689,604, forward strand.
CCCCTTTACTAATTTGAGTTCCACAGTCATCCATTGACCGTTTCCTTTGGTGGGCGGTCCTTTTACAGCCGTTCAGTGGTACAGACGGCCCATTGAGGACCGTTTAGTTCATCATGCCCCATCCCAGTAACGATAATTCTTTGACCATTTGGGATATCCATGGTCCACATATGACCATTTTCCAGTCACCTCCAAGCCCCATTGATCTAAAACTCTATGGTCACTCACTGACCATTTGAAGTATGGACGGTCTTTTGTTGACCGTTCAGTTATTAACGATTCATCTTATGAACAGTCCGAGGTGGACTGTCCAAATTCCACACGGTCTACCATAGACCGTGTATGCTCCCCAGCTCAAAATCGATTCAACTCCCTTTGAACGGTCCCCATGGGCCATTCTGGCCTTTGGGGTGGTTCAGATCTGGCCGTTTGAGGTATAAACGGTTCTATGTGAATCGTGAAGTTCTTCTAAGCGGTCCCTGTGGGACCGTGTTTCACTTGCCTTCCCCGATGGCAATCAACCCCCTCCCCGCCGGTGGGCAATGGCCGGAGTGGCCTCCCAACCGGTCCTGAGGGGTCGTATGCCCCTTTCTGCCCACCTAGGCTACATGCATGCACTAAAAAGAATGAAATGGGGGAGTTTTTTTTAGGGGGCCTACCTCGGAGGTCCGCGGTGGCTTCTCCGCCATCGCCATCGCCACCGGCAGCACAGTTGTGTCCTCCACTCTGGCGACGATCGCCGTGGCATCTCCCCCAGCCACGGGCGGTGGCGATAGTGCACCTCCTTCAGTCGTCGACGGCGGCGCCGTCTCCACCATTGGGGTCGCTGATGGCGGTGGTTGGGCGTCTCTGGCCATCCTTCACACTTGGTGCTTAAAGCGCCAATGGAATTCTACTCCTGGCTTGCTCAACTTGTAGAAAGGTTTACACCTTTGTGAGTGCTAAGATACAAACTGGCGAATGAATTGCAACCTCTCAATTAGACCTCAGACTTCTCTCAAATTTTTCAGAGGTGGCATATCCCTGATGGCCTTAGCTTTGTTGGGATCTATCTCGATACACCTTTTCCTCACAATGAATCCCAACAATTTACCCGATGACGCACCAAACACGCACTTCTTTGGATTCATTTTCAATTGGAACTCCCTTGCTCTTTGCATCACTTTTGCCATCACTCCTGCGTGTTCTGCACTAGCCCTAAATTTCACCAATAAATCATCCACATACACCTCCAAATATGTATACATCATGTCGTGAAATATCGTCATCATAGCTCTTTGGTAAGTACCTCCAGCATTCTTTAACTCAAATGGCATGATCACATAGCAGTATGTTCCCCAGGGTGTAGTGAATGACGTCTTCTCTTGATCCTCTCTACCAAACGAATTTGATTATATCTTGAAAAATCATCCATAAACGAGAGAGTTTCATATCGTGTCATGTTGTCAATTAGCACATCAATGTGAGGCAAGAGAAAATCATCCTTTGGACATGCGAGGTTAAGGTCCCAGAAGTCAATACAAATCCTAACCTTTCCATCCTTCTTCTTGATCGGGACAATGTTTGCCACCCATTGAGGGTAAATGATGACTCTAATAAACCTGACTTTGTGGAGCTTATCGACCTCTTCCTTCATTTTCAAAGTCATTTGAGGGTGGAAACCCCTTAACCTTCGCTTTATCAGAACGGACTCTGATTTTAGTGTTAAATGATGTTCAACCAGAGTGGAATCTAAACCTGACATATCCTCATAGCTCCATGCAAACATATCCTTGTATTCCTTGAGAACCTGAATCAATGCCTCTTCTTCAGATGATGACAAATTATCACTTATGAGGATGATCCTAGGGTCTTCCTTGATTCTCAAGTTGATCTCTTTGGTTGACTCTTCTACGGCGACTAATGACTCATCAAATCTCCTCATTCCATTGGCATAGGTGTCAGTTACGTCCTCATATTCTTCATCCCCTTCTTCAATCGGGTATTCCTCATCCATGATCTTATAAACTCCATACCCTTCATCAATTGTGAAATTCTCCTCACATTCTACCTCCGACAGTTGGATAAGATTTTCTAGCAGTTGAGGAATCTCTAGGCATGCTTGGTACTTGTTGGCAAGGTCTAGGAGGAATCGGCGAGGGATTTGCCGTGTTATTTATTATTAAATTTTGATATTTCATTAAATTTGGGATGCTATAGCATACCCCTTGTCAAGTAGCAGGACACGATCGTACTATTGGGTGTAGTGGGATGGATCTTAGCTCGTCCTAGGGTGTGGTGTGTATGTGTGTCTTCTCTTCTCCTCCCGAGATTGGGTGTGGGCAGTGTGCGCTCATATGAGACCTTGGCATAGTATAAGACATTAGTGGACGCATCTGGCCTTGCTATGTATACTTGAGTAGCGGACCCTATGTCGATGACGGTTGAGTTACTGAGAGCATTCTCGTGACCCTTTCAGCAGATGGGCTGGTGTCGCCCTATGTGTAGGGCATGGTTCCCTCACTGGTCCTAGCTCAAGATCGAGGTTTACCAGTGTATGAATATCCTCTTGAGGGTGGAGGTTCTGTGTGAGGTTGTATGGCCTTATCAGTGATTCTGTCAGCAGGTATGACTTGTTACGAGTGTATCATCGTGGGGGTTTTCTCTTGGTAGTAGGACCGTGGTTTTGCCATGGGTCGGTGATCCCGACTTTCGCAGTTTGCTTATTGAGAATTAGGCTAGCGTAGAGGCTTCATAGTTCCTCTGCTTTCCGTTCTTGTTGTTCCGGCCATTGTTGGTTACTGCTGTTATTTTATTACTATTGTTTATTGTTGTTACTGTTGTTATTGCTCATCATTTTTGTTGTGGTGAGGATCCACAGGACCCTTATTAAACTAATGAGATGAGGCTCACTCCCTACATTTTTAGGTGTGGGGCTTCTCCTCGAGATAGTGCATCTCAGTCAGAGGACCTTTAGCTTGCCAGTATCGGGGTGTGCCCCATAGTAGTGTACGTTCTCTTTTAGTTGACTGCACTTGTCGACTGGACTTTGTTGTTATATGATGTTGTTATAAAATGTAATTTTATTTCTGTCAGATTAGTTGATTAATTATATAAATTAATTTCTTATAATTATTTTGAATTTCAATGTATATCCACAACACTCCAAGTAATCCTTTCGAGCTTTCTAGCTTGTGGGTGGTGGCATAGGATCCTAATGATATTGGGTTTGACTCGATATTTGGATATTGGGTCGTTACGCCTACTCTCTTAGTCAACCTAGGCTCGGCCCGGGCTGAGGACTAACTGATGAGGGCATCACCATCTGATCCCGCACTCAGGGCCCGTCTCCTCGCCATGGGGACATCCAGCATGGTCTAGTCATTTATCTTCAAGTCCTATGTAATTTTTATTTGAGTCATTTTGATGTAATTTTCGATGTTACCTGCTAAAAATAGACAATGTTCCAATCTCCTTCTTTGAGTCAGTTCTCCACGGATCTCTATTCCCAGTATATCACTTCCCTAACAAGGATCTCATCAAACTCTACACTGAGTCTGCCCCTGAGATGTCAATCTAGTTTATCCATAAGGCCCGTCTCCTCCAAGCAGTCTAGCCCTTCCAGTTGATCCATAATCCCATCCTTGGCAGCCTTACTGAGTAGTACCTTGGTTGCACCCCATTCCTTCAACAACTGTGCCACATATTTTAATCTGCGCATAAATCTATCCAGTGCTAATTGTTCTTGCCTTGGAGCACTCCATGCCTCTTTAACCATATCCATGAAATCCACCTCTCTAAACTAGTATCTTTCCATTCTGAATATAGGCTTCCCCTAAAACCTGCAATACGTGTTTAGCAAGATGGACTTGTGGTCGAACACCAGTCTCGCCAAGCAAGAAGACTGCACATGGGGGAAATGATCCTCCCAATCCACCGACAGTAGGAATCTATCCAATCGGAACATGAAGGTTCAAACTTCGTATTAGACTATGCGAAATGAGCATTAGACATTCGGATATCAATCAGAGCATCATCAGCAATGAAGCCAAGAAAGTCCACCATTTCCCCCATATGAGGGTTGTCGCCTATCCTCTCCCAAATTGCAATAATTGTAGTGAAATCACCTCTCACACAGCATGACAGGATTGAAGAATATTGATAGCAAAGCGATTCCTCCCACAGGAGTCTCATTCCTTCCCTACTTTGTGGTTATAGACACCCGAAAAGTCCCATGAGAACCCATCTTTGACATTACAAAAAATTAGGGAGATAGCCCACTTCCAACCTATTTATCCTCCACCACCTCCTCTACCTTAAACTAATTCCAGAGGGGTATGATGCTTCCTGACCTCCCCTCTGCCGAGCAGGCCACCCCCTTTGAGAGCCTAGCTCCTCCAAACTCCCTCATAATTAATTCCCACCTCTCTCACACTTGGACTCTTACAGAGACAAAATATCAATTTTGCATCTTCTTACTAACTCTCTCACCACTCTCCTCTTATCTCCCCCACAGACCCCCCTCACATTCCATGAAACAATCCTCGTTAGGACACTAATGTAAGTCTACCCTCCTCCTCCTCCTGGCACTCATCCTGTCTCTCCTCTCCCTCCTTATTCACCCTCTCCCTCCTCTTCGACGACTTCCCTCCCTTGACCTCCCTCGCCATATTAATCAGCCATCTCCTTTATACCTTAATAAAATCCCCCGGCCCTCTCTGCCCGCAGGCTTCGATATGCCCATTTGTTACGGACCCTGTCTCGGCTCTCCGTGGTGGGTTTTCCTATACACCTCTAGGCATATTTCAGGGCAAGGGGAGATGTTGCTGAAATATTCTTAGAAATCAAAATTTTATTCCTTTGCATTGAGTTTTCCTTGGCTTTTCGCTGGGTTTCCACCACTCATGAGGGTAACAGCTTTGCGGCTACTCATGCCGAATCATGACAGCAAGGTGCCCCATAAAGGGAATAAATAAATGAATAAGTATCGCTCCTCGGCATACATTTTTCCAGTAACATACGAACCCACCAGAGCACAGTCATGCTGGTTTTCATGAACCTACGTGCATGTGCTGCGATAGCAAAGGTGATTCAACAATAAAATGGTAAGCACTAATCGACGGCCTCTGAGGTGATTGGGATCTCCTAGAGGGCTAGCCCTTAGGCTCCTCCACCCATCATGAGGTATGGGACTGCCACTTGGGCATGCCCCGTCTATTATGGGACCATCCTGACACTTCATGGACGAGTCTCCCATATCCTCCCTGATATACTTTGGGACAGGGGAGGTGCTGCCGAAATCTTTTCAAAAAATTACGAATGAATAAATAAGTAAATGGTTGAATAATATAATAACAGTACACTTTCAATTAACCAACCAACATTGAACTATCAAATAATGCATAGACATTTGTGTTTGCATAGCACACGAGTTCTACCCAATCCAAACTTCCACATATTATTTTCAACAAAGAAATAAACTTATGTGCGCTAATTTTCCTACGCACGTTCACACACAGGCACCCGCAGATAAGTACGTGCATCCCGTGTGCTTGCATGTTTTGAATCTCCAGTATAACATGCTGATATGCAGAAGGTCAGATTAGGTCCGACTGAAAGCTATCACTATCCGTGATAGTGATATCTGGATCTAAGTTCTTCACCTCGTACTGGGAGTCGGCCCACTCAAATAAACATTGTCCCGCTGTGTGCTTAATAATTGCATGATTGCGGTATATTTTTACTCAATAAAGAGGCTTATGGCTCATGTTCCCGTTTAAATTGTTTGGCCCCAGGGCCCCTCTACTTTTGGTGATTAATCAAGGGTTGTCCTTCTCTCAGAAGGGCGTGATTAACGTCGAAGCCTTTACGGTACAGTGGGTTTTGGCTCCCGACACGATCACCCACATTTGTTTGATTAGTCAGACGGTGCGCATAATAAACTTGTCACTCAGTGCCTACCTAATCAATCTCGGGAGAGCAAGTCAAAGACAGAAATACCGAATAAACCTCATACCTCGTCCGATCGGGACGATAACATGCTTGGTGGTTCGCTACCCGGCGCGGAAAGTCCCTCAAGCAGAAGGCGTGGCCACGGCTCTCCAACCGGCTATGCCTACGCCCAAATGAAGAGAAAACCCGAGTGTTCGGACACGGGTTCGACATGTACTAAAATCATCCGAAATTCTAAACCGAGGCTCAAAGGCTTCAAACCAAACACCGCTGAGGCAATGCATTGAAACCGGAGCATTTCGGGAATACACACGGTCATCCGGATGGCCGAAACGTCGAAATAAAGCCCAAATAGACACGCATCTTAAACTGGCGCGCCCTAAACCGGCGCCCCCCCCTTCCCTTTGGCATTAATCCGAGGCGCCATCCTTTCCCATTGGCCATTCTTTGCTCTTGCAAAACCTTAATCCGGCGTCACTTAAACTGATGCCACCCTTTGTCCATTCCTTCCTATTTGGTTGCCATCCTAGCGTGGTCCAATTTCCCATGCCTCTACAAGCATATTGAGATGGCGCGCTCCATTGCCATTCCACCTTTGCAAAGATTGTTAAAACGGCGCCACTTAAATCGGTGTGCTACATTCCATTTGCCCATTTAGCCTTCACCTGGCATGCTACAGCTTTGTGTTTTTGTATTGTGATGCTATACTGGCGTGCTACCTTTTGTCTGGTTATTGTAAATCCGACGTGCAAGACCTCGTGCCGATTCATCCCAAAGTCGTCCATTCCACCTAACTTCGGTGCCCTATCTCCCGCGTGCGTATTGACCATGAATGACATGGAGCAAAAAGCACACGACAACATCCTGATCAAGCCTCTGCAAGTCAAAAGCTAAGTTATCAGTGCCGAACAACCTACAGGTCAGTTGTTTTGGTCGGGAGGAAGAAGCTGCGGCTGAGTTCTTCCCAACAAATCACCCCCCCTTGGATCCTCTATGGGGGAGAATATAAATGAATAGAAGGGGCCAAGGAGAGAGGCTTTTGTGAGAGTTTTGAGGAGACTCTTCTTCCAAGAGGTGATGGGGCTCTATAGGCTTGCCGTGGGATCTGCAGAGAGAAAAAGAGAGAAGAGAGGTGAAGAGAGGTGAGCTTGGGGAGGGAAGAGCATGTGCTCTGTCCCCCTCTCCGTGAGTGCATCCCCTTCTTTCTCCCCCTTTGTATCTTCTTAGTTTTGGGGTAGATTCCCTGCTATATTTCGATCTTCCCCATGTTTGTGGATGAATAAGAAATGTTTGGACCCACTGCAAACAGCTGTCCTTCGGATTTGTCCCCTCCAAGCCTTGCTGGACCACAATTCGACACCCCTTCCACCAAACGAGAGTTAAAATTCTTAAATGTCGTCACCCGGTAAAATCAACATATCGTGTCCAGCTTGTCTTGTGACATGTTTGACAAAAACATTTACAAGTTCTTTTCAGTTTTTGACTTTTGTTTGTATTCGACACAGCTATTAATTAGAAGTAGGATTTGGTGTACTGCTGCAATGGACAGACTTGTACTATCTTGCGGTCCAAATCGAGCCGAATCGTCCGATTGAGTCATTTTTTTATTTTATCTTTATTCTTTGAAATTTTTATTAGTTGAGAAAGGTAAAATCTATTTGATCGTCATGCATCCATTCACACCTGACCCAAGTTGGCCCAAGATTCACCTGGTGTAAAGTGGACCTCCTGAGAGTTAGTGGCCCACGCTAGGTGGCCCAATAAAGACGGACAAAGAATTCACCAGTCTACAAGGGACATCGACCCAGACATCTCGGGCGCCAGATGACTCTCTAGCGCCAGAGCATTACTCCTGAATGTTACTCCCACTATCGCCGACCTCTACTTCAGTATGGACGAGCACGCGTTCTGGGTGCCGTAAGACTCGCCTGAAGGTCGCATGGCCCGAATAAGCAGACACATAACTGAAAACTCTTTACGATCGCGGGGAGACGTTACCCCACGACTTACGCATTTCCCTGTTAAGGGATGAACCTCCACCACCAAGACAACTGGTATAAATAGACCTCCGATCAGATGACAAGAGGGAGGTAGATAAAGGCAAACCTACACATAGGCAAAGAGCCATACACGGGGAAACTATCAGACCTGTTGGGAAAGAAGAGACATCAGGTGGAGTCAACTTCCGAGCACGTCTCAGGTCCCGCGAGCACTCTTTGAGCACTGGCTGGACACGGCCAGCACCTCTAGGAATCCCATTCCGACTCCAAGCTTAATCATTCTACTCTCAAACTCTTCTCTCCTCTTCGTCTTCTATTGATCCTCACCCAACACGACTCTTACTTAAGCATCAGAGGGTTGTCCCCTAGGATAACGCTCAGGGCTCTTTTTGACGCATTCTTTCTGGTGTATGTAAGCTTCCACGGGTGACTAAACGTTCTTCCCCAAACAAACAAATCTTAAAAGTGTGGTATGAAATTTGAGAGACCATTTTTCTACCTCTACTTTAGTAAATCTTTACATTCTTAATTAATCATATATTAATCTTTGAATCGACCAGACAAACCCCCCCCCTCCAGGCGCCCATTGAATGTTAGCAACCCGAACGGTGAGAATTACAACAGAAGAGTAATGAGATGCATCACCACAATGGCACAATCCACTGTTACCTGTTTTTTTTTTTCAAGTGCAATCACACTCACTGGATATGTGAAATTTATCTCTACTTCTGCACCAAAGGGCCTTAAATAAAATTTTAAGACTACAGCAGACACGAAAAATCCACACTTCTCCGGGAGATGTTTTATCTCTAGAGTACAGCCACCCACCAAAGTCATGGACCTAGACGAGAAACTTGCACAAGACTCGTATTGACATGGACACAAACACTCCGCGCGCACCCTCATGAGAATACATCATATCAGACATGTAACCTCTCTCTCTTTTTTTTTTTTTGGACAGGTGTTCCCCCGTTTTGTGCAAGCACGGCCTGTTTTTCGGCACTGTACAAATTCCACAGCCAACAATGACGCACTAACATGCAAGGTTAAGTGCACACTTTTCCCCATCTCTGGCGGTCATCTCTTCCGGCGTTTTGATTCCACCTGCAAATGAGGCATCAACAGTTCAACGGAAACTTAGTCGTCACTTCTGGCGCTGGACGACAAGCCAGGAATGATAATGCAGAGATCATAATGCCATCTCAGGCATTGCTGGTGCTGTCTAGAATCCTGTTCTAGGCAAAAACATTTGAGACATTGGTTTTGGAGAAAAGCATAAAATGATAAGCAATCGTATAATCAAACCAACCAAAGATGTGTGGTGGAGGGAACAGAAAATTCAGACTTCGAATAGCCAAGAGAAAGGTTCGCCCAATCAAGGATTGGGCTCGGGGTAAAGTTGTTGCTTCCATCTTCTAGCTAACAGACACACCAAGAAACTCGGTTAATGACGCTTGCCTATATCTCAAAAGGACACCAGGGTCTCTCTGTGGGCTGTGATTAAAGGACTTTGAGCTCAGTGGTCTGCGGAAAGAATTGCCATTATTGGGCATTGGCCGAACTTGTAGAAATAGAGTTGCACTATTTAATGCAAAAAATCCCTATTGTCTCAAGATGATCCTTAGAGATATCTCTAATTCAAGGTTTGCAATACCGGCACCAAAATCAGAACCGGTTAGGGCCAGTACCGATACCGGTACATATCGCCCGGTACCAGTGGTTACCCACTCCCCCCCCCATCTGGTTCCCCGAAACCCCGGCCCACTTCCCTGCTCCAGTCTGCTGACCAGACTACCAGAACCGGATCCGGCTATTAACCAACGAACCCACTCAAACATGCATTGGACTTCTCATTTCAACCAACAAAAATGCATTACACCATGTGACAAGATTTTGTTATGATGAACTTGAATCTTTCAATCATCTAAATATAAAGACATGGAAGCTTAACCATTCAATAGCATTCTTGTATCTACATAACCTTCAACATCAAAATGCTTCAACATGCACATGTAGACAATCATGCCAAATGCAAAGGCATGTACAATAGCATTGGAACTCATTCATTCAAATGACATTCTTATTAATAAAAATAACATTTATGAAGTATTATTTTCATGAGGAGCATTGCTATAAACATGGGACCTTCAAGTCGCATGCATCACATGCATCACATACATCAATATGCATTCATGTAAATATGTTTTCTCATGAAAAATCACATGCATCTCACACATATGCAGATGTGCATTCATTCAAGCATATTTCTATAGATTCATTCTCCACAAATTCATTCTCATCTAGTACAGAGCATATACATTCTTGCAAGCATGTTTCCACAAATTCATTCTCATTCATTACAAAGCATTCTCAATTAAGCTTTCTCACACAACATGAAATTTTGTTGTCACACATACATAAAGTTTTGTTGTCATCAAAATCTCACACATAGCACAACAATCTCTCCCTTTTTGATGATGACAAAACTTTATGATAATTATATTTTCTTCTCTCCCTTTGGCATGATCAAAAAATTGGGGAGAATATTTAGAAACCCGATAAGCATGATACCATGAATCAGCATGGTCTGAATGATGTCAATGAATGAGCAAGACAATGAGTGTTTTTGAGTTTGAAACCAATTGATGATGCCAAATATTGATTCTTTTGATATGCAAAGTGGCACTCTCAATATGCAACATGCTATGTAAAATAATATTAATCTCATGCAAGCCTCAAACGTGCCTATGCACATAATTACAATCTCTCCCTCTTTGTCATTGAAAAAAATAAATATTAAGGGAGGTTGAATGCAAATGATAGAAAGTAAGCATGCAAGTAATCTTTCCAATCATGCAAGTGCTAGCATATATTAAATAAATCTCCCTTAGGAGAGTGGGATAAGAAAAGTGCAATAGATTCAAAAATAAGAAGTATCGCATGAGCCAAAATTAAAAGAGTTGTGCATGTACAAAGAGTTTGAATAATCATGTATATAGATAAATTCACAATATATGCCAAAAAAATAACTCCGTGAAGTGTATGTGCTCAAAAGTGTGCAATGAATCTTAAATACAAAGATATATAAGATACTCTATCCATCGCCTTTGTCTAATGTTTATTTACTTTTCAGAAAAAAGATATTTCAGAATTTTATGGTCTGAATATACAATTAATTTTTTCCAATAAAGATAGTGACGCCAGATTTTTAGGGCAAATATAATGGCAGCTAGTTCCAGATCATTAACTGAATAATTTTTCTCATGCCGCTTTAGTTGTCTTAAGACATAACAAATTACCTTGCCATTTTGCATAAGAATGCACCCAAGGCCAACGCCTGATGCATCCGTGTATATTTCAAACCCGCCACCTTCAACATGCAGTGTCAGAATGGGGGTAGTGGTGAGATGTTCTTTGAGAGTCAAGAAACTCTCACTCTGTGGTCCATACAAATGAATTTTCCTTCCTAGTGAGTCTTGTTAGAGGAACGGTGATTTTGGAGAAATTCTTGATGAACTGCCAATAGTAACCAGCTAGGCCAAGGAAGCTTTTGATTTTAGATATAGTCGTTGGTCGGCTCCAGTTCTTGACAGCTTGTACCTTAGCAGGATCCACAGCAATCCCTTCTTTGGAAATAACATGGCCAAGGAAAGAGACTTCCCTTAGCCAGAACTCACATTTGTTTAGCTTTGCATATAGTTAGTGTTCCCTTAACGTTTGCAAGGTAATTCTTAGATGTTCCTCATGCTCTTCCTATGTCTTGGAATAAACAAGGATATCATCAATAAATACGACCATAAAGCGGTCAAGATACGGCTAGAAGACGTTGTTCATGAGTTGCATAAATGTTGCGGGGGCATTGGTTAACTCGAATGGCATAACCACGAACTCATAGTGTCCGTATCTACTATGGAAAGCTGTATTGTGAATATCTTACTCCTTAATCCTCAATTGGTGATAGCCAGACCTGAGGTCAATCTTAGAAGAATACTCTGCACCCGAGATTTGGTCGAATAGTTCATTAATACGCTGCAATGGGTACTTGTTCTTGATAGTAAGTTGATTCAGCTGTCAGTAGTCAATGCACAGCCTGAGGGATCCATCCTTCTTTCTAACAAATAGAACCGGCGCACTCCAAGGGGATGTGCTTGGTTGGATAAAGTCTTTCTCTAGTAACTCCTGAAGTTGCTTCTTTAATTCTTTAAGCTCCGTAGAGGACATCCTGTAAGGGGCCTTTGACACAGGCGCTGCTCCAGGCGTGAGTTAAATAGAAAAATTGACTTCCCTTTCGGGCAGTAGATCGGGTAAGTCCGAAGGAAAGGCATCAGGAAATTCTTTGACTACGAGGATTTCGAGGTTTCATAAATGGGGGTGGAGATGGTATCGGTGGCGTCATCCTGAGCAGGGGGTTCTTCTGACAATGGAGAGAGAGGAAAGCGAAGGAAACTCAGAGTAGGTATATCTTTAAAATTTTTAAAATCTTCATCATGTGTCAGCTCCAATTGTTCATAGTTCGACTCACACTTTTCATGATCGGGTTTAAGTGGACACCGTGGTGGAGGCATATTGATGGATGAAGGAGGTGTATAATGATATGTAGGATTTTACGTATATGGATCTGGATGTGGATGCAGAGGCTCATATGAATGAACGAGATGAATGGGTGGTGGGCGAATGGCGTCCACTTGACCATTGAAACTTGTTGGCAAGTCATCTTGCTCACTTGTACTCATGATGTCATTCGTGCCTCTATTCTCCTTCCAGTCCTTCTCCATTTTGGTTATGTTATTCATGACATCGTGAAGGGGATTGACTTGAGGAGGAGGGGGAGGAAGCTGCGGGCATGAAACCCTCTTCAGTTGTTCCTCCATCTTGGCGATTTTATCAACGAGGACTTGTTGGAGGGGACGTACTTGCATAACGGAGGGTTGGCCATGGGACCTTGGAGCGGCTTGATGTAAAGGCTGTGGAGTGTGAAGGGGTTTGCCCACAAAAGGACCCGGTTGGACCAGGGTGCAAGGAATATATGGGCCTTGGGGTCGCGAAGGAGGATGGATAGAAGGTGGTGGGTGATAGACCACCCGAGGGAGAGGATGAATAGAAGAAGGTGGGTGATAGGCCTCCCAGGAGGGAGGATGGATAGAAGAAGGTGGGTGATGGACCACCCGAGAGGGAGGATGAATAGAAGAAGGCGAGTGGGGGGTCACCCAAAAGGGAGTGGAAGGAGGATGAGGAGAAGAACTTATGCCCTCAACAATGGCCTTAAGAGCTTAGATTTTTTAAGAGGTGAGATGTAAATCTTGGGAGACCTTCCCGTTGTATGGAGGAGATGGTTCCGAGGGAGTAGTGGCTCGCGATTGAAGCGAGGGACCATAAGATTGAGAATTGCCCACGGGGTGGACAAAACTATGAGAGTTAGGACAGAATCCCTTAGGTGAGTTGTGGTGAAAATCATAGATTTCAAGATCGTATGATATGCTAGGTTGGTCATCCCCATAGTTATAAAAATGATTAGGCATGTTACTTTGATTATTAAAGCGAAACATTATGCAAATCAAACAATAATTCAATCAAAGCGAGTTGCAAAGATTTCAAACAAGTGAGATGTTTACCCTTGATTAATGAAATATCCCTTTCGGAGTGCGAAATGCAGTGTGGACCTTGTCTTGTTCAGCAATCTAAATCTGATTATATCCGAAAGACCCGTCCATAAATGATAAAGCTTCATGCCCTGTGGTGGCGTCAATCATCACCTCAGTAATCGGCACAGGAAAATCATCTTTCGGGCATGCCTTATTGAGATCCTAAAAGTCAACACATATTCTGATTTGCCCATTTTGTTTCTTTACAGGCACTATATTTTCCAGCCAAGTAGTGTACTAGTTTTCTTCAACAAACCCCACATCAATGAGCTATCGACTTCTTTATTAATCTGGTTAATTAGCTCAGGCCGCATTCGTCTGGAAGGCTGCTTCACTGGTTATGCCTTCGGATCAATTACTAGCAGATGTTGTGCCACATCAGGGCTTAACCCTGGCATTTCATCATATGTCCAGGCAAAACAATCCCTAAACTCCTTCAAGAACTGTATATACTGCTCTTGGGCTTCTGGTGTTAGTAGGGCACTGAGAAAGGTTGGCCTAGGCTCATCTTTAGTCCCCAGGTTTACTTCTATTAGTTATCAATGGTGGCTTGCCCACCGTCTTCAACTTCGGGTGGAGCTTCTTGTAAGTCAATGAAGCCCCCTGGGACGTAATCTTCTTTAGCTTCAGAGCCTTCCAATTCTTCAAGTGGGGTATCAGTCGATGCCGGACCACCACACTTAATTGAAGCCATTGGGCTTTCCGTTAAATTCTGTTCAACTTGACCCTGTTGTGCTGTCAGTTCTGCTTGTGATTCTGAGATATAGACTTCTGCCTTTAGGGGGTCTACTAAGATAGGCTCTTCTACTAGTCTCACCAGCTGTTGCATAGCTCGAACCTCCTCTAGGATGCGTTCGAACTCCAGGCATTCTTTTGCCTCCTCAGAGGTCTGGCCTTCATTGGGTGTCCCCGTGTCAAACTTGGCTTCGGCTTGGAATAAGTCTTCTTTGAAAGATAGCTCTTCCCAGCACCGACATGTTGTTGCTTCATCTTGCTTTGCTACATGCTGTCAACTGCCAAGGGATTCACCACCGATAGTGGAATGATATATGAATTTTTCATCTTCTGAAGGGTACTCATCATAACCAACCTCGAAAGGGTCTTCATGTGGGAAAAAGGTGGAGATGACATCCACCTCTGCTTCATAGTACTCCTGCAGAGTATAGCCCAGCCCTGGGTGATGGGTGATTTTTAGCAATTCTTTATTATTGCAAGGAGGATCCCAGAGTTTCTAGAATGCTTTCTTTCCATGTTCCCGATCCAGTTCCCGAGGTAGATCCACTGGCGGGTCTCTTCTGGCCAATACCGGGTCTGATACCTCCAGAACCCGTAGGTTGCCTAAAAATCAGGTTATGCATATTTCTGGATTCCCTGTAATTTTCTCTTTAACATCATGTCTTCTGATTTCTTGAAATCCCCGTAAACATCAAAGTGGCATTATTTATCCTCTAATGAATAGTAAACATTCAAATGAACAGTAGCATGAGTCTGTGAATGTATCTGGCTGATGCACATCGGTATGCAACCATAAAGAATTGGCGACTATCATAATGGATGTTGTTTATGATATAGCGTCTTTACGAAGGGACACCAAATCCTGTAAAAATTGAAAATTATATACCAATATCTGAGAGATCATGAATTGACGTCCATATTGTTGGATGCTATTCTAAGATAAGGTGTCTTTCTTGAAGGACGTCAGTTCTGGAAGTTTTAATTAAATTTAGTAAATAATAAGTTTGGTGACTTTATTGACAGACGCTAATTTATAATATAGTGCCTACCATGGAGGACGCGATTTTTTGTCTCTCAATTTTTATCGGGTTTTGACCCATACCGCGGGTCTATTTGGCACTCCTATCCCAGTCCGTGCATAGAGTCCCTATTTTCACGTTATTTCATGCTTATACCTCAACTCTTGGTGATGATTGGACCCTTCGCAGGATATTCCTTCCTTCGGGCTGGTACTTTCTTCATTGAGACCTCCATAAGTCTCCGCTAGTCTTAGATTTCTTCAAGGTAATCGAGCTGGTTGTACTCTAAAAATCTTAGAACCCTTGAATGTCACGTCACTCTAAAGAAACGTGGTAACCTAGCCATCATAGAGCACTATTTCTAGCCTCTTTGAGAAGTCTGTCTCTGCCTAAAATTGGCGACCAGGCCAGTGGATGCCAAAAATTGAAATAGCGGCTGTTACAGTGGACGCCATTTCTTCGTGCCTATTCTGTTCACAGAATTGGTGACCACGATAGTGGACGCGGATTCTGAATTGGCGGTGACCTGGTTAGACGTCAATTAACGCAGATTTTATGACTTGTCTTGTTTTATATGAGATTCATCGCAAAGTCATCCTTACTCAAAGTTCTGTCCTTGAACTCTCTGTTCCATGAATCTACTTTGATGTTCCTACAATGGCTTATTTTCTTGAAATTCTATTGACTATAAAACTATACTGGTTGTCTACATATTTACATGACTCAATGTCTGACAATTATGGGGCCCGATCTGGTACATAGGAAGGTGTGAAGTTACTTGTTCGGTACAGAACGGGCAGGAACTGGGGTTAACTTTCAGCCCTAAATTTAGAATATATAAGCATTACCAGAGGTAGGTTATCTCATGAACGGCTAAAATATGGTTCCAGGATTAAAATCCCTCTTCTTGCACTTGGTTTCATGCTTTATACACGGATTATTAGTTGTTTTATTATAACTTATCAATTACATGCATGATCTATAGCCCTAATTGAACTAAAAAGAAATTCTCTTATCATAATACATGAAACACATGCATATTGTTAGCCTATCTTCGTTCTATCATGCTATAGTGTTTATATATGTTGGTTTCCAGGCATGATATGTTTTGGGTTAGCATTTAGTTTAATTTTCTGATAGCCGAGCATAAGCGCCCTAACAGTGGACCGCCAGTCAGTGGTTCGCGGCCCAACGATAGATTGCTTGCCAATGTAAGCGGCCCAAATATAGACCGTTTGGGTTCTGCGAAATTAATTTTTATAAAAATCATAAGCGGATCTACGATAGATCGCTTAGCCCATGCAAACGGCCATATAATAGACCGTTTACGTTCTGAGTTCGGTCAACCCGAGACTGAATTAAGAACAGCCCATTTAACTTATGGTATGACTAGTTAATTGAGTTTTCAACCTGTTTTAGGTACTATTTTTATGACTCTGGGTTTTACTACTGTTCACTCTAATGGATTGCATGTTCTTTATACACTTAGGATTATTTTAAGGCTTAAGTTAATTTCATGGCCAAACTATATACTTTTGTAATTAATGGATCTTTCAAAATGAACGTAATTCACTGTTGATTCATCATTGGTTAAGAGTTCTCCTCTTATCTCAGAGTCATTTTCATAAGTATATGGCTTATACTCCGGTATGTGACCATTAGTTACACTCTTGCACATTGGGCACCCAATCTTGGACTTGATGACCTCTTCTTTGGATATTCCTTCCAACAGACTAGGAAATCTTATTTCAAGACCTCCGTAAGTCTCCGCGAGCCTAGGATTTTCACTAGGACACCGAGCTGGTTGTACCTATTGGCCCGGTTAGGAGGCAATCGAGAGGGGGGGGTGAATTGATTGCCCACCCTTCTTTACAAAGTTGGACTTAATTAAACTAAACCACAGAGATGGTAAATGAAGCACTAAATCACGCTTGATTAAAATGCACAATTGAACCGTATACAAGCACTCACAACTCTCAATGCATGATGAAATCACTCGGATAGCAATAATTGAACGGTCAACTGGAAGCTGGCGAGCAAGGGGCTGCGGTTCCAGACGATCACGTCGAGCGACGACCTGTTCGAGCCCTTCTTCCAGGCCGTCGTGCGCGGGTTCAACGATGTGACGATCGACCAGGAGGTTGTCGCGGCCAGGGTCGATGCGTACGCGGATCGTCGTATCTGCGGCGTCTGGGACGATTCGGCCGCAGAACCAGAAATGCCCGTAGCAACCGCGTCGTCCTGGGTGATGCCGCTGACCGTGCCCGGGCGCCGGAGCATCCCGAGCTGGGCCATCAGCACCATTACGGTCGCGCCGACCTACCGTCGCACCGGCATTGCGCGAAACCTGCTGGAAGCAGAGCTGCGCACCGCGGCGAGCCTCGACGTGCCGGTCGCCATCCTCACCGCCTCCGAGGCGACCATTTACGAACGCTACGGCTTCGCTCCCGCCGCTATGGCAGCGGACTGGACGATCAATCCGGCTCGCGCCAGGTGGACGGGGCCGGTGCCCGCGGGCCGGGTGCACCTGGTGCCACGCGAGACCGCGCGCGACGACGGGTCGTTCGAACTTGTTTCGCGAGCGATGCTGCAAACGCCGGGCCAGGTGCACTTCTCGGGCCTGCTCTGGGATCGGTTGTTCGGGCTTGCCGACCAGCCGAACTCCAAGGCCATTCGGGTCGCCCGCTACGACGACGAGAACGGCGCGCCGGCGGGTCTCGCTGTCTACCGTGCGTCGTCTGAGGGGCACTCGACCACGATCAACGTGCTGTACCTGCTCACGACGACCGACGACGCCTACGCCGCCCTCTGGCGATACCTGCTCGAAATCGACCTCGTGACGGATGTCAAGGCGAGCCTGCGTTCGACGGATGAGCCGTTCCGCTGGCAGATCGCCGACGCCCGCGCGGCTTACGAGGAGCACGTCGGCGATCACCTGTGGCTGCGAATCCTCGACGTGAAAACCACGCTCGAGGCCCGGCAGTACGGCGCGCCCGGCACGTTCGTGCTCGAGGTGGCCGACGAGCTCGGGTTCGCAGGCGGCACGTGGCTGCTGTCGATCGACGAGGCGGGCGTCGGCACCGTTCGCGCGCTCGAGAACGCCGACGGATTCGACGACAACCATCGCCTGCAGCTCAGCGTGAACGAACTCGCCGCCGCATACCTCGGCGCGACCCGGTTCAGTACTCTCGTGCACGCCGGGCGCGTGATCGAGAAAACGCCGGCCGCTGCGGCTGCAGCGGACGCGGCGTTCCGCTCGGAGGTTACCCCGTGGCTGTCGATCTGGTTCTAGCAATTATTTTTTCTTTTATTTGGAAGGCACGCCAGTTTAGAAGGTGTACAGGGGCGTGCAAGTTTAAGAAGAAGCAGGGGCGCGTCGATTTAAGAAGAAGTAGGGGCACACAGATTTTGGGCAAGCATGGGGCACGCCGATTTTGGGGAACAAGCAAGGGGGCACACCAGTTTCGGGGCAAAGAATGGGAATGGGTTTTGTGAGAGAGGCTAAATCGGAGCGGTACCCTCCCGCGCCAGATTAGGCCGCGCTGGATTAAGGGAATGTTTGTTTCAATTTTATTCTGTTCTTCCTTTCATTCACTTGCAAATTAACTAGACAGTTACATTGTTTATGCATTTAATCGGTTAGGCTAATCAGTGGTTTGAATATTCTATTTTCTTGTTCATTGATTCAGTGATGAGATTTGAATGTCTTATTCATTTGTCATGAGGAATTAAGATGAAGATATGGGTGTTCTATTATGTGGTTCATTGTATGAGAGTTGTGAGGCTCAGAGATTCAATTCATGTTTGGTTCATAGGGATTCAAGCATGCACAGTCCTTGTCCTTAGAGAGTTTTGTTTGCTCATTCATTCACCCTTGTGCACATCTGTTCCTTGTTCTTATTGATTGCATTCCTGGCAAAAATTGGACAGCACCTTTCCTAGACTGAGGTTTGCCAAGGGAAATGGGGGATCATCAAACGGAGTATTCTAGGACGACCCCCAAAGTTTGGAGTAGCCAGACGGCGATCAGATGACCCATAGGTGAGTGCAGAGGGCCGAGGACTAGCCTTCAAGGGCTCTAACAACTCACGTGTAGTAGCTTCACAAGAGCTCCAATGGAATGGGTGTTCGCCATGAAGGCTATGAATGTTCACCCATTCAAACAGGTCCCCTCAGAGGGCATGCCACAGAGAGGTACGTAGGCCTCCGAGGCCCCTGGATGATAAGGAGACCGGGAGAAAGGGGAGGAGGTCAAAGCAATAGAACACTACGCATACTTGCAAAAAGCCATTCTGTTTTTTTATTCATCCCCAAGGGAAGGGGGGGAATGAAATACAGAAGGGGAACTACCCCAAAGGATGGGGAAAATACAACAAAGGAGAAGAGGCAGACACTGCGGTGGGGGAGGGGGAACAGAGCACAAGCTCTTCCCCCCCATACTCACCTCTCTTCTCTCATGGACTCTCCCTTCTCTTCACCTCTCTGGTGCAAGGGGGGGGGGGGGGGACAGAGCTTGTTCCTTTGGGTGGCCACTCAGGAGAAGTTGGTGGGGGAGTTAAAGTGAATCTTAACGTATACCATATATGAAAAAAAATCCCCTTTACCTTGAAGCTATTAGCATTACTACTCATGCGAATAGCTACCGAGAAAGTTTTAATTATATATATATATATATATATTCTGTTGGATAATTTAGTTTGAGACCTAAATCTGTCTTCACGTAGTCCTGCGTCTGTAAGGAGAAAACTCTCTTAAGGGGGAACATTGGAAAGGTTTTCCAAGATGAAAAGGAAAGTAAATAGATTGGAAGCCTATCATTGTACGTAGAGTATGTATATACTCTTGTATAATGAGGTATGCTCCATCAGCAGCCACAGAAACAGACTGGTGGTTCCTCGCAGGCTGAATTCAATCACCAGGTGTACGAAGAGTTTGGGGATGCATGGCTTTTAACATCATAAACTGAATTATTTTCGTTTCGTTGCAGAGGACTTTGTGCAAGAATATCTTGATTTTTCCCCCACCATCTTCTTCTCATTTCCTCTAGTACACGTAAGAGAACCTATAGAGAAGGGGAATTTTTGGCAACATATATATACATGTCTCAAAGGAGCATTCGATCGTGGCATCGGCCATGAGCGCTAAACGCACCCTTTGGGTGTTTAGAAATACGATTCTTTTTTAGAAATATATAAATATATGATTCATCTCAAGAGCAGAGAATTAAAGAACGCAGAGATGAAGGATGAAGTGGTCGAATATGTTACAGAGAGCTGAGAAGAAAAGAAGACATAAAACTATGTAGTTGTACATGAAGCCTAAGTTCCAATCCTAATCCACCATGTCTCCGTGAAGTTCCGCAACTTCCACCGTACGTACACCGGCGTGAGGACAGCACCTAAATCGCTGCCTCTCGTAAGCATAAGATGAATATGCTTCAAGCAAGCTATATATGCACAGCGCTGTTCTCGAGCTGCAACTCAGTGTTAAAGAATCTGATAATAGGTACAAAATTAAGAATCTTGCCTCTTCCTCATCAAGCTTGTGAGCGATGGTGCTGATTACAAAACTCCACGCGTAGTAGAATCCCGGCTGCCTAAGTGAAGACATGGAGATCCTTATAAAGGAATGAAGCCATTGGGATGCCTACTTGCCAAAGGATGAGAACAGAAATGCCATGATGCCACGCGCCTCATTCTACTTTACTGCATTCTGATTAATTAACGTGTTTTTCAAGAAGCCCGAAGAGAAGGTTATGCATGTGACGAGCTGTGATTGGGTTAAATGCTATAGAACCTCTTAGAAGAAATTAAGTAGCTGCTCTTCGCTGCATCAGCACATGAAGCGGGCCAGAACAAACGAATTGCCCATGTTTTCTGACCAGGAAGAAGTTCTTGAGGTGGAATATTGAGCTTAGATATTGTAGGAAGCAAGGGCAATATTCGAACAGTGATCCCAAAAGACAACAATAGGAAAGATCATCAAACAACTGCATGTTGAGAAACTAATGTAGTAGAACATTCTCAGGAATTCCCGGAGTCAAAAGGTGACTGGATATTAAACACAAATTAAGCAAACAAATCCTTCAATGTCAGAATTTATTAGGTTCACTATCCAAAATCCGATCCAACCCGACCACCCAACCCCCACCAATGGAACAAATTTACACAAGTCCATGTACAGCCGCCCTCAACGAGTCCCGAGTCGCACCTGCTCCTCGAGGGGGCACGGCTGCTGGGGCTGCACCGCTTGGCAATTTGAGACAAGAGGGGCATACACCAGGGGGCTGATCATCTCGTTCCAGCTCAAGCTCTCGGACGAGCTGCTGCCGCTGCCCTCGCTCACCATGTTCCCCATTCCACATAGGTCGTCAAATCCTTCCAATTTCATCGGGTTGCAGTATAATATATCGTCGAGCTCAGTCGTGAAGCAACCAGTACCGCTCGTACCTTGCAGCATACCGCCCAATAGAAACGAGCTGCCACCGAAGGAAGTAACCGAGTCGGAAGGGGCTAATAGATCCAGAGAACTGTCGTAGACATTTTGTGCCGATGAAGGAGCAACCAGTGGGTTTTGCGTGCCGTCGTTATCAGAGAATCTGCCTCCCAGTTTTAGGAGCAATTTCCTTAATGATTCACGGTCGTCGGCGATGGAGTGACACCGGTTTTGGAACGTGGGCATCGCTGGCTGCGGCCAGTATGGGGCCTGGCTTGTGCTGCTGGAGCCCGCGGTGAAGCTTCCATTCTCTTCTTTCTTAGCTTGTAATTGCTTCAGACCTCCTACAGCTCGTCGAGCTTGTTGCTGGTCCTTGCGCGGCTTGCCCAAGAGTTTCTTCTTCAGCCTTGTGTTCCAGTAATTCTTGATGTCGTTGTCGGTTCTTCCAGGCAGCTGCGCAGCGATAATAGACCACCTGCTTGTACGGTCGCAGCCGGAATTTGGAAGGAGAAGATTATTAATTCTCCTTATGAGACAAATGACAGTACAATAAAGACGATTGGATGAGCTCATAGATATATATAGATATGCCGTTATACCTGCTCCCAATGCTCATGTATAGGCTGCATATGATGTTATCTTCTTCTTCGGAAAATCCACCGTGCTTGATGTTTGGGCGGAGGTAGTTCAGCCATCGGAGGCGGCAGCTCTTCCCACATCGCTTGAGGCCTTGTTACAACAAAACCCAGGGTCATGAAAACTATTGATCAGGAGTAATGAAGGATGGGAGAAGAGAGTACGTACCAATCTTCTGAGGGAGAGCAATCCAGTTACCGCCGGTGCCGTGTTGCTCGATGTAGGACTTGAGCTTGGCGTCTTCTTCGGGAGACCAGGGGCCTTTCTTCACGTTGGCCTTGTCACAGCAAGGTGCCCTTCCCATGGTGAAAACTTTCTTACTCTCTTCCAAGTTGTCTATGGGGGCCGGGTCTTCCCCTGATCTCTTATCTCTCCCCTCTTCCTCTTTCCTCTCGCTGCTCTTCTCTCGCGGTCGTACTTAAGGGCTCAAGGGCAGACCTCCTGTACTGGAGAAAATGGGAGGGTGCGCAATTAAAATAACATGGACAAAGGGCCAGCCATCGAGGTTCCTTGTTCCACTTCTTTTTGTCCTTCCCAGGCTAGAATCTATATATCATGCGGCCATCGGCGCCCGCTGCTCGTTCACTAACATGGCACCAACGCGCAACACGTAGACGACAACAACAACCAAAAAAAAGACATGAATATTTTTCCGGAACAGGATGGAATAGTTTGATTACACTGGAAGGTAAATATTCTTGTCCCTGTGATTTCTCATGATGGGAGCAAATTCACCTGCAGGCCCACCAATACAGTCGTCAATTCCGTCTAAAGATAATGCAAATATCTCAAGGTAGAACAGTAAAACATACCTTATACAATGAATTAAGGTCGAAGCTAAAACATGAAGGCGACAGTGTTGAGACTTGACAGTGTTGAGGTGTTAAAAAGTCAACAAAAAAATGGAATGACAAATGGGCAGTTGCTAGAAGCAGGAGTCCAGCAGTCGGTGAAGAAGTGGCAGGGGTAAGAAACAAAGTATAGATGAAAAACTCGACGACATGTAATTTTTTTAGGGTCATTTTGATAGAACTGGAGCTAAAATCGGGCGTTTGGCCTGTGAAGGCACTATAGCTGGAAGATTGGGACTGGGAGCTAGAGCTGGAACTCGGTAGCTGCCCGGTGAAGGCGTTGTAGCTGGAAGACTGTGACTGGAACTGGAGCTAAAGTTAGGTGGTTGGCCTGTGAAGGCGTTGTAGCAAGAAGACTGTGACTGGGGACTGGAGCTGGAACTGGGTGGCTGGCCTATGAAGGCGTTGTAGCTGGAAGACTGGGACTGGAGTTGGAGCTGGAGCTGGGCGGCTGGCTAGTGAAGGCGCTGTAACCGGAAGACTGGGACTGGGGAATGGAGCTGGAACTGGGCGGCTGGCCTGTGAAGGCGTTGTAGTCGGAAGACTGGTACTGGGAACTGGAGCTGAAGCTGGGTTGCTGGCCTTTGAAGGCGTTGTAGTCGGAAGACTGGGACTAGAGCTGGAGATGGAGATGGGTGACTGGTCTGTGAAGGTATTGTAGCCGGAAGACTGGGACTAGAGCTGGAGCTGGAGCTGGGCAGTTGGCCTGTGAAGGCGTTGTAGCTGAAAGACTGGGACTGGGGACTGGAGCTAGAACTGGGCGGCTGGCCTGTAAAGGCATTATAGTTGGAAGACTGGGACCGGGAACTAGAGCTGGAGCTGGGCGGTTGGCGTGTGAAGGCTTTGTAGCCGGAAGACTTTGACTGGAGCTGGAGCTAGAGCTGGGTGACTGGCCTGTGAAGGCATTGTAGCTAGAAGACTGGGACTGGAGCTAGAGCTAGAGCTGGGCAGCTGTCCTGTGAAGCCGTTGTAGCCGAAAGACTGGGATTGGGAACTGGAGCTGGGTGGCTGGCCTGTCAAGGCATTGTACCTGAAAGACTGGGACTCGGGACTAGAGCTAGAACTGGGCAGCTGGCCTGTAAAGGCATTGTAGATGGAAGACTGGGACTGGGAACTAGAGTTGGAACTGAGTGGCTAGCCTGTGAAGGCATTGTAGCCGGAAGACTGGGACTGGTGATGGCCGACCCTCGGGGCGTGTTGGCCACCATCATTGTGGAACACTGTTGAGCCTGTCACTGATAAGACGTTGTAGTCGATGACCTTCATTAATAAGGAGTAGAGAGGGAGAGTTTTTTTATTCTCTTTACCAGCTCTACTGCCCTTGCGGGTTTTAGCTAGAGCTGGCCCCCTTTTACTTTTTTCGATGCGCCCTTGCAGGTTTTCACACCGAGGGGTCACCCGATTTTGCATGAGGCGCCCTCACGGGTTTTCACCTCAACTAGGTTATTCTGGGAGCACGTGCCGTGATTTGCTATGATTGTGTCCTATGCCTTGGTGGTGAGAGTAGAGCCATGGATTAGCAGGTGTCCATTTGGAATAATGGAGATGTAGTTTGTGATGAGACTATATAATGGACGATGCCTGGGTATGGAGATACCTGGAGGGATGTCGTTGAATGGAGAGCCTTGCTCTCATGAACAACATGGGAGGATTTCCCTGTAAGCTTGAGGCTAGAGCTGTTGTGGATCGAGGATTGTGAAATCCTATCATTTGGTTTCGCTGTGCTCCCCTGAGAGGGCAGAGTTGGCGTAAGGATCCGGATCAGATGCGGTGTCTGAGTGAGGATTGACTTGAGATGGAGTGATGGTTAGTGTAAGAGTCAACGGATGGCCTGTAGAGATTTGGAATGTGATTATCAGGCTTGATGAAGGAGCATGAAAGAGAAAGTAGACCAAGTGAATGTTTCCCATTGACAAGTAATTAGTGACCGACGAGTGGATTTTTCACAGACAGAAGATGCCGGTTCTAGTGAATCAAGAATGGCGAGAGCCATGTGCAAGTGAGGCCTTAGGTGGCCAATTATAAGATATACTTTCTCCTAGATTGGGTCTAGGATTTGTTCAAGGTTGTATTCAGACTGGAGTTGGTCCTGTGTTGTTGGCGTTTGACTTGCCAGGTATGAGTTGGTTCATGGCATGCAACCGATAGATTTGTGGCAGTCAATTGAGATGACTATGTGAGCTGGTGGAGGCTCAGTGATGGTTGTCCCTCGTGCTGGGCATGAGGTTGATCAGTAGGTAGAGAGCTGGTGCTTGATTGGTCCGCCGAGTATGGGATTTGATCGATGGCAGGTTTCTCATGGCGAGGATTGCGTCTCCTCAGTGAGTGAGATGGTGGCAGCGATGCCATGATTGGAATTTTGGTGTGGCTGAGGTCAGACCAGACTTGTACCCTTGTGTATGCTATGCTCACTCTAAAAATCAGTGTGTTGTGTATGGAGCAAGATGTAACTATTTATGGCAGTTGTCTGACTGTGTCCCTTGAGAGAAATGGTTTCTTGAGAATTGAGGTTCAGCTGGAGCTCTGGGAGAGTTACCAGATGGGTAAGTCGTTCTTCACATTGGCTTGGTGGTTGCCTCAAATTTGGAGAATGAAATTTTTGTAAGGAGGGGAGGACTGTAATACCCAAGTTTTTTTGGATCAGAATCCATTGGTTTCGGAGCATTTCTATGGGTCTCGGATTGTGTTTTATAATTAAATCAGATTCTTGACAGGCAGAAGCCTTGCTACCCTTGAAGCAAGGGTGAAATAATAGAATTACAATTGTCCACTCTATAAAAAGTGTCTACCCAACTTTTCACAAAAAAAATCAGATCTAGACATTTTGCATGATTGTGGGATTCTCTTCTGAAAATTCTTCCATTCCTTTCTCTCCAAATGATCCAGAAGGTAGCATGTAGGATGAGCCACTCAAGTGACGGTCAATCTTGGTTCCCCATTGCACATGCCAATTTGTGATGAACCTTTCCACTGGGTCCTCGACTGGTTTGACACGTCTAAACTTAGTAAGGATGTGTTGCCAAATTTCGGTAGCAAAGTTACAGACTTACAATGAAGAAATAGATGATCCAGAGATTCCACCTCCTTTGCACACACGCTATACATAGTATCCACCCCCGCTATGAACCTGGCCAATCTATCCCTTGTAGGTAATTGGGACATGGATATACTCCACGTGAGCACCTGCACCTTAAGGGGGTTGGGTGGTTTCCAGACATGACGGAACAGAGGGTGTCTTACCCCCCACCCAAATTATCCATAAAGGAATATGCTGACCGAACAGAGAACACTCTCGAGGGATCCATTTCCAAACTCACTTATCTCTGGGGTAGGATCCAAATTGACACCTTAGAGTAGTGCTGAGAGGTCAATCGCCTCTGAAATCTCATCATATAGAGTAGTGCTAAGAGGTCAATCACCTCCGTAATCTCATCATCCTTCAGGCTCCTTCTAAATCTAGAACACCAGCCATTTGTCGAATCATATGCCTGTCTTACCACCATTTGCTTGTCGGATGGTATGTGGAAGAGCTTGGGAAACTTGCTTGTGAAGGGAGTGCCTTCACAGCATCTGTCTAGCCAAAAAAGACACTTGTCCAACCCCAACTTTAGTTTGCACAGAGGCCTGAATAACATCAGCTGCTTGCAAGATACCCTTCCATGCTGGTGACAATAAGTAAGTCTGCGAGTAAGTCAGGTCTCATGTTCAGCCTCTGAGATAGTATTTAACTTTTATGACTTGAGTCCAGAGGCCAGTCTCTGCGGTCCCTATCTTCCACAGCCATTTAGCGAGAAGAGCAAGATTAAACGTCCTGATATCTTAGAAGTTTGTGCCTCCACACCTCTTGGCTTGGCACACTCGACCCCAATTGACATCATGCCAACCTCTTACCCTTTCTGCACTACTGTGCCAAAAGAAACTGCTTTGGATATTCTGCAGTTTCGTCACCACCAAAATAGGAATCCAGAACATAGACATGGATATGCTTGAGGATACCCGAGATACATCAAACTCTCATGTTTTTCTTTATCACTTTATTCTTTCCCTCATCCTGATCACCGGATCCCTGACGACATGACACCCCGAAATGTTGGTGTAAGCATGAGAAGGATAGATTCTTTGCCCAAGTAAGACATTACTTTTGGGAGGACCCAAAACTATTCCATATTTATACTGATAATGCCATTCGAATGTGCATCCCAGAAAATGAGCATCAAAACATTCTCACCTTCTGCCATACCCTTGCTTGTAGAGGACATTTTTCTGGGAAGAAAATTGCTACAAAGGTCCTCCAAAGTGGTTTTTATTGGCCCACTCTCTTTAGAGATGCCCATGCCTTTAGTCAATCTTGCCGAAAGTGCCAAACCATGGGGAATATCTCACAGAGATACATGATGCCTTGAAACCCCATGCTAGTGGTAGAAATTTTTGATGTATGAGGAATTGATTTCATGGGACTATTTCCACCATCTTATGGGCATGAATACATTCTGGTGGATATTGACTTTGTTTCAAAATGGATTGAAGTTGTAGCAACTAGGACCGGTGACCACAAAGTGGTCATGAAATTTGTGTGGAAGAACATCTTCAGTAGATTTGCATTCCCTAGGGCCATAATCAGTGATGGGGGTAGTCACTTCACCAACTACTAATTAAAAAGTTTGCGGAAAAAGTATGGGATTACTCATAAAGTGCCACACCATATCACCCTCAAACTAGTGGACAAGTGGAAGTCTCCAATAGAGAAATGAAGAACATTTTACAAAAGACTATGAGGACTGATAGCAGGGATTGGTTAGAAAGATTGGATGATACTTTATGGGCCTATAGAACAACCTACAAAACCCCCATCAGAATGTCACCGTTTAGGTTGATCTATGGGAAGGCCTGTCACCTCCCTGTGGAATTGGAACACAAAGCTTATTGGGCAATCAAGCAATTTAATTTGGACTTGGCCCAGGCGGGAGCAAACAGGGCCCTTCAATTGAGTGAACTAGATGAGCTTCATAAGGAATAATATAAGAACTCCAAGAACTATAAGGCTAGAATGAAGGATTTCCATGATAAACACATTTCAAGGAACCTAAGCAAAAAGTCTAGCTATTCAACTCCAAATTAAAACTTTCTTCTAGAAGCTCAGATCTAGATGGGATGGGCTGTACATTGTGGTTAAAGTATGTCCCCATGGTGTTGTTGAAATTCTAGATCCTAAAATGGGAACACATTTAAAGTCATTGGGCAAAGACATACTGTATATACATTATTATAGCCTCTCAAGGACTGACTGATTCTCCGTGTGTTATGAGATCTGATGTTCCCCATTATCAAAAATGATGATGATCTAGGAGCATAGGGTTAATCATTGGATAGGCCGCTCGACTGAGTCAGGTGGGGGACAATGGACTCTGTTTCGTAAGCCGTGGTAGCAAGAAGACTCTTGACCCCATCTTGCTTGATAGAGATGAAACGGGTGCACAGAGGTATACTCTATGAATTTTAATGGGAATTACAAGAATATCTGCCAGAATTAACAACAACCAATGCTGAATGAAAGAGCACGTGGACGCAGTCGCACAGGTAGCACACGATGAGTTCTCACACCTTAGCAACTCTTCTTATGGAACCTAATACAAACACTCAGGATGTAACACAAGGACTTCACACGAAAAGAAGCAACATGCTAAAACTCAGATGAAGTGCAAGCTACCATAAAATGGTGCATGACAACTCCAGTAGAAGCAAATCTGAACTAAGGAAATTTCATACACACACATTAAATGACCAACATATATGACTATACCAATGTCGCGATCATACTAGCAAGTTATGAAGACATTCCATATAATAACCTACAAAGGGGGTAGAGAATGAGGAGCAATCACACCAACACAGTCACATGACTCACAATATTTTTAAGGTGATTTGGTCGAACACTAGTCCGCCTATGTCAACCCCTCACTCCAAACCAGAGTGAGGCTTCCCTTGCAAAGGCAAAATACAGACTCAGTCTGCAACAAATACTGCCTTACAGCTTGCCCCGAGGGAAATAAATCCCTCAAACATAGATCTAGCACCCAGCCAGATCTATTCTCAGTACACACATAGTAAATGAAGAACCCAATTCTCTCTTCCTTCAATACCGGAGGGAACCAGTGAAAGTTGTACACACTGGCTTCACAACTGGAGATCACGGATCTCCCTTCCTCTAAACATTCAGAGGGAAATCGGAGATGATATCTCCCTTCTTCTGATGACTCGGAAGAAAATCAGAGCTCACGCTCCCTACCTCTATCCAACAGAGGGAACCCGATCCCTAAATAGAGGATCAGAAAGACAGTAAGAAAATGAAAGCTAAGAACTGAGAAGTAACACGATAAGTCAAACGAAAATGGACAAATACAATGTAGCTCCGAATGAGCGAACTTGCTCTGGATTTGATCCACGAGACTAGGCTTCCACTAAACTTCAGAACTGCTCGAATCCGCTCTGATGTGGCTTTCTTCCCTTTTCTTTAATGGTCATTCTATGGATGATTGTTTTACTGTGAGATTTGATGATGATCGATTTGCTAGGAGATATAGGAACTTATCTGTTCGTGTTACACTAACCCCTTGGGACCCAAGATGGCTTGGATACCCAAATCTTCAAAATGAGAATCTATTTTGCAGGGGTGCCTTGAGGACAAGGAAGATGTTGATAAATAAAGGTCTCTCAAGGTGAGAAAGAAAATGATTTGATTTTGAGAACTTACCTTGGTTAGGTCTACTTTGAAAAATCAGAAAAGGTAAAGTTTGAATTTGAAGAAAAATCTTACAATTAAAAAGTTACATTTTCGCTTCATTGATTTTAGCAACTTCTGAAATGATGAAATCTTGTGAGCTTAATGTTTAGATGAGTTGAACACTCTTCTCTACACATCTTATGAATAACTTTAGTTTTTAAATACTTTACACTGTGCATAAAGTCTTTTATACTCATACTCACTTTTTGCAAATAACAATTCATCTTTGCTTATACAGTTTACACACTTAGTTGTATGAAACATATTACACATATCAGACACACCTTTACATACTTGTAAATAAAGAAAATCTTCGATCATCTTTTCCATTTACACGCAAATGTTTGCATATACTCACCATGTTTGAGTGCTTGAATTCCATGGTGATTCGGTATATAAAATGATGTTAGTGGAAGGTCGATTACGTCCACCTGGAAACATTCCTCATGCATGAGTAGGGTCTTTGGACCTCTATCTCCATCACGTACTGGTGATCAACTTGTGTGATAAATTCATGTCAATGCATGTTTGAGTATAGATAATATATCACCCACCTATTTGACTCCTTCTATGACTCATCACCTTGCTAAATGAAATTGCATTGATTTATACATGTTTGCTACATGGCATATATTAAGGGAGAGATTTTTTTATAACCGTGCATACATTTAGGGGGAGATATTTCTGTGATGAGACTAATTCATCTTTTACATTCAATACAACCACCCATACAAATTACATCTTTTTGAGATAAATGATTCAATTTAATAAGGATTATAGTTTTCTACTCTACACTTTTGAGGGCTATTGATTCTATATATGGAAATCACATATCTCGTAAGAAAAGAGTTGTTTACCCCATCAAAGGTTGGATAAGTGGAACGTGGATCTGAGTAGTCGGGAATCCTCCCTGAAACAAAGGAGAAAACTCGCGTCGAAAAGTGAAGCTAATCCACATTTAAAATAATTGAGATTTGCCACCGAGTAGCTGGGAAGTGCCCCTCCTTGGTTCTCTGGATCATCCAATCCGAATGAGGTAGAAAACTGGATCGACGAGATGGACCGGATCTTCCATGTTATGCAATGTAGGAATCAGGAGAAGGTCTTGCTAGCAACCTTTCAACTCAACAAAGATGCTTGTACATGGTGGAAGGCCACATCGGCACATCTACTGAATGCACAAATCAGCTAGGTGGAGTTCCTGGAGCTCTTCTGTAAAAAGTATTTCTTGGAGCAAGTGCGAGAGAGGAAAGTAGCTGAATTTTCTGCTCTAAGGCAAGGGATGTTGTCGGTAGCCGAGTATGAGCTACAATATTCAAGGCTAGCACCATATGCTCCACACCATGTTAGTATAGAGCTATTAAAGGCCAATAGTGTAATGACCCAAGATTCGGATACAAGGAATAACCTGATACCATTCAAATCCTAGCATGTCGCCCATGAGTCGAAGAGCTCAGAGGGGTTAAAATGTGTGTGTGAAGGTACATAGAAATATGGAAAAAAGTAGGAACAACTATATAATTAAAAGTTTAAGTGACAGAAATAAATTACATTTTCAGCTAAACTACAGAGTCCAATCCAAATAAAGCATAATCTATAGGAGAAAGAACATGGCCCGGTGAGCTAGCAATAATGAACCTCCGCGCTGCACCTCCGAACATCAAGGAGGAATCGCTACACCTGAAAAGCAGGGGGTGATCCTCATCTCATTGGCTCAGAAGGGGTCCCGCAGAATTCCAACACAATGACAGTAATGATAGCACTAGGAAAAGTAACAACAACAACAGGAGTAGCAAGAGCAACGACAACGGCGAAAGGAACAGCTGTAATGAGAACCTAAAACTAGATAGCCGACACGACCTCGACTCTACGAACTACTCCTACGGCACCAGAAACACACCCCGATCTCACAATTGAGGGACCACTGGACTACTACCACCACTAGCTGTGCCACTAGGGGAACCATCATGACACTGCTGTCGTGGAGGCCTTTCCTCACAGACAAAGGCCCATCACAAGACACGTGGTTTGGGAACACGGTCACGACCTCACCATTGGGAATCCTAAGCCATCTAGGGAAATACCTCAGTAACCCTTATCGAAAATCCTATAGCTCTATATTGGAAAACATACGAGAATTACATGTAAATCCATGTCACTATGGGTGTAGAAATACGGAACGTGCTGTCCCAAGTCACATTAACAAGCATATCTGTATAAGTGATAAAATAATGTGCCAACTAAGTGAATAGCATGAACATGTGACGACTGTGAAGGTGGCCCAGATCCTGGAGGCGCGTGGTCAGTACACTTACGATCGGAGTGGAGGCTACCCATTGGAGTTCCCTATGGATCGCCATTTGTTCAAGTTCGTGCGGAGCTAAGTCCCTCCTGGCATGGAGGAGGATGATTCACAGATCCCAGGAGCCCATCGTCGTCTTGAGCGGGCTATCTTGGTTGGCAGGGACAGCCTGCATGGCATTGCACTTTGTAGCTATCTGAGCTTCTCGGAGGACTATTGGAGGCAGCGTCAGTTCCCCAGTGCTGAGTGCCTGGGGTTCTTTGGTAGGGCAGAGCAGTCTGGAGTCAGGGTTGGGCCACTGGGCCCTGCTTCTTGGGACTTGCATGGCCACCATCGCACTGAGACAGAGGGGACCATAGGGTTGGTGTTGAAGCCCGCAGGCTTGCAGTATGCTGGAGAGGGCTATGACGACCATAGTATCTTGGACGGGGTGATACGGCAGACCGTCATCAGCTGGTATAGCCGTTGGGCAGTGATCCCTTTGCACCGGTACCGTCAGGGGACCACCGAGTGGCTGATGGGGATTGTGCACCACTACCGGGTGCTGTTGGACCGAGCTGGGATCAGGGATGCGGTGACTGCTGCCTTGTACGCATACCCGTGCTACACCGGATTGTTACAGGGGCTATTGGAGCACTTCAACCACCAGTGGAACATAGTGGCAATAGCAGAGGGAGAGACCACACTTGACTTATGGTCTCTATTCCAGATTTTTGGATTGTCGATCAGTGGCGAGGGGTACGAGGAGGTAGTACTAGATGACCTCCATCACAGCCACACCGATGGACAGGGGAGATATCGAGTGCCTTACAGTTATCAGTATCTTATGAAGACCTAGAGGGACTTAGCCCTGGCGGGGAGAGAGAGAGCTGCACAGACTCCCCGGGTGCCGCTAAACGTATGGGTCTGTCACTTTTACAATGGGCCCTTCTGCTTTTACCAAGAGTTCACCAGGGACCAGACTCCGTGGGAGGAGTATACTGAGGTGGAGTTACGCTTCCGGACGTACTCCAGATATGTATATGTGCCACAGGAGGGGTGGAATCCCCATGGTTTGCCAGACGTGACACACCTTGCTGCATACCTGGCATATTGGTTGGCGACTTTCGTGGTTCAGCACGGAGAGGATGGTTTGCTGAGAGCCGAGTTGCTGTGGCCGGCTTGCTTATTGGCAGAGGGACGACAGTTGGCCTTAGCTCCTGCGGCGTTAGCCAACATCTATCAGGGACTGGGAGTCCTGACGGTGCACCCGACGGTGAGAGAGAGGAGTATACTTCTGTCGACCCACTATCTCAATGTGTGTGCCGGGTTACTATTTTCGGGGCTGGTGGCACGAGGGACCGTGGTGAATCTGACGGCACCGCTTTTGTTCAGCTTTACTGGGTAGCCGGACGGAGACACGGAGGCACAGCTGGAGGAGGCTAGGAGAGCACTTTGCTACCTGCCCACCCGGGGCGAGGAGGGATTACCATTTGATAGTGCCACGAGAGACTGTGGTCTTTTCTTGGGAGCAACAGATAGAGGGGCGACCAACGCCCATGCCAGTCAGGGGGAGCTGATGGTTGGACCATGGACAGATTGGGTGATGAGCACTCGGTCGGCGGTGTTGATGTTGCACCGTTCTGCGATGAGTTCCCTGGAGCCGTACTACCCTCATCGATTCGCGAGGAACTTCAGGTACGACCAGGGGATCCCGCCAAACAGGGAGTTCCCGTTGACAGGCTGGTAGTATAGAGGATAGGACACCCACCTACTAGCGACCGCATGGTGGGACTTCTACTACCGTCGGGAGCTAGAGCAGTTCCCGATGCTGGGACAGGGGCGTCGAGGGCAGTTTGACATCCATTATGCCAGGTGGTGGTTTGAGCACAGCCACCTATATCGACAGAAGGCCTCCAAGATCAGGAAGGCGGAGGAGAGCCATTTACGAAGGGAGGATCTGCCTCCTATCCCACTGGATGATGGGTATCTGAGGACTTGCATCGCCCGGATTCACTGGGAGATTGAGAGATTTGCGGAGTGGTGGCCCCGGAGCAGCTGGGGTTCTTTATCTGGGAGTCGAGGCAACGGAGG
Organism: Amorphophallus titanum; assembly: GCA_024336825.1. NCBI lineage: Eukaryota > Viridiplantae > Streptophyta > Magnoliopsida > Alismatales > Araceae > Amorphophallus > Amorphophallus titanum. Next base: position 3,724,009 of record JANBPO010006173.1, read on the forward strand.
GGTGCTGAAACCCCTGAGACAAGCACTGACAGCGGCAGTGACAACTAGGGTGAAGGTGCATCGACTGAGGGCACCTTGGACCTGGTGGTCCCAGTTCTTGGCTGACTGCGGCCTCTGGAGCAAAGGGTCACTGGACCGGGTGCTCCTGCACTGGAGCTTTGCTGACACAGCGGTCGATGACTGGAGACGGCACATCGGCCATGCGATCGGGTCCACCGGGCCCGTGGAGTTTGTGTCCCAAATCGAGTGTGCCCACACTTTGAGGGACATACGGGAGGCCGTTGCGAAGGCGGCCCGAGCTATCGCTGAGGCCGGAGCAGCTGGTACCCTTGCCATCGCCCCTTCGGGGCTTCCGGTAAGGCTCTTTCTTTTAGCACTTCCTGTCTTTACTTTGTTATTTTTCGGGTGTGCAACTGGGGCATTGTATAATGCTACGTTCGTTGACAAGTCCTGCGGCAGAGGGGGATCAGCCCTCCACTGAGGCATCCTCGGGGAGTGGGATGAGGCTTGCAGCCTAGGCGGAAACGCCCTCGCGTAGAGGCTGCAGTGGCCGAGGTTGGTGAGTCCTTTGAGGGACTCAGGGCTGAATAGCAAGTTGAGGCGGAGACAGCCTTGAGTAAGTGTCACCTTGACCCCTTTGTCCTTGCTTGGTTTAGCTAGTGTAGTTGGTTAACCTTGTTTTGCTAGATTTTTATTTTGTAGCTCCACTGGAGGCTGGTGCGGAGGTGACCTTCTCGCCCCCTCGAGAGGCAGACCCTCCGTATGAGGAGGGGGTTGAGGGTGAGATTGATATGGAGGGGCTCATGTGCTTGATGAGTGAACCCCTTCTCAACATGGAGGAGTTCCCCGACTTTAAGTCTTGGCAAGGTGGGGAGGGAACTTGTGCAGGTGAGAGCCTCTAACCTTGGGCGTCCACCGTGGCTTTTGTTTGACTTTGGCTATTAACATAACCATCTGGATTATGTAGGGGAGGCAGAGGCATCAGGGACTAAGGCCCCTTCTGAGGCGCCGAGTGAGGCACCTGGGCAGGCCAAAGAGCCGGCACCCACGGTGGCTAGCAGTTGCCAGGGTAAGTGCCGAATTACTATTGAGGGGATCTCCCCATTGTTGTTGCGCTCCTTGGCGAGCTAATGTTACTGACTGGGTTTGTGTTACTAGCTTGGCAGGTGAGGAGGCAGCTATAGCCTTGGAGATGATTGAGGAGCTGGCAACCACTAGCCCTTCTGTGGCCCTGCCGTCCTTTGAGGGTGAGTCCGGGCTGGTGGTGTCCGTGCCGCCACCCACTGCTGAGGGCATGCTGCGTGGACTACCGCAGCTACTGGGAAAGCTTCCTCTCCCGCCTGTGCCTACCGTCGTATCGGCTTGAACGGTGGGGCTGGTGGAGTCCTCCATTGTGGGACCCTCTGGTATGTAGCCAAGTACTTGGTGATTTCATGGAGGATTTACTTGCTTTATCCACCCATGCTGAGCTTTAATTGCTGTCCATTGCAGGTACCTCTTCCCCTCTGGAGGAGGGAGAGCTTCCCCATGACACGGTCGGGATAGTAGGGGATGAGCCCACTACTGCGGCTTCCACTGGAGGCGACGAGGAGCTCATCGACATTGAGGGGGTTTTCGAAGAGAATGCCCCTACTAGTGAGCTTCTTATCCCACAACCTCAATTAGAGAGTTGTCTCTATTTAAGACTGGAGTTTGTAGCAGCCTGACCTAGCTTCTTGATGTATAGGTGCCCCTGATTTGCCCACGCTTGGGGGTTCTTCAGAGACCTCATCTGGCTCTTCGAGCAACGGTAGCGAGGCGATGGAGACTGAAGAGAGCTCGAGCTTGGGCTCTTCTTCCCCTGAGGCCTCTTCTGCCAGGGGTACCGAGATGGAGGTGGCTCTGGAAGGTACATAGAAATCCTTCTCCCACCCTATCGGCTCTCGTTTAGAGTTTATAGTAGGGTACTGATGCCATTGTGTCAAGACCAGGGCTGGAGTCTGAGGGGGAGTGCATGTCGGCTCCTATTGAGGAGGATCAGGGAGAGCCCTCTATCTCCCTGATGGTCACTTGGGACGACCGAATTACAGGGGAGCCTCTGCCCTCTCCGACTCTAGCAGGAGATGCTACCGAAGTAGAGGAGAGGTTACCCTCACCGACCCCGAGCGGGGATGTTGCAGGCACGGCGGGAGCCACGCCAGGTGGGAGTTAGAACCTTTCTCAGGTTTTTTACCTTGTCTTGTCATAGGGAAGTCCCGAATGTTGCTGACCCATTTTGTGTTTGGTGGGGTCGTGCAGGTCCTTCCAGTGTGCTGACTGAGATGGTCCAATCCTCCCGGGAGCTGGGGATCGAGTGGCCTACATCTGTTTTGCCACTGGAGTTGCTACTAGATGCCAGCGTGGGTGCGGCCTTGCTCCAGCGAGCCCAAGGCTACATAGGAGGTGATCCCCTGCCTCCTCCGGAGGAGCTTCGACAGTGGCTGAGGGACTGCACCCAAGGCTACCACGGCCTTCGATTCCCTCATGAGCTCTAGATGTCTGGCTTGGCCGGCATCTGGGCGGAGTACCTACGGCTCCTAGAGGCTCAGGAGCAGAGGGTTCGGTGGCTAGCAGCCATTCGAGAGGTGTGGGAGGAGAGGGCTCAGCTTGCATTGGCGGTTGCCGAGTAGAGGAGGTGTGCAGATGCGACTGTGTCACTTGCTCGGGACCGTGTCGTGTGGCTGAGCGAGGCAGAGAGCAGGGCAGAGGCCTTGGAAAAGGCCCTGGAGGAGTAGCGGCGAGGTGTGGAGCTCGCTAGGGCCGAGTGGCAGACTGCGAAGATAGGGGCCGAGGCGAGTGTGCAGCTTGCATCGACCTTGGAGGCGGAGCTGGATACTACGGAGTCTCGCCTGGCGGCGCTTGAGGGGAGTGAGCTTGGGCTGTGATTGTATCACTTCTTCCCCTCTTTTTTTTGTTATCTGGACTATACATCTTTTGTTACCCCAAGGGCATGTCTTGGGCACCCTTTTACGGAGTATCAATGATAAATTCTGGCTTTTGATGATGTTATTTGCTGAGTTGTTCCACTTCTTGTTCCATGGAACAGTGTTAGATGCGGGGACTAGTGACCACTTACTGTTAGTCTGCTTGATTCTTCCCTACCATGTACTGGTACAGGGGGCAATAGGCCGGGTTCACCCAAGTTTCGGGCGTTGAAACAGAGGACTAGGTTTGGATTTTGAATACATGGAGTTGATTGCTAGGTACTGGGGGAGTAGGGGAAGAGACCAGATGCTGGGGGCCAATTCCTCGAAGAGGAGGGCCCGTGTTGTATGAGGTTAGCGTAGGTTCATCAAAATATGGCGGCCTACGGGGTTAGCATTGGAAATTGATTCTGGAATGCATCGGTCATAGGTCGACGCCTGAATGCTGGTTGTCTTTATGCCATTGACTTGTAGTGTAGTCTATAATGGCTTGAGAGACTAGGGCTGGGCTGACCGGATGGCCTTGGAAGGCATCACAGCCAAAAGGTAAGACTGGGGACTGGGGTTGGTCGGCTGACCTGTGAAGGAATTATAGCCAAGATGCTGGAACTGGCGACTGGTACCGGAATTGAGTGGCTGGCCTGTGGAGGCATTGTGGCCACGATGTTGGAACTGGTGACTAGTACTGGGATTGGGTGGCTGGCCTGTAGAGGCTTTGAAGCCACGATGCTGGGACTGAGAGCTGGTACTGGAACTGGCGTGGCTGGCCTGTAGAGGTGTGGAAGCCACGGTGCTGGGACTGAGAGCTGGTACTGGGACTGGCGTGGCTGGCCTGTAGAGGCGTTGAAGCCATGGTGCTGGAACTGAGCACTGGTACTGGGGCTGGGTGGCTGGCCTGTAGAGGCGTTGAAGCCATGGTGCTGGGACTGAGAACTGGTACTAGGACTGGGTGGCTGGCCTATTGAGACGTTAAAGTTACGGTGCTGGAACTGGGAACTGGGAACTGGTACTGGGACTGGGTGGCTGGCCTGTAGAGGCGTTGAAGCCACGGTACTGGGACTGAGAATGGGTACAGGGACTGGGTGGTTGGCCTGTAGAGCCATTGAAGCCACGGTGCTGGAACTAGGAACTGGTACTGGGACTGGGTGGCTGGCCTATAGAGGCATTGAAGCCACTGTGCTAGGACTGAGAGCTGGTACTGGGACTGGGGTGGCTGGCCTATAGAGGCGTTGAAGTCACTGTGTCAAAACTGAGAACTGGTACTAGGACTGGGTGGCTGGCCTGTAGAGGCGTTGAAGCCACGGTGCTAGACCTGAGAACTGGTACTGGGACAGGGGTGTCTCGACTCTCGAGAGTGTAGTGGTCACCATTGTCGTGGGGTGATACTGAGGTCACCGTTGACAGAGTGTCAGGGTCGATGACCCTCGTCGGTGAGGAGCAGAGAAGGAAAGGATTTTTTTTATTTTTCTCTTTACCAGCTCTGTCGCCCTTACGGGTTTTCACCAGAGCTGGCCCCCTTTAGCTTTTTTCGGTATGCCCTTACGGGTTTTCATATCGAGGGGTCACCCGATTTTGCCTGAGATGCCCTTTTGGGTTTTCACCTCAGCTGGGTTGATGGTAATTTTTGTCCCCAGTCGCCTCCTCGTGGAGGAGAAAAATGACTGCGTCCGTCGGGGTATCTCTATTTTTAACCCCATTTTGATTGACTCTTTTTTTTTATTCTGGGGATCGTTGTCCGTAGCATGGTGCTGTTAAGGGACGTGTCTGAGAACCGGGGAAGGTAAGGGATGAGGTATTGGTTTACCCTGATCCGGGGTTTTTTGGGGGTTGTGAAACTGTGAGACCGAGGGGTACATTACCCTGGCCAAATGTGACTGGGGGTACTAGGCTATGGAATACGGGAGTGTGTAAAGGCAGAGGTCTGAGGTAAGCTGGGACTGGGTTTTACTAGACTAGCGACTAGAATGTCGTGTGGAGACTGAAATCGACTGGAAACTGGAGAAGGTGATATGAGGGATGATTGAGAAGTGTTGGGCTATTGGTTTAGAGACGTGGATTGATCGGTGATCGGCGCGAGAGTGTCCCACGGCCTATTGGAAGGTAGGTGAAGACCACCCTGACTGGTGGGGTGTGGACGTCAAAAAATGATGATCATACAACACTTACGGCTACGCACCCAAGAGTAAGTTGAAGATGGAAATGTCGAATGAACCCCAAACCTCACCCGATCAGGACGAGAACTTGCTTGGTGGTCCGCTACCCGATAGGGAAGCCCCCAGGCAGAAGATATGGCCGCAACTCTCCAACAGGCTATGCCGAAGCCCGAATCAAGAGAAGACCCGAGATTTCAGACATGGGTTCGGCATGAGCTGGAAACCACTCGAAGTCCTAAATTGGGGCTCAAAGGCTTCAAATCAAACACCGCGGAGGTGATGCATTGTAGCTGGAGCATCCCGGGAACACTGACATTCGTCTGAATGGCCGCGACCCCGAAATGAAGCCCAAATCGACGCGGCCTTTGCTTAAACTGGCGCGGCCTTCGCTTAAACTAGCGCGCCCTTACAAAGGCCTTAAACCGGCGCCCCCCCCCCTTCTTGGCTGCAAACCGGTGCGCCTCTTTGCGTGTTGTTAACCTAGCACGCACAACACCCAGCCATTTTAAACAAAGGGCCGGGACGTAGGTAATATCATACTCCATCAGTAAGAGGGCCCATTTTCCCAGTCGACCTGAGAGAATGAGCTGCCAGAGGAGGTACTTCAGGGGGTCGTGCTTGGATATAAGCTCGACTTGATGGGACAGGAGGTAATGCCACAACTTCTTGACGGCGAACACCAATGTCAAGCAGACCTTTTCCATGGGGGAGTAGTGGTACTCGGCACCGATCAGTTTTCGACTGAGGTAGTAAAGTGACTACTCTTTGCCTTCCTCATTGATTTATGCTAACAGGGCCCCCAATGAGGCATCCAGGGTGGCGATGTAGAGTATGAGGGGTTTACCCTTGACTGGTGCCCCTAGGACTAGAGGAGTGAGGAGGTATTCCTTGATTTACTCAAAAGTCACCTGGCATTTCGAGTACTATATGAACGGGGCGTCTTTCTTCATCAGCTTGCTGAAAGGCACACATCGACCAGAGAGATTGGAGATAAACCTCCTAATGTAGGTCAATTTTCCTTGAAATGACCTAAGCTCAGTGAGGTTGCTGGGTAGTGGAAGCTCCCGAATCACTTTGATCTTGCTGGGGTCCACTTCAATTCCTCAGTACCTGACAATGAAACTGAGAAAATTGCCACTGGATACGCCAAAGGCGCATTTCATAGGGTTCATCTTGAGCCCATATTGCCAGAGATGCTCAAAGACATGGTGTAGATCGCGCAGATGGTCTTCCCACCTTTTAGCCTTGATGACGAGATCGTCGACGTAGCATTTGATGATATTGTGTAGCATCTCATCGAATATTTTGGTCATAGCTCTCTGGTATGTAGCACCAACATTCTTCAAACTGAAGGGCATGCGCTTGTAATTGAAAATCCCTTTAGGGGATCGGAAGGCAGTGTGGTTCTTATCTTTGAGGGACATCCAGATCTGGTTATGACCGGACGATCCATCCATGAAAGGCAAGGCTTCATGTCTGGTGGTCATGTCGATCATCGTTTCTGTGATCAGGATTGGGAAGTCATCTTTTGGACAGGCTTTGTTGAGGTCGCAGAAGTCGACGTAGATGTGGACTTGACCACTTTTCTTCTTGACTGGGACAATGTTGGCGAGCTAGATCAGGTAGATGCAAGGCTCGATGAAGTTGACCTCTGCCATTTTATCGACTTCGGTTGAGACCTGGAGTTCTAGCTCATGGCTCATGCGCCGCTGTGGCTGTTTGACTGGAGTTACTAAGGGAGAAATGGGTAGCTCATGCTCTGCTATGGAGGGGTCTAGCCCTAGCATCTCCTTGTATGTCCAGGCGAAGTAGTCTTTGTATTTGAGTAGAAGTTGCTTGTAGTCCTGCCTTTCTGCTTTTGTGAGGAGAGCACTGACGAATGTCGACTGGGGGGATTCATCTTCGCCCAAGTTGATTTCCACGAGTTAGTCGACGGTTGCCTGGCCACCGTCTTCCAGCTCGGGAGGAGCGGGTTGGAAGCTGATGAAATCCACATCATCAGTGTCGATTTTGTGCACTTCCTGGTCTTCGAAGCCACCAATCGAAGTTGATGGAGTTGGGGTATTGTAGCTGCTGAGCTCGGACTGGGATTGTTCTAGACCGCCAGCGCCTGGCTGACAATTATCAGCTGGTGCCATTGAAGCTTGGTTGGGGTTGCCTGCTAATGCTGGCAACACTTCATGGCCATTGTTCTGAGAACCTTCCTCCTCGGAAAAGTTTGCCGAACTGGGATCTTCGACTGGCTGGGAGGCACTGGGGACTTCCTCCGTCCCAATGTCCCTGCGGGCGGATGGCGAGGATTCACCAAGTGCTTGAACTGGGGTGCTGGTTCTGGCAGGGAGCGAGATTAGGATGTCCTCTTCCTTGTCCCCAGAGCTGTCAAACTTGGTGTCGACAGTAGCTGGGTCACCAATCGGCTGGATCAGGCCTGTGACATTGACCGCGTAGTAGACATGGAAGTCTGGGCCTTGGTCGTAGCCGAGTCCCATGGTATCTTTGTGGGAGAATGGGGGTTGCCCCCGGACCTGGGAAGGAGTCCACAACTTGCGGAAGTATCTTCGCTGTGCGGAACCTTGCCATTGGGGAATATGCTGCTTGAGGCACATCTCCCGGATGTGTGGCGACAGGTTGTCCAATATTTGGATGGCTTCTGGCGTGTTGTCGACTTGCTTGGACCAACCGAAGTCGTCTTCCAGTGCGGCTTGAGGGGCCATGTCTCCTTTGTAGAAGACAATGGGCTTGTCCCTGTGTTGTGCCCAGACAATTTCCTAGTGAAATACTAACAAATAAGAGTTTGGGAATTTCCTCGAACACCTTTAAGGCATGGGCCACCCGGCCCCTTCTATGGCTCGCCGGGCTCGACCAGAGGTCCCAACTAGCTAGTCGTGGCCCACGGTGACATTAGCAATTGATTGAGCCCCAATCAATCGGTCCGCGTGTTTACCCGCCTTCTACCAAGCCACCTGGGCCAACCTGGGGGCTCCCTGGCTACAAGCCACACCACATGGCACCCAGCGACAAGGCCGGGGCTTACCCCCAAGATGCCTTCCTCCAGTCCTCCAAGGTCAAAGGGAGACCAAGCTAAGTCAACCATAGGCTTTGGAGGCCCGCAGCGCGCATATACGGCCACGCAGGTGTGTCAGGAATTTTCTCAAATATCTTGTGGGCGCGCATACCCCAGCCACTCTACAGCAAGTCGTGGGCCAACCCACGGCTCCAACGCACCAGCCGGGTTCTATAATGACCCTCCAGCAAGTCAGGGGCACCCCCGACCCTCAGATACGAAACGATGAGCCATAAACTCTTAGCTCTCGGGGTAGCCCGGGGCTACCCGAGGCTACCCTATCAACCCTCCTTACAACGTGATAGAAGCCACCAAGGCAGGGCCCACACACCCAAAGCACCTTCTCCAGACTTAAGCAAGCTCCTACCCTCAGTCCGAGTCCAATTCTAAGGCCCCTCAGCTAGTTACCGAGGCCGTTTGACAACCTCAGGGGTGTCGGGAATTCACCCGAACACCTTACGAGCTGCAACTACGACGTGACAACAACAAACCCCCATGGGCCAATCTCAGTGCCCCAGAGCCCCCGTCCTTCAAAGGACACCCCCAGACGACAGAACGAGACCCACGAGGTCCATCCCTCGGGGCTGTGGCTCACCCGGGGGGAAGTTCACCTTGGGCCTACCCGCGCCCTGGGGAGGGGGAACCCCCTTGGGGGTCACGCCCTCCTCCCAGTCCAAGGGTCCCACGGCCCTTCCCAGTCCCAGTCTCATGCAAGGATCAATCGGCGTACCCGTGCGGGGAAGGATTCACGAAGATGAAGTCCCAAGATCACGCGGAAGCACGCGGGTCAATCTCCTCAGTCTACGCGCACGTGTGTCTAGCCAACCAGTCCAAGCCCGTATCCTTTATCTTCTTGCAGTCAGGTTGAGTCAAAGTGGGCCCAATTTAGCCAAAAACTCAGATTTTATAGAGAGTGGGGACCCCTCTCTCTCCAACCCGCCTAAATTCCCGGGGGGTTAGGCAGACCCGCCCAGACCCCTAGTCCGGTCTACCTAATCCCTACCACCCAATCATAGAAGAAGTTTATTCTTATTGCCATTGATTACTTCACCAAGTGGATCGAGGCAGAAGCTTCTACAAAGATAGTCGAGGGAGTGGTTTGGAGTTTCATGTGGCGATCGATCATTTGTCATTTTGGCGTTCCCCGAGTGGTAGTGAGCGATAATGGTCGATAGTTTAACTGTGATTATTTTAAGAATAAGTGTGCTGACCTGCATATTTGCAATCACTTCACGTCGGTAGCCCACCCGCAGGCTAGCGGTTTGGTCGAGAATGCTAACAAAACCCTACTTAAGGGGATAAAGATCAGACTGGATAAGGCCAAGGGAAACTGACTTGAGGAATTGCCTAGCGTACTATATTCCTACTACACTACTCTGAGGACTTCCAAGGGCGAAACCTCGTTTTAGCTGGTCTACAACACTGAGGCCATCATCCCGTTGGAGATCCCGTCCCTTCGGGTCATTTACTACCAACCCGAGCTTAATGATAAGAAACTTCTGGAAACCCTCGAGCTCATAGATGAAGTACGTGAACCCGTGAGAGTCTGAGTGATAGAGTATCAGTGGCACATGGCTCGGTATGATGCTGCTCAGGTTTGGGATCAACAATTCCTTCCAGGGGATTTAGTCTTGAGAAAGGCCAAGTCCTCTCGACCCCTAGAGGCGGTGAGAAAGCTGGCCTCAAATTGGGAAGGCCCCTACCGAGTGGTTGAGACACTCGAGAAGGGGGGCTACAGGCTAGTAACCACGAAAGGTGAACTGATCCCATGAACATGGAACGCTACTTCATTGCATAAATTTTATTTATGAATTAGCCTAAGTTTGTAGTCTGAGTGTCATACATGCATAAGAGTAAATGTTCGAGGGGCAAGTACATGTTTTATTTCATTGTAATGCTTCCTGGTACATCGAGGCAAGTGTGTCATGTACAATAAGAGACTGATGGCTTGGCGAATGCGTAAAATCGAGCCACTGACTCCATCGAGTATGGAAATTGGTTTGGGTGATGAGGCTACAGTCGTGCCAGTCACTGTCATCTTGGAGGACATAGCGGGGAAGAAAAAATAGGAAGATAAACAAAAAATGCCGCATCCATGCCTTCCATGTGTGAAGGTGGTACGGTCAAGAAGAAACATGAAAAAGGAAAAGAGGAGAAGAAAAGCAAAATGAGGGGGAAGCCCCCCGTTGGAAAGAAGAGGGAAGGGAGCCAGATGGAACCCTCTCGTGCCTGGGTCTAGTCCGTCTACTACACGAGTGGAGGTAATAGGTTTTATTTTATTTATTTTTTTTTCATGAAAAAAAATGAGGTTGTATATGAATGTAATATGTGCAATATGATTTCCGTCTCCCCAACTTAAATGACATTGTTCTCAATGACATGAACGATATAGAGTAATGAACAATGTAAACATGATAGTTTGTAAAGGAATGGGACAACCTGACGGAAGTGAACATCGACGGGATCGACTTTTGAATAAAAGGTGGTACTTGGCCGTTAAAGGTGAAGCATAGGTTCAAGCAATCTCTTCTCTCTCCCCCCAACTTATCCTTTATTCAAACCTGTAAATAAAAATAAAATCATAATAAAAACTTGGGTTGCCTCCCAAGAAGTCATTTATTATCACACGAAAATTACTAAAACTGTGGGTTGCCTCCCAAGAAGTGCTAAATTTAACGTCTTCAGCCTAACGCAATGTTGCTCACTAACCAACGGGTGACATTCAGAATGAGCCACCAAATGATTTTTTCCTCCTTCAAATTTCAGCCCTCAAACCATTGGAAGACAAGAACAAGCATGTACGGACTGGGGCTAGAAATATGTGGGTCTCGCACATTATTGATTTGAACTTTAACCATGTGTGTTAGCCAATTTTCATCTTTGGGGATCAAGAAATAATCAATGGCCAATAATCTGTCAAGATCGAGGTGGAACCTTTGCACCAGATTAACCCATTGGTTCCCTTCACCTGTATCCCCCCTCCTGACTACCCCTTTAGTGACTACTTCCTCCACGGTAACTTTGTCAGATAGTGGTGACTGATGAATAAGATTGTCATTATTAGCCACATTCCCTGCAGTAACAGCCTCGTGAGCATTAAGGACATTAAGCAATTGATCCACCTGAGGAGAAGTCAAATTAAAGGTGAATATGGTTAGCATATCCCTCTCAGGTCCTAGAATGTCATATTGAAGAGGCTGTACTATCAAAAAGAATTCTATTGGAAGGAAGCACGAGCCCAGAATCTAACGCATCCAATGCGGGATAGGGCCCAAGGGTCAGATCAAAGGTGAAATTTTCTAATGAAATCCCTTCATCACACTCATCACTCAACTAAAGATTATCAATCAAATTTTCCAATAATAGGGTGGTTAGATGAAATGTAACTTTTTCCAACAAGGCATCATCATCATGTTCTTCAAAAGAAGGAGGATATTCAGAATTTATTTTCATTAAATCAACATGATTATTAATCACAAAGCAATCCTCCCCTTTATGTATATCCTCAATTGAGTTGTTTGGGCCACTAAAATAAACTGAATACACTCAACAAACCAATAATCGTAATAAACCCAATGAACTCAATAAACCCAGTAAACCCAATAAACCCAAATGAACTCAATAAACTTAATAAACCCAATAAACCTAATAAACTCAATAAACCTAATGAACCCAACAAATACAAACAAATAAACCAACAAAAAGACCTTCCTATCCTCAGCATCATGACCTTCTGTCCAAGTCGATGCATAAACCAATAAAAAGACCCTTCTATCTTCGACATCATGACCTTCCATGTAAGCCGGCACATAAACCAACAAAAAGATCTTCCTATCGTCGGTGCCACAACCTTCCATCTAAGCCAGTGCAGAAACCAATAGAAAGACCCTTCTATCGTTGGCATCATGACCTTCCGTCTAAGTCGACACATAATCCAACAAAATGACTCTTCTATCGTCGGCATCACGACCTTCCATCTAAGTCGGCACATAAACCAACAAAAAGACCCCCTCTACCCTTGGTGTCAGGACAAACCATCTAAGCCAAGTTATCTAATGTTATAACTCTCCATCTAAGCCGGTAAATATTCTTTCTTGGCATCATGACATACCATCTAAGCCAAGTTATTTGGCATCACGACTTTTCGTCTAAGTTGATAAATATTCTACCTTGGCATCATGACATACCATCTAAGCCAAGTTGTTTGGCATCACGATTTTTTGTCTAAGTTGATACATATTCTGCCTTGGTGTCATGACATACCATGTAAGCAAAGTTATTCGGTGCCATGACTTTTCATCTAAGCTAATAAATATTCTTCCATGGCGTCATGACATACCGTCTAAGCCAAATTATCTAGTGACATGACAATGCGTCTAAGCCAGTAAATATTCTCCCTTGGCATCACAATCTTCCATCTAAGTCAAGTCATTCGACGTCATGACTTTTCGTCTAAGTCAACAACTATCCTAGTATTGGCCCAGAGTTGCCATCCCAGCCAATGAACAAAAGACCCCTTCTATCCGGTGACATGACAATTCATCTAAGCTAGTAAATACCCTGTCTTGGCGTTATGACCTTTTGTCTAAACCAAGTCATTCAGCATCATGACCTTTCCTCTAAGCCGACAACTATCCTACCGTTGGCCCAGAGTTGCCATGCGAACCAATGAACAAAAAGACCCCTTATGTTATCAGCATCATGACAGTTCATCTAAGTCAATAAGTATTTTACCTCGGTTCAGATCCCTGTCTGAATCAATAAACAAAATGACTCCCCTTGGTTAACACCAAGCTTCCCGAATGTTCAGTAAGGTCTAGGTGCGATCTGGCTGGGACCCCAGACGACCGCACGTCGACTGGCCAGGAGCTTTTTCGGACCCTCGCCACTAGGGGTTGGCGTGCGGTCCTGGTGCCGCCGCAATAGTTCAGGCGAGCATTCGGCGCCGACGAAGTAGCGCGACGCCTAGCAACGCTCCTCCAGCGAACACGGCCGCGGTTCCAAGCGCGAGCGGTCCGCTCGCATCCGTTCCGGTGGTCGGCAGTGCCGCCGCGAAAGTGAATCCGTCGCTCAGGGCCGAGGTGAAGTTGCCCTGCGTGATGCTCACGGTCGCACCGCCCGCGACGTGAGCCGGCGTCGTGGCTGTGATTTCGGTCGAGGAGACAACCGTCACGTTCGTCGCCGCGACGCCGTCGAAGCTCACTGTCGCTCCCGGCTCAAAACCTGCGCCGTGAATGGTGACCGTTGTGCCGCCACTGGTTGTGCCTGTGGATGGCGAGAGCATGGTTGCGGCGTGGACGGAGTCGAATACCGCAATCGATGCGGAATCGTAGTTGCCAACGTAGAGCCGGTTCGAGGCATCCAAAGCGATGGGGTACGGGCCTACGACCTTCGACGCACTGCCCGCGATAGTTTCAATCGGAGCGACGTTTCCGTTCGCGTCCTCGGGATACACCGTGATTGTGGACCCACTGTAGTTTGCGGCGTAAATGGTGCCAGCGGCGTCGAGTGCGAGGTAATAGACGCCGTCGAGCCCGGTCTTGCTGCCCGATATTGTCCGAATGGGCGCAACGTTGCCCTGAGCGCCTGCTGCGAACGTTTCGATTGAGCTGGTGACGTAGTTGGCCACCGCGATGGAGCCGTCCGAGTTGAGCTGGATGCCATAAGGCTCGTCGAGCCCCGTCTTCGACCCCGCGATCGTGTACAGCGGGGCGACGTCGCCGTTGGCGTTCGCGTCGAAGACCGCGATCTCTCCGCTGCCCTCGTCGGCCACATAGATTCTGCCGTCTGGACCGATGGTGACCGAGGTCGGCTCCGAAAGGGTAGTTGTCCCGCCGCTGATTACCCGATCTGGGGTCGCGTCACCGCTTGCGCCAGCGGTGAACCGCTCAAGCGTGCCGTTGAAGTTGCCTACCCATAGGTAGCCCGAGCCGTCGAGCACCATCCCACCCATGACGGTGAGGCCGGTGTCCGGCCCGGTGATGGTGTGATCAGGTGCAGCGTTGTCCGTAGCGCCGGGACTGAAAACCGCAATCGTGTTGTAGTAGTTGTTCGCGTAGATCGTAAAGGAATACTCCTGTTCTCTCATTTGCCTCCAGCCCAAAAGAAAGCGATTCTAATGGCTTCAATATTCCTGTTTACACTTTGAAGATTGACAGTTCATTGCTAGCCCAAGATGAAAGCAATGCTTAAATGAAATTCATCTACCCCCTGCAGAATGAAACTTGGCTTTCCAACCTTCTAGTCTGGAGTCCAATTTCTGTATGACCACATCCCAGTCTCTCATTCTTGGGACACCATCAGTTAATGTATGCCCAAGTATTTTATGGGAAAAGATGCCCTTTGCATCCCAATCCGCAATCTGCTTGAGATAATCCGAGTCCAGAATATCTGTTTTATAAGGATTCACTACAAAGCTAGCTACGACTTCCACCAGCAGAAGTAAAAGCTGAATATTCTTTACCTTGTCAGCCTGACTACAAGTAAATCGAAGAGTGTCATCTGCAAATTGAAGTTGTGAGAGTTTGAGAAAGTTCCTACCAATTTGCAGACCATCCATCAGACCCACCTCTGGTGCTCGGCCGCATAGAGAACTGAGTATTTACCCAACTAGAAGGAAAATAAGGGGAGAAGTTGGGCCCCCTTGTCTTATTCCTCTAGAACTGTTAAAGTAACTGCAGGATTCACTGTTATATATGGTTAAGTGCCTTGCAGTAGTAATACAACTCATCAGCCAGTCTATCCATTTCTGCTTAAAGCCTATTTGAGCAAGGATATTTGAGACAGTTCCAGCTAAACATGCCATATGCTTTCTCAAATCTAGCTTCAGGATCAAACCCTTCTACTGAACAACTCAGCAGCCTGTAGATGGTCTGGATACTCATAGCAGAAGGATTTTTTTAGTCCACAAAGCATCTAAGTTATCATTGTTCATTGATGCAGTGTCGTCTCATTCTCATAATGTGCATGTCTTGTATGGCGCTTGATTAGTCTATAAATCTATTCTTGGTCATGTATATCATCATATTGTATCTCAGAGGAGAAAGGAAAGGGTTGCGGAGATAAGGATGCAGACCCTATTTAGATTTACCGATGGTATGATATAAAGAACAAGGTAAAGCTCCCACTTGCTGCCTTCATTCTTCTTATGAATATTATGAAAATGCGATTGCGGTTTATTAGTTTCAGGCATTGTTAAATTAGTTCAGATCCTCTTTTGTTTTTCGTTTCTGTCGCCTACCCTGCCCCTAGTTCCACAACAGTTTTTTTCAGGAAAGGAATTCTGAAAGGAAGTAGATGGTTACTTTTAGAAAAAAGAAAAAGAATAGACGAAAAAGCAATCAGGTACGAGGCGGATGTTTAGTTTGAAGACCACTTCACACAAAGTGGGCTTTCCAAATAGGCCTAACCTATCATTCCAACTTCACCTTTTAATATACCAGAAGATCGAGTATAAGAATGGGGATAGAAGACAAGGATTTCAAACCACAAATGCACGGTGATTTTTAGGTTGTTCGATTGCTTCTAGCAATCTACGTCCACCCCTCCTTGATCAGGATGAGGCTTCCCTTGTGCGATCAAAACATGGAACAATTCCAATACATCAGCTAATCACACAGCTTGTCCCCAGAGGAACACCCTCCTCCCTTCCTCTGAAAGCACAGAGGGAAACCGTGCTCAACAAACTATGAAACACACTCCTGATTCTACCCCAGTAGAATTAGTATCACTATGCTAAGGCAGCGCACGAGGACCCTTCCTCGCACCCTAGTTTTCAAACCAAATCGTAATCAGTTATGAATTGATCACGCCTCTGATCAGTGCAATAATGCACTATCAGAGAGGTACTGGGCAAATCGAATAAAAAAAATAGAAAACTGAACATAAACTGAAATACAATAGAAGAGAGAACAAATGTAGCTTTGAATTAGATTCAAGAGCTTTCTCTAATATGAATGAGCAATGTCTTCGCTCGAACTGGGCTGCGATCCACTCTCTTCTTTTCTCTCTCTCTCTTTTTCTATGACTCACGAGGTGGCATTTTCTTCCTTTCAGATGAAATCTCATTCACTTCGAAGGCAGCAACAGCACATTACTCAAAGGCTTGATGGGTTTATGTAGAACAAGGGCTCTGGAATTCTTTTTGATAAAAAGAATTTAATATACTGATTTTCCATTGGTCTAGTTGGCAAAGTAGAATATTTTCCTCCAATAATCATATGGAAATATGCCAAGTGTCTTTGGATCACGTGCCATTCATTGGAATTTGAAGGCACCTGATTCCACTAAGTTCATCACATGCTTTACTGGAGTTCATTAAGGCTTCGACGCACTATGAAGATAGGTCAAGGCATCCTTCACGAGATCCACTTACAATGCATTCTGTTTGGACGTATGCATCGACGCACTGGGAAGATAGGTCGATGCCTCCTTCACGAAACATGTTCTATTTTAACTTATGCATTGACGCATTAGGAAGATAGGTCAATGCATCCTTCATGAAATGAGCTTTTTCTACTACTGAGGCTTTATTACTTTGACGCAGTATCATTGATACATCGACTCCATCTTTATGA
The DNA here is from genome assembly GCA_024336825.1 of Amorphophallus titanum. Classification (NCBI taxonomy): domain Eukaryota; kingdom Viridiplantae; phylum Streptophyta; class Magnoliopsida; order Alismatales; family Araceae; genus Amorphophallus; species Amorphophallus titanum. The sequence continues at coordinate 3,740,744 of JANBPO010006173.1, forward strand.
AGTCTAGATTCTTGTGTTGTTTAAGAGGCCAAATCCTATCTCATTCGTTGGATTTTATTGCTTCAAGAATTTGATTTGGAGATCAGAGACAAGAAGGAGTTAGAGAATGTTGTGGCAGATCATTTGTCAACGATAGTGATTCTCGAGACTGCTCCTATGTCTGATTCATTTCCAGATGAACAACTTCTATCTATCTCTCACACTTCAACCCCCTAGTACTCTCACATTGTCAATTAACTGACGATAGGATAAATCCTGGGTGGGTGGACTAAGCAGGAAAAAGATCAGTTCTTCTCAAAGGTCAAGCACTATTTTTGGGAGGACCCAGAGTTGTTTCATATGGATCCTAATCAGATTATACGAAGGTGTGTCCCTAAAGAGGAGCAGCAATCTGTCTTGAATTTTTATCATAATCTTGCTTGTGGGGGACACTTTTCTGGTAAAAAGGTAGCAGTGAAAGTTTTACAAAGTGGATTTTATTGGTCTACATTGTTTAAAGATGCGTATGACTTTGCTAAAATAAGTTTGAGGTGTGAAGCGGTGGGCAATAATCCTAAGAGAGATATGATGCCGCTTAATCCCATTCTGGTAGTGAAAGTTTTTGATGTTTGGGGTATTGATTTCTTGAGACCATTTCCACGTTCTTTCGCGAATGAATACATCTTGGTGGCGGTTGACTATGTTTCTAAATGGATTGAAGCAATAGCCACAAGGACCAATGATCATAAGGTGGTAATTAAATTTGTGAAGAAGAACATTTTCTCTAGATTTGGGTATCCGAGAGCTATAATTAGTGATGGGGGTTCTTACTTCACGCGCTCTCAATTCCGAGCTTTGCTTCGTAAATATGGCATCACTCATAAGCTCGCCACCCCCTTTCATCCCCAAACTAGTGGCTAGGAAGAAGTTTCCAATAGGGAGATAAAGAACATTATGCATAAGACAGTTAGGCTAGATAGGAAAAACTAGTCTGATAGGCTAGATGATGCATTGTGGGCCTATAGAACTACATTTAAAGCTCCCATTGGCATGTCACCATATCGCCTCATTTTTTGGAAAGCCTGCCACTGACTTGTAGAGCTTGAACATAGAGTATATTGGGCCATTAAGTAAGTCAACTTTGATCTCACTCAAGCTGGGTCCCAAAAAGCTCTACAACTTAATGAATTGGAGGAACTGCGTAACGAGGCCTACAAAAATTACAAAATTTATCAAGCTAAAACCAAGGCATTTCACGATAAGCAAATTCACATGAAATATTTTCAAGCTAATCAAAAGGTTTGACTTTTTGCCCGGGGGGCCGCGGCCCCCCCCCCCCCCCCCCCACCCCCCCCCCCCCCGGGGGGGGGCCATTTGCCGGCCCCCCCCACCCGGGCCCAAACTCCCCCCGGGGGGGGGGGGGGGGGGCCCTTCCAAGCCCCATCCCTTGCTGGTCATTTGGGTGCATCGTCGGGTGGGGAAGGCCACCCGCCGCACACTGTTGAGGCCCACTAGGTCTGCCCGGCTACTAACCCGTCATCTTCTTACTTGTGCTACCCTGATAACCCGAGTCCAAGTACCCATTTGACTTACCTGAAGCCGCCAACCACTTGCTGGAGCGTGTCGGGTTCCACAGGGCCCGATGTTGTTATTGGCCACAAAGTTATACATATATGTATACATATATGTATGTATTCAAAATTCAATGATGTTCTTTTTGAAAAGAAACATTTTATATGAGATTTTATTCCGTGGGTGCGCATCGTATCAGACGATTTGGGTTCAGGTGCTAGACCTTTCCCCACTGACCGCAGTCAGTGTTAATTTATATCGACCTAACGCCCGAACACCTTTGTTTAACTGTCAAAGAAATCTCAAAGTACCCTACATAGGTTCAGATGTTGAGGGCATGCTCGCTTGGGTGACTCACAATGACCACTTGTTTACCACCGACAGACTAACTAGACTAGGGTTTCATCAAAGGCCTCTTAAGTTTAGGCAGAACCACAGAATTTAGGAATATGAATGCAATTGCGCAAAAGCCATAGACATTTTTGAAGTGACGGGAGGTTTCCTAGACCCTGAGGGTATTTTGATAATTTTACATTTCTAAGGGTATTTTAATAGTTTTACCAGACCAGGGGTATTTTGAAATTTCTGGATTAGAAAGGAAGTAGGATAGGGTCACTGACTTCCCAAGGTGCTGAGGTCATTTATGGAGAGTTTTAGGGGGCTACTAGATCATTTCTAGGTCATAAGGATATTTTAGTAATTTTACTAGACCTGAGACAGACTTAGGTTAGAGGTGACACTTTAGGTACAAGGTTGAGCCGACAAGCTCCCTATGTAAAAGAACAATAATGGGCTTCATAGAAGGCAACCGTGCATTGATTCTCAAAAGAGGAACATATATGCAATTTTCTAAAAGTTGAGGATTATCCGTTAAGTCTCCTGGGCATACACATGAGAGAAGGCAACTAAGTGCACTCAAGATTCATGTAAGTACAAGAGTTGTCGTCAAATTGTCAACTATACACAAGAGGTCTCCGCCCAGACATGGGACATGAAGGCATAGTGATTGATCATCATTTTTATGACTCAAGGAATATATTAAGCTGTGCATCCCAACATCTACGTCAAGGCATTAGTCTTACAATGTCTGCATACAAGCTGGTCCACAGACTGGACTCCCATTCCTCAACAGTATATGATATGCCCCATGCATGATTAACTAGATGCATCTGAAACGTTAGAAGTTAAAAAAAACATTTAATTTCAGCATCTATATGAACGCTGAAAATACGCAACGAATCATTCCAACAGTCTGTAAATAGTGCTAGTGGACAGACAGTGCATGTGACTTTCTCCAAGTGAAATATGATCAGTAGTATAACAGCTAAAGATAGATGAGGCAAGATGCTTCTAACCTTCGGGAGAAGCACATTCAATTAAGGGAGTTTCTGACGTTGGAAAAGAAGGAGAGAGGCATGAAGACTTCCTGGCATCAATCAACATTGCTATAACTTCCCTCATGGTTGGTCTGTCAAGTGGGGATTCGTTGGTGCAGAATAATGCGATTTTAAGGACTAAAGACATCTCCTCAATTGTGCTCCTGGAGCTCAAATCCAGTCTAACATCAAAGACCGTTGTTGGCACCATGTCAAAAACTGACCTCCTCACCCAAGTAACAAGATCACCTCCACGATCAGGGGGTTGAACTGGAGACTGCCCCGTGATTAGTTCCAATAGAACTACGCCAAAACTATAGATGTCACATTTTTCTGTGACTTTCATTGTAAAAGCGTACTCTGAAAATGAAAAGAGAGAATGACTAAGCATAGAAGAATGTAGAATATTCAACAAAAGGAAATAGTAGAGCATATATTTTGCAATTGATGTTAACAAACTAGCAAAGAAGCAGAGTACTGCACCCCCCCCCCCGACACACACACAAGAAAAAAGGGAAGAATAATATTAGGCAGGCTCAAGAAATGCTGTATTGGATGTCAACATCATCCCAAAAAGCTGTATGGGATCATGATAATCTTTATACATCTTAGAAAGGACTTTAAAATTTATTCATTTATCCATTCAATATGATTAAATTAACACAATAAGAACAATGCAAAACATACATGCAAGGAAGGCGGAATCGGGGATCGGGATCGGATCGCCCGGTCCCAAACCGATCCGGGTCGGTGGGATCGGCCAATCCCGGACCGATCCCGGCAAAGTCAGACCAATTGACTTGGCTATTTGTGCCTTCAGGTGTCTTTCTAGAACTGTGGTTGCTGGGCCTCTTTTGTATTGTTTTCCCTTTTATTTCCTTTTTGTTTCTACTGTGAAGATTTGATTCAATGAAGCAAGGAGGTGAACCCTCTGTCTTGTACAAATTTGGTTCATCTGATTACCCCATTCTCAGGTGTTATATTTTGTTTTGATCCCCTCCCTCCCGTCTCCCCATAGCTTCCAATGGCAAGGATTTTCTCTTTCAATGTAGATAAAGTATGAATGACCTAGATAATTGTATAAATGGATTGTAATTTGAAATGGCCTTGTTGGAAAACCTTTTCTGGAGCCTCCTCTGCAGCTTTGGGCTTGGAGAGTCTACAGGATAGTTGAATAGCATTCATGTCTGAACTTATGGTGATTCCCTGGTTCCACAGCAAATTTAACTATTCTGTGACAGCTTGCAGTTGCATTGTGAAATGAGGCGGGGAGCCTGGTCCATGTCTTTGTTGGTGCATCCAAGCTTTGTATTGGCATTTATGGCCACTGCCAAGTGGCCAATTGTCATCATTTATGAGGACAAGGAACAATACTAGCTGCTGTGCTTCGGTGATTCCAAGAGTGTCCAACTGTTTCTCCTTTGGACCTCCCTTCCTTCTCTTCATCAGTCAAACTGCTTACAGGAGTCTCCTCCGAGGAACACCATTGGAAAGAAATGCGGTCATTTCCCATTTCTCACTAATTATGGGTGTTGGTTCTATTTCAGTGGTGGGGATCATACTGTCCCTGGAGGGAGCATAGCATGGGACGTGACCACTTGTACATGAAACTTTTTTTTTTTTTTTTTGGCTATAGGCATCCACTTAAATATGTGAAAGAAAGCAGGGTACTTGTTCTCTTTACCTGTTTCTAAGGTTGTCGACTGGTGAGATACAGTGCAAATAATGGAGTGTAGAAATATGCCTCTCATCTGCTATCTGTTAACTACTACTTACTAGTAAGCCTTGCGTCTGAAGCCCTTTCTTTTACCCGGATAGAATGGATTATCGTTAAGTTTTTCAGGTAGTTATCGACAAACATATATTTCAAGTTTAATGGGCAAATTAGCTCATAAACTCTTCTATTTAAATTAGATTTCGAATGTAAATAAAGTAACAACTAACAACAAGATAATATGAGTTGTCTAGTTTGAGAGATCAAAATACAGGGATTAGAAAATGTAATGTTTCTAATGTTTTATGCTCTGTATATGATGGTCTCAATGTCTGCTTTTGGATTTTAATCTGATGGCTAATATCAATAATATATAAAATGTGAACTTCATTTATAATGGTGTCTCTTAGGCAACAAATTCAACTATAACATTATCTATTTCTATGTCCGAGTTCTTGGCACAACCTTATTTTTGGCTGTCTGTGGAGATCAAATTGAATAAGAATCTGCTTCCATACCCATTGAGTGTATGAACATTCAAAGAAGAGATGATCTTGAGATTTATTGGCCTTCTTGCATGGTACACACATACTCGGAAGGTGGTATTCCTTCCTTTGAAGATTTTAAGCTGTGGACAATTTATTAAGTACTACTAGCCAAGTACAATGAGAAGCCATTTGTGTAGTAGGATTCTTCCAGACCCACTCATGGTAGGCAAATGAGGGACCTTTTTCTCGGATTACTTCCCAGATGTTGCTAGCCTTTTTGACTTGTTCATTATGTTTCCATTTGATAACATCTCTTCCTCCATTGTGAATTTGAACTTCATTTATAAGACTCCAAGGATCTGTCATTTCCATGGAGACTGTAGTGGGAAGATTTCACTTCCCTTTTGAAATGAACATCCCAACGTTAGTAATTTTTTCAAGTTCCAGATCCTACCTGATATGGTCTCCAAAGAGTTGGTTTATACTACCTCCATTCAACCATGGATCCGACCACATATTGGTATCTTGGCCATCAGAAGTGAAGTAGGAAATGTGAGTGCAGATCCAGCTTCTGGCTTGCAGTACTCCCTTCCAAGCTGAAGAATAGTATGGCTTGATTTTATAGTCTCATATATTCTTAATGTCTAAATATTGTTTATTCTTGACCCAAACATATCTTAAAGACTACTTTTTTTAAAAGATATCCCAAAGCAACATATCCATCCAAGTTTGATTCCATTCTCTCATAATTATAAGACCCAATTCCTCCATCAGATTTAGACTTGCATATCTGATTCCAAGAGATCATATGCGTTGCTTAGTTGTACATGAGAGTTCAACTTGAACACTGGCGCGCCCATGGGACTGCTCTGCCAATGTGGGCGGCTTAATATATGTTTCATGCAGCAGCTTTGAGATTGGGAGGGCATGCAGCTTAAGGAGCATGGACACATTGGAGGAATAATTCGACAAGGCACACGTAGACAAAATCATAATTAATTGATTAATTAATTAATTAACTTATTTCTTTCTCTTTGTTCTTCAATGGAGTGCTTTTGTTCATCGCATGAACATGGCATTCTCGTGAAGTTCGTACATTATTGTATGACTAGAGTGGCATGAAATATGTCGGTGTGAATAAGATTTGTCGGTCAACTCTAATGGACCGTACTAACTTTTTAGTGGTATGATACGAACATCGTATCACTTCACATTACGAGATGTTAAGCTAGGGTCATCTGACAGCCGGGAAAGACCGGCACACTCTCGCCGCAAGGCAGCAACAATGAGCGGGCCGAGAAATGACGTAGCTTAGCGAGACAAAGCGCCGGGCATTGGATTCGGAGATGCTGGTGAAACTCCAGCCGTCAAAGTATCGGCCTGCTCACCCTCCCGCACACGCACGGTTATCCTTGCGGATGTCTCCACGCCTAGTATTGTAGGGGCGAACCTCCGAACCGGTGTATGCCGCGCGTAGGAGGTGGAGCGGTCACTGAGGGGCGAACTGGACATGTCCGGGGCGTAGCGACCTGAGCCGCAAACTTTCATCCCCGCCTTGGTAACACTTGGTGCGCAGGGCCATCCGAAAGGGTGGCCCTTGCTATGTTCACGAAATCTGTTTCGTGAACATCTCGGCAACTATTAGGGGATTCCGAAGGGTTCAGTTGTTTCCATTCTGGAAATCACTTCACCCGCCAAAGGTAGGTCCGGCGACCCCCGACGATCCCGAACCGCTTCGACATCTTCCCGGCGTCCTCAAGCGCCTGAAACCGACGCGACAGCCATTGCCGGTTCTTCCCCAGCCGCTTCGCCTCCTCCTCGATCGTAAGCTCTCCCGGCTGCCTTGGCTGGCCTTCCTCCGCCGAAGCGAACAGGAGGGCGTCTAGGGCGCTCAGAGAACTCCTTGCGGGCTGATCCACACCCCTTGTTCGTTGGTTACGTGCCATGCTTTCCAGTCGCCCGTTTTCGTGTTGATCATGCCGTATAGCCAGCCCTGCCTCCATCCGAGCTTCGCCGGTGTCGCCTTCGCGTAGGTCAGCTTCGACAGGTCGGCCAGAGCCCCGCAGGAATGAGATGCACCGCCGCCAATGTGCCGCGCCGAATACTCGTCCGGCTTGTGAACGTGGCCGTGGATGCAGTCGCCCCAGTTCTCAAAGTGCGCCTTGGCCGGATACATCGTGGAGCGGAAGCCGTGGATGAACCGTGGCCCGCCCTCCGGCAGACGCAGGAAGGAGTTCACCTCGTATTCAACCCACTTGATCCGGCGCTTGCGGAACTCGTCCTCCGCCTCGCTGGCAAGTTCCGCGCATCGCTCCTTGAGCATGCCGTCCACGCAGTTCCGCGCCCGCTGCCATACCCGGTCGTCGTGATTCCCGAGCGTCAGGTATTGCGGCTTGAAGCGATCCAGGAATGCCAGACCGGCCTCGTAGTCCGCCCCGATGCCGTGCATCTTGTCCTCAATGCTCGCGGCCTTTCTCAGCGCGGCGAAGTCCCAGATACAGTGCGAATCACTCTCAGGATCGGCCGAGTTAGATCGAGTCATAGTGAGTGAGAGAGAGAGAGAGAGAGAGAGAGAGAGAGAGAGAGAGAGAGAGAGAGAGAGAGAAGGGGAGAGAGAGAGAGAGGATCGAGTTGGGCTGAATCAGATGCGACTCGATCGCATCGTATCATATCAGGAGGATCCCGATCCGGTACGACTCAGCGAGTCGGCAAACCTTGATCTGAACACAATCCATCCAATAGATCCACACTGACAAGAACATCGCCAACGACACCGGCAACCATGACTGTCCGGGCGACAAGTTCTTCGACCCCTCTCCCTTGGCAACATTATTTAAGTGTGACAATAAAAAAGATGAGAAAAAATATATGCCACTTTAATGTCAACCACACATTTATACGTGAACAATAGAAAAATTAAAAATATGACTACGTACTGCGGGCATGGCACCATATATCCATACCTACTGGGGTCTGTCAATTTGGCAATGATATGGAAAAAAACGTACGCCGCGTTTGGTAATCCGTTGGGTTGGGATTTCAACGTTTAAAATCTCTGACATCATTTAAGTGTTACCACATGTATGTCCCAAGATATTGGCTTCCATGTCATAAAAAATCTCTCCGGAAGAGAGATAAAGACACATGACTCCGAATCTTTTAAAGTCGGGAAAGGGAGCTTCCCAAGATTATGGCATCATTATGATTCACCTCCTGTCGGTGGGTTTGTACGGTGCTAGAAGTTTCTAAAAAATGAATACAGCGAATGTGTTACCAAACGCTGTCTTAGGCAAAGGCAAGTGTGCCAACATATGAAATCATAACTAATCATTGATATACTGAATTGCTGAGAAAGACACTAAATTGCTGAGAGGGCAAATGAAAAAGCTTTAAACTTTGGCATTGATAATCATTGATACACTGAATTGCTGAGAAAGACACTAATAAAAGGATTCACCTGTAAGAAGTCAAATGGAGTATCAGAGATACATCAAAACCTCAACTCTGTGCAGGAACCACCACCAGCAGCTTCACACAGTCACTGAGCTCAACAACATGCATCAGAGCCTTATTTGCATCAGACTAAAAGAAATTTGAATGTATCTTTACAAATCTGAAATTTATTGCACTCAGATTCAGATGTATGATTCTATGTATCCTTACCAATCTGAAAAATTATTGGACTCGGATTCAGATGTATCTTTCTTTTTGATATCTAAACAGAGTTGAGTTGGAACCAAGTACATCAGATCCAAAGTCAAACGGAGCAATAGGCCGCGAGGGCTGCTCTATCAACTGAGGTGAGTAATCCTTGTGCTGACAGATCGGCAGAGATGCGCTTCCATTCAGCTTTTGCTGCCTTGGATAGATGCTTTGGGCAGGTGGGTGTTCCCGAGAACGTCGGCTCCGTATTTTTCCGCCGATTACGCGTGCCTTCAAGATCGTGAAGTGCGCTGGGCTTCGGTTTTCTTCCTGCTCGCATTGTTTAGCCATTGCGCCGCTACTTCGGAAGCGACGTATTTCATCATCAGAGGTGGAACGCTCATCCCGACTAGATACGAACCGATGTGTGGCGACCTAAATTGATAGTCATCTGGAAATGAACCGAAACGAACGATCTCACGCAAGGTCAGCTTGCGACATTCGCTCCAGTGGAGGAGATCGCCATGGGCTTGCGCAGTCAGTGTCGGCGCCGGACGGCCGCCGTCTAAGCGGCAGCGAGAAAAGTGGCTTACCGATTCACCGAGTCGTGCTCTAACTGTGTCAAAGTATTCGCCGGGTTTGGCTTCTGGCCAGTATCGTTGCATAGCGACTGTAGGCTTTGTTCTGGCATTCTCTTCTGTAGTCAAAGGCGATAAATCAGATGTAGCCTCAGCAGCCGAAATATGTTCTATCGCCGGCCGTAGTACCAGCTTCGGAGCTTCTATGTCGTCACGAATGGCACAGAAAAATACCCGTTCGCGTGCTTGCGGTACTCCGCAATCAGCAGAGTTGATGAGGAATACTTGAGGGCGATAACCAATCTCACGGAATCGCTCAATGACCAACTTTGTGTAGCCCTTGGCATTGCCGAACAACATTCCGCGGACGTTCTCTGCGATAGCTACTTTCGGCCGTAGTTTATCGACCAGACTCAAGTAATCAAAGAATAGGTCGGAGAGTACCTGCTTTGATTGACCTTCCCTGAAGTGCTTCAGTTTGCCCCAGCCCTTTTCACGTTTGCCAGCCATTGAGAATGTAGAGCAAGGTGGAGAGCCATCAAGAACATCGAGGTCGTAGAGTTCCGAAGGTAGATCAGTGCGGGTCAGCAACTCGCTAATTGGACATAGAAAGTAGTGCCGAGGTTTTAGATTTCGCTCGTAGTGCCACTGCATTTCAGGGTCAATATCGTTGGCGGCAATCACTTCGTAGCCCGCAAGCTTGTAGCCCATTGACGAGCCACCACCGCAGGCAAATGTACTCATCACTTTTAGACCGTTACTCTGGATTGCTTCCAGGTCAGAGAGGTTCCAGCCGATATTACTTATCAATTTAATTTCCAAACTTGATCTAGGACCCGCGAAAGCGCTCCGAAACCCACGAATTCTGATCCAAAAATTCAGGATGTTACAGTCTTGCCCCCTTACAAAAAATTCATCCTCAAAATTAGAAGCAACGATCGTCTCACCGGGGAAGAACGATTCATCTAGCTAGCAACACTCCCAGAGCTCTAGGTGCAACCTCAATTCTCACGAAAACACAGCTCCTAAGGGACACAGCCAGACCATGATCACGAGAAAAATCATCCCACTCCATATCCCAAAATACATTGATTCTCAGAGTGAGCATGGCACACAAAGAACACATGTTTGGCACCACCTCAGCTACAATGAAACTCCAACCATGGCATCACTGCCACCATCTCTCATATCGAGGAGACGCAACCCTCGTCATGAAACTTGTTACTGATAAAATCCATGCTTGGCAGACCAACCAACCATAAACTTCTCAACTTGCTGACAAACCTCATGCCCTTCGCAAGAACAACCATCTCTAAGCCTTGACCAGCTCAGGCAGTCCCCTCTATTGACTACCATGACTCCATCAATGCCTCGCCACAGACAGTCTCAGATATGGCAAGCTGCCAAATGTCACTGGACCAACTTCGGTCCCAGCATAGACCTCTTATAAACCCAGATCCAATCTGGAGAGAAGGCATATTATAACTGGCCACCCAAGGCCTCGCTTGCACATGGCTCTCGCCATTCTCAATTCACTACAACTGACATCTTCTGCTTGTGAAAATCCATCCACCAGCCATTAGTTGCTCGTCAATGGGGAAACTCTTACTTGCTCGACTTTCCTTTACATACTCCTTCACCAGGGCCGATATCCTCATTCTAAACCTTAACGACCCATCTATTGAATCTTGCACTAATCATTATCATTTCTCGAGTCAATCCTCACTCGGACACCACATCTGATTCTGATCCCCATGTCAACTCTACCCTGTCAGGATAGTACAGTGAACCTAAATGGCAAGATTTTACAATCCTCGGTCCACATCAACTCTGGACTCAGACTTATAGGGAAATCCTCCCATGTTGGCCACCAAACCAAGGCTCTCATTGACGGCATCCCTTCTGGGACCTCTGTACCTAGGCCTCGTCCATTATGCAGTCTTATCAAATCTTCACCACAATTATTCCAAATGGACACCTGCCAATCCTGGCTTCACTTTTGCCATAGAGCCATAGGACACAACCTGAATAATCCATGGCACATATCTCCAAGACAGACGAGTGCCATCCTCTACCATAGCAACCTAGTTGACAACACTGCAATCAATCTAGATTGACCTCGAAACATCACAGATTCTTGCCACAACTGGGTCCTTCCCTCAACATTTGGAATTCTCAGACTCAACTGAACCTTTTCTAGACATTATCACCGCTGACCACTCGGCTAGCCTCACCAAATGCTCACAGCTACCAACTAGGACTCACAAATCCTTCTCTCAGAAGTCACATCGATCTCTAGGACCATAATACCATCCCAAGGACATAGCTCCCAACATGAGTAGAGCACCTAGCTTACTGACTCTGAACATCATGTCCTCATCCTCTGACAGGTTGTTCCTTAGCAACCCCCAACTAGGACTATCACTAAACACCTGATGTCGCTTCCAAGGGAGCATAGGGTACTCATCCAGCACACTTGTTATCATATTTACCCAACTCTCTATCCTGCCAGTGCCACGAACCACAATGCCTCAAGTAATGACACAACAACGACACACAACCAAAAGAAACCTCGTACCGAGGAAATGACCTTTTTCTCATCGATCAAAAACCTTCAACACTCAACTGATTCTTTGGGATCCTTCCAATTCCTATCATCAACACGATATTGGGCCTGTGGGTTATGGGCCCACCATGCTTTCACTACACACTTTATGCAATGTGCATAATCATCATAGGCAACTTAGGATTTGCCATCCCGATAATCCTCAACTCGGCTGGCTGACTCTAGACAGCAGGGTGAGGAAAGCTCAATTGCTTCAAACCTAGAGCCCAGACTCTCTCTTGGTTGAGTGATGTGAGACGACCCAGGGATGCAATGGGACGACCCAAGTGATCCTTGGACCTAGGTTCGCAAGCACATACACAAGACAACAGGCTCGATTTTGGCAGACTCGCTCACGTGGTGCGCACTCTTTCTCGAAGGTAATTCGGGATGGTGGTGAAGGTCTGGGGTGGGACCTCACCATTCCAAGGGCTTGGTTATGCCAAGGGTGATCCCCGGAGGGGTTGGGATACCCACATTCGTGGGCGGCCAGCACGTCGAGGGCTTGAACAGGTGGTAGCTCTCTCAACTCTCCTTGCGGTGGAGCACACACAAACAAGATAACTTGGGAATTGGCACTCACTTTCCTCCCGACGGATAGTAAGATGTGATACTAGCTAAGCAAAGAAGATACCAGAAAGGGTTAACCATGCACTCACCTGATCGGTTTGAAGAAACCGATCCCAGCCAGAGATGAGGGCGAGTAGGAAAGTGTGGGAGTCGCTACCCACACGCTGCGTCGGGGTAGCTTGACCTATGAAATACGGTTATAGCACTACACCACGCGTAGGAGGGTTGATCTTGGGGTGGGGATGAGATTAATTAAAATCAAAATATACCTCCTCACAGGGAGGGGCACTCAGCCGGCCAGGCGGGGGAGGGGAAGTGACGCTAGAAAATCACCATGTCGAGTTCTGCCGATGCTGCTAGCTTCTGGAACCACCAGACAGATAGTCGAAGATGTTACCGTCACGATCACCACCGAACTCCAAATGGGCTAAAACCAGTGTAGAAAGTCTTGTACTTTACCCAGGAGGAAGCCTGAATTTTCTTGAATTCCCCTGATGATGTTGCTGGTCGGGGTAGGACCTGGAACATGGCTGGACTGCTCTGGTTCTGGCTGCTTCAGCACCACTGCATCAGGAAGACAAGGTAACCTCGGGTGCTCCTGGGCTCTGATTCAGGCATGGCTAGAGTCGTTGGATCCTTTGTCGACTACTCTTCGAAACAGGACCCACGGGGACACCAGAGGAAGTCAGAGTAGATTAGGAGAGCTCAAACAGTGGACAGGGGTCGGTTCAGTCCTGGATGGGACAGAACTGTGCACCCTGGGGAGGAAATTAAGAACTCACTTGTCTGGGGTCCAATCGGGAAGTCACTTCTCGGTACTGGAAGGTGACTCATCGTAGAAGATCTCGGCCAAGCCCTGCCTCCAAATCCTTAGATGTCCGACCGTGGGAGCTTCTGCACACAACTTTAGGTTGGCAGTCTGGAGGAAGACGCGTAGTCGGGGGAGATTGGCTCCATCGGGCAGACACGATCTCTGAATGGGACAAGACCACTTCCGTTGCGAAGAAGATAGTGATACACTTCTGACGGTACCTCTTGGGCTTTCAGGGATGGCAGGATGCTGTCATGGCCAGAGCTGCACGTGACTGGTTCTTTGCAGGTCCACAGCTACGAGCAGGCCTCCGGTGTATCTCCAAGAGGACAAGGGAAGGGGGTGAAGGGATGATGCCAAATGGAGCTGAAAGAGGGTCCCGCGCCGTGTACTGCGTGGATGCCAGCAACTGGGAGAAGTCAAACATGGACTTGAGAAGGTCCCTCTTCTTCTTGCTGGGGAGGTTGCTGCTAGGTTCTAAGGGAGATGACATCCGCTCTCTTCTTCTGTTCTCCTGATGTTGATTTCGTAGGTCATTAATGACCCACTCAACCCATCCACAGTGAGTGTCGTGAGGTCCTTCAAATCCTTGATGACGGTTGCTTTTGTATGCCACTAAGGTTACAAGGACTATAGAATCTTCCTCACCAACTCTTGGTTAGTGTAATCATTTCCCAATGCTTCTAGCCCATTGGTGATTTCACTCAACCTAGCGAACATCTGTGAAATCGACACATCGGGCTTCATTATGAATAGCTCGTAATCACAGATTAAGAGATTCGCTTTCGTTTCCTTTACTTCGGACGTGCCTTCATAAATTAGCCTCAGCTTCTCCCACATTTCCCACGTAGATGAACACATGGAGATGGGTGAGTATTCATTTGGATGTATAGCACACTGGATGATATTCATAGCTTTAAAGTTAGAACAAGACTTTCTAGTGTGTTCTTCAATCCAATCATCCTCATCAACAAGCAATTGATAAGGACCCGTACTAACAACCCTCCAAACATTGTATTCCTGTGCTCGCAAGAACATAGTCATCCAGTTCTTCTAGTATGGGTAGTTTGATCCATCAAAGAAATGAGGTCTATGAATAGAATGTCCATCCGAGAGCATTCCCTTACTGGCCATTTCCTAAGGATCTTTTCTCTACAACCGTTAGATAGATGTAAAAATAGAGACTTGCTCTGATACCAGATTGTTGGCCGAGAGATAGCACGCAGATAAGAAGGGGGGTTGAATTATCCCCAAATCACAGTAACAAAATTTTAAACAAATTGCAAAGTTAACAGAAATTGATCTAAACTAGTATGAATTAAAACCTCTCTCGAGCTCACCAAACTCACATGATTATGACAGACATAATGAACGATCAAGCACACAACCACAATGCATGTGGTACTTTTAGGTGGTTCGGTCGGACACCAGTCCGCCTACATCCACCCCTCACGAACTCGGTGAGGCTTCGGAAGAAGAACTACAAGGGATATAAAACCCTTCACTCCGTGAAGACGGACAACAGATAAAACCGAACTAGAAGAGGCTTACCTGAGAGAACAGACCATCTACCCCCCCTGACACCTGAGAGAAGAGACCGAGGCAGAGAGAGCTCAAGGGAACAGAAGCTAATCAATCACATTACTCGATGAAAAAATCTATATCTCTCTCTCTCTCTCTCTCTCTCTCTCTCTCTCTCTCTCTCTCTCTCTCTCTACTCAAATCAGACCAAAGTATATTGATGCAGGGCTAACATCCATAAAGATCAAATCACAAATATTTGCTGAGCATACGTATCTACGTCAAGATGCCACAATCATGCCAACTTGAAGTTACAAATAGCAAATAAAACACTCCAAATTGTGCAACAGTGGACGGACATCACCTGGTTGATTTGCAAAGAAATAAAGCACTGTACTGACAAAGAACTCCCCGTATAATAGCCTGCTATGGTTGTCATGTGTTCTGCTTGGGTTTTTAAGTGGAATAGGGAGACAACGAAAGGAAATTAAATGGTGGAATGTGTTGACACCCATTTTTTGTCGATAAGTTGAGTCATTCCTCTTGCCATTATTTGTTGATGTCTCGAGTTGTCCATTACTTATAGGCCTATTTCAGGCACGTCTTTGAGTTTGTTTTATGGGTACCTCCCTCTCTGGCTCGGTCTGCTTTGATTTAGGGCTTAATGGGCCTTGATTTTGTTTGGTTTATCACATTTTATGAAATTCAAGCGTCCAGGGATTGAACGGTCACTTGATGGGCCATCCAGTCACTAGGCGGTTGGCTTATAGCCGTTCATATATTTTATGGATATTTAGGTGATTTTTTGAATTTCCACCGACAAGCAACTGCACAGTTTGAGTATAGCCACCCAACCCCATTGTACGGTGTGTACTTAGCCATCCAATTCTCAGAGTCCTAAGTTCATCAGATTTTCAGATAATTATCTATTTATCTATTTTCTTTGGATTTATCACCGACGTAGCCTACACGGTTGCCGTTGGACCGCCCATGAATTGAGTGGTCTAGTAATAGACCGTTCAATCCGTAAGAGTCCAACGGTGAAATAGTCTGCCAGTTTGATGGATATTTGATAATATTTTTGATTTATTTATTTTCCACCGAAAGCCCTGAACGGTCCTCCAGTGGATCGTACAATAGGCTGGGCGGCCTATCGAACGACCGCTCAATGACCCGGTTTCTGAGGATTTAACGAATTTTCCCTCTCCATCCATGGTTTAATCCCCAACTTATCCCATCATTTTCTCCACGGATTCTCCATCAAATGAGGTGCTGTTTGAACTGGATGAGAGAGGAGAGTTTTATCTACAATTTTTTTGATAATATATTGACCTAATTTTCACTAAAAATCCTAATTCTGGGGTTAGGTTAAGGAGCCACCAAATTTGGTGTGCTTTATCACCATGCCCCCCTCTCTCACCCAAATTAATCCCTTCACCTAGATCTACCATTTGTCCCCCGGTCAAACCCCTTCTTCAGGCAGATCCCTATCTGCCCAGCACCCCTTCTAGAGTGTGACACCATGTTACAGAGTTTTTCATGGAATATCAGGCCATTGGATGGTCTTGGATTTCACATATGTCATAGATCTTTGAGTCCTCTTCGCAACTGTGCCAGCCTTGCTCCGATCCGACACTAGATCGGGGAACAGGAGCTGAGTTTGCCAGGTCACATAGGTCTGTCCCGTGACAAGACTGTGGGATAGTGTTGGGAGTTAAATCCCAATAAATATCTCGGCTCCGATCTAGCAACCGCCGCTCCCGAGAATCGACCAGGGACACTCCAGCAACATCCCAGTCAGCCACCGCAGCCAAGAGACATCCGGACATCGCCATCCCAGCAGCAGCACCCTCTTGCTATCCTGCGGGCACGGGCAGAACCGAACCGAACCGACAGTCCACCTCCGCCCAAGCACTTCACGGATGCGCCGCCCGTCAACCCAAGATTGGCACTCCCGGATCACTGTTGTAGCCTTTTACCTCCTTGCGTGGAGTGGACTATAATTTTATTGCTGTAATTATTCACATTTATTGTACCAAGAGTTATGGTTCTTTGCCAGGAAGATCTTCCCCATGCCCCGAGCGTGGAGGTACGTTTTCGCTCCTCTCTCATAGCTTTACTCATTTCGTATATGTTTGAACGTCATGCTTGCATGAGTTAGAAATTCTAGCCCGTTCAAATAACATCACCGCTATGAGAGAGCATACGTGACCCATCCCATGACCCACTCCGTGCACGAACGAGTGTTGACCACTCTTGACTCACTGCCAGTTTCTCAACCGTGCGGATCCACACATTTCCCACACTTAGGGACGTCCGTGAGCTCATGTCTCTTGTTGAGGACATATCCTTCTCTTTTGAAACTCTGTTGGTGTCGAGTTGGTCGCGTCATTGCTGGTCACATTATCAAATTGGTCGCGTCGTCACCTAAAGTCCCAGGTTTTCATCAAATCGGTACCGAGTCACATCTCATCTCGCATCAAATTGGTATCAGAACAAAGTCGAGTATAGGGTAGTCATCATAGCACAGTTTAAGTCTAGGGTCATCTATCCAAGGTGTTGCACCTCATTCCTCTATCTGGTATATGAAAAGACACTGCTGAAACGATAGGTTACGCTTATTTGGAAGGTAGCCTCCTTGCATGCCTGGATGATGGCGAGGGTCAGGGCGCGGGCCGTGAGCAGGCTCTCATCGATGGCGAGCGCCGAGGCGAGAGCCGCGTAGCCGACGACGAGGAACACCGCCACGGCGATCCAGCGCAGCAGCACCTGCGCCGCCAGGGTCGCGAGCCGTATCCAGAACGGACGCGGCAGGGTCTCGATGCGCCGGAACGGCAGGCTGAGCAGCCAATCGGCGGCGCGCTCGGCGAGCACGGCCAGAGCGAGCACGCCCAGGACCGTCGCGACGCTTTCCAGCAGGTGCCAGCGCGTCTGCGGGTCGAGCAGCATGTGCTGCGCCGATTGACCCGCCTGCGCGATCAGATTCGCATGAGTCGCGGCGGAGATCGCCTGGGCGACGGACCGGGCCTCGTGCGAGAGAGCAGAGATCAGCATGTCGCTCAGGTTCTGCGGGGCGGCCGAAGGCGGCGCCGCGGCCCGGGTGCCGGCCTGCGTCTCGATCTTGCGCAAGGCGATCAGGGAATTCAGCTTGCCGATCAGCGCCTGACGCTGGGCCGGATCCTGCAGGCTGTGCAGCAGGTTCTTCAGATCGTCATTGGACGGGACGGCGGCCTGCGTCGTCGTCGGCGATGCGGGAGGGACGGCATAGGCGAATTTCGGCACCGCGATGGCGAGAAGGAAGGCCAAGAGAAAGAATAGACGTGCGGTGCTCTGGTTCATGCCAGTCTCCTTGCAATTGATTTTGGGGCAGGACTGCCCTGAGGATCGGCGAGGGGGCCGGGTTCGCGGCGGCGCGCCTCGTGCTGGAGGAAAGGGTCGTGTCCGGTGCCGTGGATGGCGCTTCCGCCCAAGGGCGGAAATCTGTCGCGTCGGACTCCTTCCTGGAGATTGATGGAAAAAGCGGGCCGGCCCTTTCCGGGCACGACGGCTCGCGCCGACAGCCGGCCGGGCGGGCTACGCCCGGCCGCTGCCCCTAACCTCGGTCATTTCCGCCGTGGCGGACAAGCTTTTTTGGACGGTCAGCGCGTCCGGCGTCGGAGGCGCAGGAAAGTCGGCGGGCGCCCTTGCGTGATGCCCTTCGCCTCGTAGCGGGTCTGCGGCCAGTCCTCGGGCCGGGTCTTCCAGTCTTCGGGCCGGCGCACCAGCCAGTCGAAAGCCGGATGGTCGCAGGCGGTCGACAACATGGCGCGCGGACCCAAGGCCGCGACCGCGCGCGCGGCGGCCTTGCCTTCTTCGGTGCCGAGCGTGTCGCCGAGCTTGCCGGCCCATACCTTGCCGTCTTTTTTGGCGATTCATGATCTCAGACTACCCAAAAATGAGAATTGGTTGAGTCGGTGGGTTCAGGCTTTCAGGGTACAACTTGCCATGCGTTCTAGTGGGAATCCCAGGCTCGTGGGGACTTAAAGAGGTCACGTAATAGCGGTCCTTGTCTGACGGAAGGAATATCTGACAGAGAATCCTGACTATCACAAGATTGAAGGTGTAAAATGTGAAAAATGGAGTGAATGATAAGTCACCACCATCGGAGTGGCATGACCTTCAAACAGTCCTAATAATGGAATGAATAAAATCCAACAAGTTATGAATAGCAATTAGAAATTCATGGACCAATTCTTTGGTGAATATTATACTATGCATTTTTCTTTTGATCACAAGATGGCAAAAGAACTATAACCAATGAGGTATAATCATGGTAATAATTCAAAGTTAACATTTCTGTTTTAATGACCCTAGTTACAGTGTGTTTCTGTGACACAATAACCAGAGAACCTACAGGGAAAATTGTTGTCAAACGAGCCATACGTTATAGGAAACATGATCAAAATCCCTGCTGACAAGGCTAGAATGTGGTCTCGTTAAGGCTGCCTACATAAGGAGATGGTCATGGGTCCGTATTCAATATAAATCCCCCCCCTTTTTTTCAAAAAGAGCCGCTAGGTGGCGGTCTATCGGGTGACCAAAGCTCTAAGATTGCGGTCTCTAGAACGGCCACCTTATAGTCCCAAATCCGAACAACGGCGAGTTCCGACATACCTCAAGTGAAAGCATGATTGCGATCTTTACACTACATAAAAATTATGCAAACATATACCAAAAGAAAGTGTGTTTAGAAATGGACAACATGGTATGGTTTGATAAAGTTTTTGCCTGAGAGACAACTACCTTTAAGAGCGAGAAAGAAAGTCGAAGCCGATGAAACCCTAAATACAGACCTCTCCTTCCTTGCCACACCACGCTCCTAAATGCACACACCATTAGCTGCTACGGCCAAATGGAGCTCTCGTGAGTGTTGGGCTCCGAGTTATAGGGTAGGGGTCGAAGGAGGGGTCGAGATATGGATGGGAAAAGATAGTGGAGATTCATCTGCGTAAAAAATGCGCTTGACCAGGTCACGTTGCCAAGTCTTCATAATTCTACCGCCCTAGTTAGGGTTTGTGCAAGGAAATAAAGGGGAAATGGGCTTCTAGATTGGGCCTATGATTTGGGTCTGGATTGAGCCCATGAGAGCTCGAATTGGGCTCAAATTTGGGTAGGTTAAGGTTAATCTAATGAAACTCCAACGATTTTTTTTTGATGTGAAAGCTTTTGTAATAGTAAATGCTGACTAGACTATTCCTTACTGCCTTTAGTGCAATTTACCCACTGTACTTGTAGTTGTTAGGAAAGTACCAATTTTCTCTATAGATATCTCGCACGCCGATTGGCTAGATATCTGATGAGGCGTCTTTCCATTTTCCAACGTTTTGAATGACTTGCACTTCGCGTGTCCCCCTGGGGAAATTGGGGAAGGCGAGGTGACCGCCTTAGGGAAAAGGCTCCTTTAGCGTGTTTTTAAGGGGAGAATCATTTAAGGCAACTAGCTCCACCTCGGCCTATAAAAGGACCGAAGGGCATCTCCTTTCCTTCCACCACTTAAGGCCATCCCTAACCGTCTTTCCTTCTTCCCTCTCCATGAGGTGTCATGCCGTCATTTTGGTGAAGCATGCAAGACGCTTCAGAAGACAAAGATGCAGACAATGGTAGGCGAGACGTTCTTACTACTTCAGTGGGCAGATCTGAAGGGTGTTCGACAGCCGCAGATAGATCTGAAGGGAGTTTGACGTGTCGGAGCATGTTGCCATCCTATCCCTGTACTGTCGACACTATCTAGGAGGCGGGTGGGTCAAGCTTCATTCTTTCACTGTCACACCCAGCCCCACCTTTCTTTGTTTTTTTTGCCATTGGTGACTTTCTCTCCTGCCTCTTCTCTTTCCACCGTCGATCCATCCTCTAGAGGAGCAGCTCTCCAAGCTTCCTCTCTCTTGGCCTGGATTAACCTCTTCCTCCTTCTTCTCTCTCTTACCATTCTCTTTTTTCTTTGACTCTTTGGAGGATGCCCCCTACCATCCTCTTCTTTATCATATTCCATTGGAGGGGTTTCTTCCAACGAGTTGGCAGATTACTCCCTGTGAAGATCTCAAGCAAACAAGGTCGGTCATCCCAATGGCCGAGCCAGTTTCTACATGAGGTAGAGTCAGTGGCTCGTTCTGAGAGTACCAGCCATGCTCGCATCGAGTGATCAGATTGTACCAGCGGATAATGTAATTTTGTGATGCTCGAACGCAAAGCTCGTCGTTAAAAATCCACGCACTCAATTTCAAAAATTTTATACTCACAATAAAATTAAGATTTAGAGTCTAGTGATGAATATGGGCCGATCTCATGAGGAGGCTACTATTTTGAAGTTGAAAATCCTATTTTTTTTGAAACAATTAAAATTGTGCAAGAGGAACATCTATCTAAAGAAGCATGGAGGGGTAAAGGAGAGAAATAGGGAGAGAGAGAGGAGGATATCCATATATTTCAGCTGAGGGGTTAGTTGACTCGGTCTTGTTCAGGTACACGTGTTAGGAGTGCTTAAAGGTTCTCTCACATGTGCCCATTTTATGCCTTTTAACCACAAACTAGCATGGGTTTCGGATCCTGAACCTGCGAGTTCATTTTTAGGGCTTCAACTTGATCCTCCGGCGATGGTCAACTCAGAAGGGCTTGATAGTCGACTCTAGACCAGAGGTCGACTCTCGAGCCCTCAGGTGTCGACACCTGTTCCAGTGTGCAGAGACTTCTCCAGTTTTGGGATTTTGAAGGCTGCTATTTCTGATTGAATTTGATTCATCCCTCTTCTTTGGCTGATTTAATTAACAACCCATGATCCTGCATTTGGCATTTGAACATTAGATATTAGCATGTGTAATCTAATATTCATGTCAAGGAACTTCCTTATTGATGACCAACCAAGGATTAGTTTAACACAACTCATACTTTGAGGATAAGGGCCATGAGTTATAGATTGTCATCATCAAAACAAGAGGTGCACAACAAAGGTGACATACCAAAGGGAGTTTTGAATGCAGTTCTATAGGCCTACAATGCATCATCTAGTCTATCAGACCAGTCTTTTCTATCAGGCCTAACTGTCTTATGCAAGATGTTCTTTATCTCCCTATTGGAAACCTCAACCTAGCCACTGGTTTGGGGATGATAAGGGGTGGCGAGCTTATGAGTGATGCCACATTTGTGGAATAAAGCTCAGAATTGAGAGCGTGTGAAATGCGAGCCCCCATCACTAATAATAGCTCGAGGATAACCAAATCTATAGAAAATATTCTTCTTCACGAACTTTATCACAACTTTACGATCATTGGTCTCGTGGCTACTGCTTCAATCCATTTTGAGACATAATTGACTGCCACTAGATGTATTCTTTCCCAAAGGATGGTGAAAATGGTCCTATGAAATCAATACTCCAAACATTAAAAATTTATACAACCAGAATGGGATTTAGTGGTATCATATCCTTCTTCAAATTGTTGCCTACAGCTTAGCACCTCAAACAAGTTTTAGTATATTCATAAGCATCCTTGAATAACGTAGGCCAATGGAATCCACTCTCTAAAATCTTAGTCACAGTCTTTTTACCTAAAAAATATCCCCCACATGCTAGATTATGACAGAAATTCAGCACAAATTGTTGCCCCTCTATGCTCCTTAAGGACATCTAGAAGTTGAGATCCCTGAGCAGAAGTGAGGTTGGAGACAATGATGACAGGAAGCATGCAGAAGGCCGACGAGGTGGTGGGACCCAAGGCCGTCCAGATGTTGGAGGACGGCATCAACCAGATCATCCAGGACAAGGGGTTGTCATGACATCCGACAAGACCGCCGACGAGGTCTTCGAGAGTCTCAACGGCTTCGACGAGATCGCCATTGAGAAGGCGTTCGGCGAGATCACCTCGCTGAAGGACAAGCCAATGATGTTCCTGCGCGCCCTCCTCTTCATCGAGACCAGGCGCGAGGGCAAGAAGGACCCCGAGGCCAAGCAGGTGGCCATGAACGCCACCATGCGCCAACTCACCGACTACTTCCGGGCCGATGAGGACCTCGAAGCGGGGGAAGCCTAGAGGCATCTCGGGACCGGGCTGAGCGGCTAGCCGCCTTCTGCCTAGTCACCGGGGTGCCACCGAGTGAGTACCCACACCTGACCATCGGCGAACGCAACGCCTTCATCGAGCTGGCCAAGAAGAGGAGGAACTGACCATGGCCGGTCCCATCAGAATCAGCATCCTGGCCGAGGCCGAGAAGGCAACCGCCAGCGTCAAGGACTTCTCCTCGACGGTAGACACCGAGATGACCTCGGCCGCCAAGTCGATGGGTCGTGCTGAGCGTGCCACTGCCGCCCTTGACGACGGCATGGCCAGGGCCGGTGAGGGTGCCGACGCTATGGCGTCCACCTCGGCTCAGGTGGCCGGTGGTCTCGGTGACCTGGCCGGGGCTCTGGAGGCAACCGGTGTCGTCTCCGAGGGCACTGCCATGCAGATGGAACTGGGAGCCACGGCCATCATGGGCATCACCGGTGCCTCCGACCTGGCGAACGCTGCCTTCGAGAAGATGCCCCGCCTTCAGAAGGCCATCGGGGTGGCCACCAAGTTCATGCTGGGGCCGTTCGGCATCATCCTGGCCATCGTCGCGGCCGTGGCCGCGATCTTCGTCGTGCTGTACAAGAACAACGACCAGTTCCGGGCGTTCGTCGACGAGAAGCTGGTGCCTGCCCTGAAGCGGCTGGGCCAGATGTTCATGACGGCCATCAAGCCCGCACTGGATCAGTTGTGGCAGACCATCCAGACGGCCGTCCTGCCTGCCCTGGCTCAGGCCTGGCGGATCATCCAGGCCAAGGTCCTGCCGATCCTGGCGCGGCTCTGGCAGACCTTCCAGGCGCGCATCCTGCCGGTCCTGGTGAAGGTCGCCGCCTTCATCCTGGGCAAGGTCGTACCGGCCCTGATCATCTTCTACGCGCGCTACCTGACCACGGTCATCCGAGTCAAATGTGCAATTATGTTCAACAAATGATCACAGATGAAGTAACAAAACAATTGCATGATGATATCTTTTGGTGTATGTTATTTGCAGATGATATTGTCTTAATTGATGAAAGTATTAGCTTTAAATGCTAAGTTAAAGCGTTGGAGACATGTCTTGGAGTCTAAAGGTTTTTAAATTAGTAAGAGCAAGTCAGAGTTTATGCATTGTAATTTAGTAATGGGAGAGTAGTAAAGGAAGACATGGTTCTAATTGATAGACATAACATTCTGAAAAATAACCGACAAATGTGCAATTATGTTCAACAAATGATCACAATTTTTAAAATTTTTCCGTGTTAAACATTCACTCACTTCTTATTGGATTTCTTACCATTCCGTTGGGGTGGAAAAACTGCACATTGTAATCTTCCTTTTCTTGTGGGTTAGGGTTTTGTTGGCTGTTCTACCGTTTTGGTAGAACTTGGGTTTTGTGAATTTTCTGCGTTGTGTGATGTGTGGTTTTTAGGTGCTCCTTTGGAGTCGTAACTTTTATTTTTTTTTCAATGAAATGTGGTTTTTACCACCTTTAGAAAAAGATTTTTTTACCATTCTCACTCATCCATTTTATCCTTTCAGCAAGTCCCTGGTAAATTGCATCACCTTTTGGGTTCAACTTTTTGGTTGAATATTTTACCATAATGAAGGCCGTATTAATGCAAACATTTAATTTGAGAATTTGTCATTGTTCCTTGTTAGCTGTTTCTAAATCCATGCTTCCTTTTCAGTTCGTATGGTGGATGAGGATGCTCCTATGTTGTGTATATATACGATCACAATCTCTGGACCTCTTAATGTGCAGGGTGGAGACAAGGCTCGTGTACTGTGCTTTGTAGAGTTCACTGATGCAAAATGTGCCAGCACTGCTATGGAAGCTCTTCAAGGTGTGATTGCAATTACTGTTGCTTTTGGTGCCTTTACTCATTATGTGTCACAAGTTTGTTACCAGTTATATGCAAACTTTGTTCATCAGTATTGTCATCTCTTCCAAGTTGTGAAATATTGCTTGTTTCTTTGAACCTAGAAGTAGGGAACGTCTATGATCATCTTTCTCCTCACTGCACTTCAAGGTTCTCTGTACTGCCGGGTTGAGCCGACTTGGTTCCCTGGCCAAGGAAGGGCAGTATCGGTTTCGGTATCGGTTTCGGCCAGTTTCGAAACCGATACGTATCGGTTTTGATTTCGGCCGAAACCGGTTGAAATTATTTAAAAAATTAAAAAAAATAATGATCCACCGGGGTCCTCACCTGCCTCGTGATCGACGGGGAGGCGCGATATTTCCTCGCGACGAAGGGGGACGGATATGGCTGACAGCACTGGTGCCAGGGCCGCGATCCGCACGGCCTGCGCGCTCGACGGGCCGGACGCGGAAGCCTTTCTCGATGCGCTCCTGGGGCTGGCCGAAAGAACCGAGCTGGCCGCGGGACAGACGCTGTTCGATCAGGGCGACATGCTCGACTCCCTCTGGGTCGTCGAGACCGGCTCGCTCGCGATCCGCGGCGGCATCGCCGACACGAAGCTGGACGTTGAGACGATCGGTCCGCAGCGCCTGCTGTCCCCGGCGCTCCATCCGGCGGCCGGGCGCTCGGCCTTCATCGCCACCGCGCTCGAACCGGCCGTGCTCTGGCGCCTTTCCGCGGGCGGGCTGGCCGGGCTTGCCGAAACCTGGTCGGCGCATGTCGCCGCCCTGACCGATCGCGCCGCCGATCATGGGCGCTTTCTCACGCTCTGCGTCGCCATCCGCCAGAGTATCCTTTTCGCCGAGATCGACCTCGCGACCGCGACCGCCCTGGCCGAGCGCGCCCGCCACATCGTCCTGCGCGGCGGCGAGCCGCTGTTCCGCCAGGGCGATCCCGCCGACGCCCTGTTCATCGTGATCAGCGGGCGTCTCAACGTGACGCGGCGCCAGGCCGATGGCAGCCTGAAGACGGTCAGCGAGATCGGCCCCGGCGAGGCCGCCGGCGAGCTGAGACTGGTCACCGAGCAGCCGCATGCGGACGACATCGTCGCCCGGCGCGACACGAGCCTCGTGCGGCTCGACCGGATCGACTATCTCCAGGTCCTGCGCCAGGAGCCGGAGGGCATCGTGCGCGGCCTGGTGCGCACGGCGCAAGGCTATACGGTCAGCATCTCCCGCCTGCGGTCGCGGCGCGGCGGCACGCTGCCGACGTATGTCCTGCTGCCGTCGCGCCCCGGCCTGCCCGTGCGCGAACCCCCCAA